>CABFVX010000798.1:23966-115391 GCA_902151425.1 Timema shepardi
GGGGGGGGGGGGGTGAAAAGGGTGCAGGGTTTATGAGACATTTTACAATTATTTTTTTAGCTGCACATGTTCAAAGCTTTATTTTCAGATTGTATTACACATTAAGAGCAGATGCATAGTTAAGACATGCCTATTTTTAGTTTTCGCGCTCAGATAAAATAACCCCATTGGTAAATGGAAATAAATAAAGTAGTGACCTTGATTTTAGAGTAAAAAACTACGGGGAATACAGACCCAAGCTTTGAAAGACAGCATAGTTTTGTACTCGGACGGTGAACGGCTCTTAACAAAAGGAGCCTAACCCGTGCATCGTTAAAAAGATATATAGTATAAATGTAATTAATGTTCTGGTTGTATGCATCTGAAATAATTACACTAATGAGTTAAGAATGAGGAAGGTTAAGTTTAGAGGTGTATCCACATTTGCAGGGAATGGAAAATCATTTTGAAAAAACACCCATGGTACACCCAATTAGGATTAAAATCCCAATATCCCTGTCATCAGCAGTTTAGTCCAAAACAAGAGTGACACCTAAGACTATTCGTCCACTGAAGTGGGTACCTTCGTAGTCATTTTCACAGGAAAATTAGAGCCACCATCTTGTTTGTAATGTTAATGTCCAGACATGAATTTTAATCAAAATCACCAGTCAATTTTGAGAAAATCGAATTTTTCTCTTTTTGCCTTTAATTAATTGAACAAACCTTAACTTTAGAGTTTGATATCTAATTCCAAAACTTCTTGGAGAATCATATGAAAACCAAAGATATCCAGATTTAGCCTATTTGGTTAAATGACTTTGTAACTATGCTGAAAGACAGACAGATAACATTAAAAAAAAACTCTTTTACAGGTGGTCAGGAAACGTTGACAACCATTAAAATCTTCAATTTATTTTAAGATTACATCAATACCTTCTATCTCTCTGAGGGGTTGTGAAAATGTAAAGAATAGGAACTGAAGAACACATAATTTACCGTAAAAATACATAAACTTAACTATATTAGCTCTAAGAAACAGTTCTTCAAGTGGCAGCTCAACAGTAGCTGTCACCTTTCTACTTTTGCTGTTGAGTCAAGTTATGAGCTATCTCTGTTTGTTCATAAAGTTTACTCACCGTGACCTCTGTTCAGAAGATGATAAGTGAGATGCAGAAGTGAATAACAACCCCTGACACTTTGTGTGTAAAATGTAAGCTTCTAGCTCTACTCATCCTATTTTATTGTCTTATCCTCTTCCTTGTCATTATCATCACTTCACACTTTGAGATGGTACATTTCATTCCAAACTCTTTCACTTCCTCATTCCAGTCTTGTACTCCCTCTTCGTTCTCACCCCAAACCATCAAGTCATCAGCAAACACTATTACTTTTATTTTCATTCCTTTCCCCCAAATTTCCCTGCCACTATTCATGACCATTTGCATTATTATTATGTCATGAATGGTAGTGGTGAGAGAGCACTCATCTGCTTCAATCAATGTTTTATTTGAAATCACCCCATCTCTCTTCTCTATCTTAACACAACTTATGTTAGGCTCATACAAACTATTTACTCTCAGAACAAAACTACTCTTTTCATTCATTGTATGGATAACTATGGGAACAAGGTACGATCCAAATTCCTTACACTTCAGATATACTTCTCTTTTTTCATAGCAGGTTTCTTAAACACATGTATAACACATATCCCTGCAGTCAACTTCTCCTGGATCATGCCTCTAAAATATGTTAAAAGCTTTACTTCTCAATGACTAATATTTAAGCCTGTGCAAAATTTCAAATCTATAATTTGAATCTTGCTAAGATTAGGATTTGATTCGAGCGTTCGAGTCTTATTATTAAAGAGATTTGTGGTGGATTCAAAATTTCAAATCTAAGTAGATTCAGATTCGACGTGTTTAAATTCAAATCTTTTTATACTTAATAATTTCAATCATGGCAAACCATTATATTAAAAAAAAGTAATTTATTTTGTTTATAACCTTTCATAAGTTAGTCATGAGGCTTTTTTTACTAGTTTAACTTTAGATTAAGTTTAAAATATTTACAAAGACTCCTAATGCTATGTTATCTGATTTGGATTTGAAACATTTTCAAAATAAACTAATTGATTTGGATTCGATATTTTATTTTTAGTATGATATTTGAGTAGGATTCAATTTTAAAAAAAGTTCTGAACATGATATTCGATTCGGAATAAATTTTAGCTGGTTTGCCAAGATTTGGATTCAACTCGAAATGGAAAATCATGGATTCGCACAGGATTACTAATAATACAAATATTAAAATAGCAAAGAATTTCAGTATGAAATATCCTTAAAACTAAGTGAGTAAATAAGCTAACCTTAGGATTGCCACCTCCTTCTTTGGTGGCATACACTAATTGGAGTGCACACTCCGCCACTGTCTTGGTCTGGTCCAACAACACCATCTGTTGCTTGGAGTGGACCATGTTAGAGCCAGCTCCAATGGCCCCACTCACAAGTGGCTCAAAATACTGCACCATCTGATTCACCTGTAATAACATAAGTCAAGATAAAAAAAAGGAACCATCATTTGAGTTTAAACTATAACCATAAATCCTTAAGGCATCAGTTCCCAAACTGTGATACACACAATTATTCCCCGGTGGTACATCATGAGAAGCCAAACGAAAGAAGGAAATCAAAGTAATACAAAAATAAGACATAATAAAATTTGATAAATATACTACAACCAAGTTCAACCAAAAGAAAAACAGATTTAAACAAGGTTGTGGTGGTGGCAGTACTGATTCAAGCTCTAATAGCCAGTCCAACAGCCACAAAGTCAGTGTTATTATATCCCGAGGTACCATTAAAAATAAACCAAAATAGTAAATATCCAGCATTATCTTGGTGGTAGGCTTACCCAAAATTACGTCAAATGTCTGGGTGGTATGCAATTTAAAAAGTTTGGGAACCGCCACCTTAGAGCATTTACACATAAAAATAAATCATGAGCTATTACACATTTATATTTATCTTGGTAAATTGTAGGGATCAGTGAGCTAGGGTTTTTTGATATGAGTCAAACTCAACTCGAGCATTTCAAAAAGCTCTCGAGTGCAAGTATATTAACCCTTTTAGTGTCACGCCTATTCCAGAATTCAAGCACAAAGAGTGCCAGAGGCCTGTTAGGTTTTGTGTGCAAAGAATGCCAAAACTATTTCCTCATTTTTGTAAGAGTTTGCAATAAAATTTACCAAAACTTTATTCATGAAGCTATTATTTTGATTTTTCTATCATTATAATCCATATGTACTGTTCTTTGATAATAATAAATTAACACAATTTAATTACAATTATTTAATTTCTGAATTTTAATTTCTTTTTATTATTAATATCTTTCAAAACTAATGCTAACTAACATATTTAAATATATATTATATATACATTTCAATATTATTTTGTTGTAGTGCATTTAGTTTTATACAAGAAAATAAAGTTTTGAATATATCTGATTATAAATAGTAGTTACAAGATTTTTATTTGATATCCTACATTAAATATTTTTGGGCAGTTATTGCCTACCTTACAGCAAGATTTATTATATTGCTTAACTTATGAATATATATTGAGGCCTACACATAATGAATGCGGTTTTCAAAAACCTTTTATAATGAATAATTTCATACTTAAAAATTATATAAATTTATAGTCATTACAACTATTTACTTACATTAGTAAATAAATTTTTTCATTCACATGAGATAACATGAAAATCTAGATAGTATAGATTTCTAAACTCTGAACAATTTAACCCGTACATTGGAAAACCGTTTTCAAAACCATTTACATCAGTATGAATGTGAACCACACTTAATGGTAGTAGGCGGAGCCAATCATATTGGCTCGTGGCACTAAAATGGTTAGTTATTTTAAAATGTTAATATATGTATGTGTTTATTTTAAAAGTAAAAGATTAATTCAAAACCTCAACAGTCAAAACAAACTTAAAATGAAAATACATATTTAAAATGTGAGATTCTAAAAAAATATATGAAAACATTTTTTCTTATAATAATAATGAACAATCATTTTTATAAATAATAAATATGTTGAAAAAAAATTAATAAAAGGATATATTGGTTTATAAATCATAAATAACACTTTAAATCATGATTTAAAACAACAATAACTCTTAAATAAAATTATAATAGAAAAATAATAAAAATGTTGGGGTTTGCGAACTAAAGTTTAGATTGACATGAATCTCAAGTGAACTTTACATAAAGCTCCAAGTATTAAGTTGAGTGGAGCTTGGGTTGAATAAATATATTATTTCAAAACTTAATTGGGTTAGTGTATATATATATATATACTCAACTAAATACTTGGAGCTTTATGTAAAGTTCACTTGAGATTGACATGAATTAAACTTTATATATATATATATATATATATTTTTTTATTTCTTTTAATGGAATAAGAAACAGATATTTAAAATAGAGTAGTTTTAAAATCGTTATAAAATATCAAATCATAATAAATCATAGAATTAACTTTTAAGTATATTGTAATAGTAGCAGAAACATTATTTTGGATATGGTCCAACATTGTTTAGACTCTATAGAGTTCAGTTGTTTGCTTGGTGCTAACATCTTACCAGAGAGCAAAGTTATAGCATTAATGATGTTTTAAGATGTGTATGGTACAGTTTTTCATCGAGAGAGAATTCAGCTTTTTAGTGAAAACATGGACTAATAAAAGTCTGAAATATTTTAGAAATAGTTATTTAATTTTCTTTCAAATTTGTCCTCTTTTAAATAAAATGTTTCTCCCATAAAATCAAACAGAAATGCTTTAAATCAAACTAAATAGGAGTGATTAATTTTTGAGATCAAGGTTTATAAATTTATTTATTTTTTGCATTATATTTGTGTCTATAAAATTACTGTAATTTTATCTAAGTTTAATATAAAAATAAAACCATATTTTACAACTAAATGTAGTAAATAACAAATAGTTTTAAATTTAATCAAGGATATTAAAATACCACTCAATATATATTACCTTAAACCAGTTCGTATTGGAACAATTTTTTGAATTGACACAATACATGTTGTGTTTTAGAAAAATATTTTTATTTTTATTTTTGAAGTTTCAGCAACGATTTGATGTTTGTCTGATGAAGAAATTTCCTACACCACTCATAGATTATCATCACACTTAGTCCCGCGTGTATTTGTTGTGATGCAAGTCCCAGACTGGTGTTTTCATTGCTCTTTCAATAGAGGAGCTTTCATAAAGGGCTGATATTTATGTTTTTGTAGTAACTCGTCCAGTATTTAAGAAAACATAAAATTTGGAGATTAACTATTTCAAGCAAGCAACAAACTTAATAAATACATATGTCTGGTTATCTCAGTGAAGCCCTAATACAAACTTCCCATGATCAAAAACCTTGCAACATTTAAAAGGAAACAAAAATAATAATATGACTTTTAGAATGAAAAGCACAACACAGTTCACACTTTACAGTGTCGCCACTGGACCACAACTTTCCTATCAACTAAATGTGTTGTTTCTTATGTTAAATAGATAACATTTACTCACTGCATGTCCAATGTTCTCTGCTCCATACTTGGCTGCACCCCTCAAGGGCTCAAGTTTCTCAGATATTTCTGTGGCAGAACTCTCCATCTGGTCGGTGAAGCCTTGCAGTGTATTGTCTCGCCGAGGAGAAAGACTCTGAGACACAGCTGACAGTGAAGTTTGGTCAAGATCTCGGATCTTTGCACTCAACTTCTCGATCGCATCGTCACACTCCTTTTGCCCTGGCGCCTTATCCCTGAAAATATGCCAGAGTTTGGGAAACTTTACATTGGCTTTGTAGTGATACAATGTAAATTATTATTTACTTTACATAAATTTATTATGAGGAATGTCAAATATACGAGGTATGTTTTTTAATTAAGGACTATTTTGCAATAGAATAGGAACTTCTAAATATTTTTGGGTCTTTTTTTTTTAGATGGTTCTATATATCTTCAGTTTAGTGTTTAAAAATGAGCTGGCCCAATGGCTAAATAATGGCTACATCATTAAAATTAAAATCTATATACCTTCAGCTACTTTTCAACATAGTTTTCATTGTTATTCAAACATTTGTTATATTGTGAGGTAAGTTTTTGTAGACCCTTGTCATAGAAGTCTTCTGACAGCGAGGAAAGCCATTCCTGAACTCTTGTTTTCACTTTGCTGTCGATGTGGAAATGCTTTCCCATATATTTTGAAATTCTGCACATTCGTTCTTTCGCACACGTGTGCCGACAACAATAAATGCAGCTGCTTATCGTCTGAACATGACAAAACTTCCTTGTGTAATCCAGAATAGACGTCGAAGCTTGTCGTCTGCCGAAGTGATGTTGCTTAATAACAATGTGAGTACTCACTCTGCTGCTCAAACACAAGTTCTCATTGAATCTTTTGGCCAGCAGCCATTGGATCACACCCCCTAACTACAGCCCTGACCTTGCGCCTAGTTACTAACATGTTTCCTATCAAGGTTTGCTATTAGATTACAATCAACAGAACGCAAGGAAATACCCTGAAGGTGGCAGGCGTTGGTTGATCTCATGGCAAATGTTTCTCACATGTGTGTTGTGTTGCTGTGATAATTCTAGTAGAAACTTATAACCGTTTGCTCCTGATGATAAAACCACTAATGTTGTTTACAAGAAGGCCTTGCCTTAAATTGTGTTACTTAGTTTCTTTAATTAATATAATTTTTCTGTGTGTCTTAATGTTATAACATAAATAATTACACTACATTGAATTTTTTGATCCTAAGGTTACATCTTTTATTGACTTCAAAGTTGTCATCATGGTAATTTCTACTTAATACATTGCATGATTTCTTCTCTGTGTGGGGAATTAAAAACTTTGGGATTAGAAAACATTATTGTTTAAGTGAATATGTTTTCAAAACTGACATTAATGTGAAAGAAGCTGTGGGCAAATGCTAATTTTTAATATAAGAAATAGCTTCATAAATATTTTATCACCAACATAGAAGAGAAAGATGCGCTACCTGATAGATGAGACAAGCTTCTTGATCGAGTCTGAGACAGACTTGCTGTGATTGGCCAGCAGTTGCCAAGTGGGGGGGTCTCTAGGGCTGACGGCCAGGGACTTGGCCGCCTTCACCATAGAGCAGGAACCGTCAATGATAGAACGGCCTGAAGAAGTGATGGGCTCCTGTGCAGCACGGGCAGCCACACTGATTTTGGCAGGCTGGCTGGAGAACTCTGGTGACCCGGCAAACGCACACAAGCTCTCTACAGCATCCAGTAGGGGCCGAGTGGCTGTAGCACAGTTCTCGCGGTTACGGTCGCTGTAGTCTTGGTCCAGAGCTGAACATTTTATGTAAAAGAAAATCCAAAGGAAGCCATTACCTTTTTGTTCTGTGACAGGAGAATAGGTGTGAAATGTTTCATTATAAAAGCCATATTGTGTTTGTTCCTATCTCTCTTTCCTTTGCCCTTTCACTTTTAACTGTGAAAGATAAAATAATTTACACAGAACTTCCATATTATCAAATTTTTTCAGGTTCTTAAAACACAAGCTTACAATTTAGAGGAATAAAGTTGATGTTTGTACAATTATTTAGACATTAATAGCAAATCTTAGAAGATGGAAATGACCTTCAGGTTACGGGTGTAGCCCCATCAAATATAATTCTCTTAAATTGAGAAATGACACCTGGACACAGCTTTGTTTGATTTGATTTTCATATCTAGGTATCATTTTTTTTTCAATATAAGACTAAGCTTACAAAAATGATAAAATTAATTAGGTCTCTCAAAGATGGTCAGATAATCTTGCTCAATGCATGAGAACTTTAGTGAAATGACAAATAACACAATTTACCTTTGATCTCCTTCACCAAATTGGCAGTAGAGTTCGCAACATCCTTGGCTGACTGCACGAAATGGCGCTTGGCTACCGGGTTGGTAGTCTTCGAGGAGGCTACACGGCATGCATTGCAAAGTGAACTAGTGTGCTTTGCAATGATTGTTGCAGCTGATAAAACCTGTGGCAAATTACATGTATGTGAACAATTCATAAAATAAGTCAGCAATATTAAATTTGAATGTTATTTTAATGTATACATATGATGTTTCCATTATACTTTTTTTATTCACAATATATCATTATTAAATTGTTGTTTATAAATTCTGTTCATTATCTAACTAGCAATACATTAAAATAAAGATGTGAAAGGTTAAATTGAAAAACTAAGAGATAATCTTGATCTTTAAAAGGAATTTTACTTATTGTAGCTTACAAATTATGAGCTTGTGACCAATGGGTAGTTTAATATTGCTTCGGAAGTTAGGAAAAATTGAATAATAAGTGCCTATAGAAGTTCTTTGGATTGTTTTTTTTATGGTTACTTAGAGTAAGGATTTAAACACTGTAAATGATATGTATATATTTACCTATAATTTAGAAATTTACCCTTTAAGTAAGAAAATTTGCATTGAGCACTTTTTAAGTTAAAAGTATGTCTAGTATGGGTGATTTTAGAGCTGATTTAGTATTTCTCGTACTTCATATTATTATACCCAGCTTGATGCCTGGCCAATGTACAGAATCCCAAAATATATTTGTAAAATTATACATTAACATAAGAATGGTGGCAGGGACTATTTGTACATCTTTTCTTGAATCTTTATTTTGATATTGTTTAAGCCATTCATGATTTAAAAAAATTATAACTTTCAGGAGGGTTTCAACGTCAAACATTCCACCTCCCCCCTGGATGTGGCCTTGGCAATAACCTTAACTTTGTTGATTTTGTTGTAAGGACGATCAGATACCTGCTGTTGGGTTGTGGCAGGATTGGTGAGATGCTGACAGGCTGACTGGATGGCCTGGGAAGCTCGCGCAAACTGTGTCTGATCCACCAGACCGGGTCTTCCTGCCACACTAGAGGGGTCCGATACACCCACCAGATAAGCTGCTTGGGCCGCAGCCTCCACAAGACCACATATAGAGCTAGACACATTCTTCACTGCCTCACCAAACTGTTCGTGTTCACACTTCTTTGCATGGTTTGCAATCCCTGTCATACCATCACCTGAAACCATACAAGAGAGAACCTTAAGCCGGCCTATCCCTTATCTTGGCAACACGATAAAGAGATTGAGACAATTGGGACTCCTGGGTCAAGATGGGAAAAGGTGGCTGTTTGGCAGCCCCCTGGTCACCATCAGGTTTAAAGTAGGTATCCCGGCGATGAACATCTACTTAGTAATAAGATTTAGTTAATTTAGTGTAGGGTAGGGGGAGTAGTATAGGAAATTAGAATAAGGTAGTATTTAGGTGCTTAGCCTGTTCGCAATCATACTTTAAATAAGAAAATGATACATTGTTAAAAAAAAAAGGATATATGAAAAGTAGCATAGAACGTCTCGGATTTAAAGATTGTTAAAATATCGAGCCAAACATATCAGGAAAAATAAACCTTTAGACCAGTACAAAGAAGAGTAAACAATAAGTCATTCATCATCCGAAACACAATACAAGTTAAGGAAATCACTTTCTACAAGAAGCTTAAAATTGCTAAGATTAGAAAATCTGAACTATGGACAAAAATTATATGTTAAAACACACACAAAAAAAAATCAAGTGTTCTTTGATCATTAGTAAATGTGCTTTCACTCACCTAAACTCTTAGATTTCTCCATGACCGTATCAAGGCACTCAAAATATGTGGCCTCATTAACGGGTTCATTAGGGTTTTCCAACAGGGGACGCATCGACTGGATGTTGCGGATGGCGTTGTCACACTCCTTCTGGCCGGGAGCGGCCGATGTGCATACATCCACCAAATAATTTATACTGTCTGTCACTGCCCTGAGAAAGATACACAGCACACATTCAGTCACATGGCCAAACATATCTATTGCCATATTCAACAGAGAGATCAAAAGAGAAGCAAATGTGTGAGGAAGGAAAAAGTATGAATATGAGTAAAGGAGGATGGATGGTCTCGTTCATTCTTTTCCTCTCACTCACACACTAGCTGTTATATGCTTCTACTCATATCTCAAAACAAAGACACTAAAATGGTAAGAGAGAAATAGTGTTTTAGTACCAACCTCGTGATATTATTATTATTATTATTAATGCACAAAGAAGAAACAAAAGAAGATTAACCAACCTAGCAGCGGCAGCAAGCTGGTTCTTTGCATTAGGAGCAGAAGGATCTGCTGCAACAGACTTGGCTGTGACCAAGAGGGTAGACGACACCATCGACACATTCTTTAAGGACACTACCATCTGACCTTGAACTTCCACATCCTGATAACATTAAACAAACATCAGTCAACACCACACATCACAGGTTAACTCTAAGCTCCACTTTACTGACAAAGGCAGTGTCAACTTTTATTTTGCTAAGATTCAGGTCTTAAAGTTCAAGTTTGTGTTAAGAAAATGTAATATTTTTAAAATCACAGCTTTAATAACCTTTATATAGTAGTTATAATAAAAAAATAAGTTTATAACAAGACAGAATAAGACAGAGCAGAAACACTGTACTGTAAAAGGATATAACGTAATTGATAGTGAAGGAAGCCCACCTGAAAGGATAGTTAAATTGGGTCTAGATAGAAAAACACCCTTCTCTCTTCATTTATTCTCATTACTTCTTAGACTATTGCACTATTACCCTAGACACAATGTTTTAAATTTTCAGAAATATTCCTTTATCATGTGAAGAGACACATTGAAAACACACAAAACACAAATAAAGATATGCTATTGAAGTACATGTTTCTAGAATGATTTGAAATATGTAAATATGTAATGAGTTATATATTTCAAATCATTCTATGCACTATATTACACATTATTATTCATTTTGAAATATTATCTATAAATACTTTTAATTATGTTAAAATAATGTTTCGGATTGGGTAAAAAGAGATTATTAAAAGTAATTAAATAGTGTGAGAAAACTAAAAGTTTATGTTATTTTAAAAATAAAATATAACATGTAATTAAAAAACAACATCTCTGACAAAACAGTGATTCTTTACAAGTGTTGGCAACCCAAAATCTAAACATGTCATCCAGGTAAAAACCTATCATGAACCAACTCTATCTTTTCAGGTTGGCTTCCTTCACTATCAATTACTTTATATCATTGTACAGTGTTTCTATACTGTCTCATTATACATTTCGAAGCCATTAGGAACTAATTCATTTTGTTAAAAATAAATTTATGTTATGATTCACTAACATAATTTTTACAACTTCTTGACAGTCTAATTAAAGTGATTATCATAGCTGTGTTTCTAAGTTTAACACTACATATTATACAAAAATAAATAAGTATAATAGATAAATTTATTAAAATGTAATACAACTAAAAAGCTTAATAAACTGTTTACTTCAGTAAGTGAAATAGAATTTGTTAGAATGCCGAGCAAACCTTGGTCTGTCCTGCCATTTCCATGCTGACACCCATGAGGTCTCCAAATGCTGAACTGAAGGTGCGGGAAGTGGTGGCAAGTTGGGTTGGGCTACGAACTGAGGACACTACGTCTGATGATGCATCATTTAGATGCGCAGCTGCAGAATTCAACTCTTGTTGCAATTGGCTGCAATCACATTACATGTTAAGATTTGCAATTTAATGAAACAACCAAGATATTTAGAAATATATGGTAGATAATTGAAAAGAAAATAAACACTGTGCAGTTAAGCAAGTAGCAAAAAAAAATATAGCAGTAAAAGACAATCAGTGGCCATGTTTATCATCTTTCTTAAGAAGCTGTCTGTGACTTTGAAAGCTTGAAGAATAATGTGTTTTTTTTTGTGTGTTCTACTAAAAATTTTAATTCTATTTAACTCCCACAATAAAAGATTAAGTTTGCTTCTAAAGAAGGAATTTAATAAAGTTTTTTTTAATAGAAGACTAATCTGTACTTTAATTTTAATTTTGAGAATAATTCAAACAGAATGTAGTACACAATCTCACCCATAGGATTTGTTTGTATGTGGGAACTCGCCAGTGGCAAGAATTTGAGAAGCATCAGAGATACTATTGATAGATTCGTCCACATCCTTCTGCCCTGGTAGGCAGCCTACACATTTGTTCAATGCCTGGAAAAAATCAAAATGGATTAAAGAACAGATATGTACATGAACTTATTATCTTAACAACCAAATTATTGCCTTGAGATTTAAAAAATAAATGTATCCATTAAGCTAGCTCATGTTAGAATTATTTCCAACCAGCAATGTAGATGAATACATATGTACCTACCATCATAACAGCAGGCAAAAATATTTTATTGGATATTTTATTTAATGCAAAATAAGAGAATTTATTAGCTGTCAAACCATGAAGATCAGTATTATTAATAAAATATTAAAAGTTTAATAAAACATAACAGAACTTCTGCATAACAAAATATAATTATAATTTTTATGATGTTACATGTATTTTTCATAAAAATGAAAGATAACAGAACAAATATTTAATTTTTTGTTCAGAAGTGAAGTGACATTGTTGCAAAATCTAATAGGGATCAGTAGGATTACTTTGAAATGTAACATTCTTAATGCTTAACACAATATATCAGTATGTTTAATGAGGACACAGTGACATTATAATGTTGCCGCCATATTTTGTTTTTTTCCACGGTAGTGATAGTGATTGATCCAAGAGATTGTAAAATTTAAGATATTATAGTATTTGAGAGACACAGCAACTCTGTTGTATGGTAGAATATTTAAAAAGCAATCTTTACCAATGAGATAAAAATCTAACCTGTGAAACATCCTTGGCCACCTGAGCCAAATTTTGGGCATTGTTGGGTCGGTCAGGGTTTTGCAATGCCTCCCATGCCTCCTCAATCAAAATCAAAGAACGATCCATCACGGCATCTGCACTGTTAATTATTCTGAAATTAAAAAACCAGATAGACAATGAGCGAAAGGAACAAAAATTATAGATAAAAAATGAAAATGTGTACCTTTAAAAATAAATATTAAAGACCAATATTATCAGTTTGAAAACTGACTTTTTGGCAATTCGATATTTTTGCAAGAAACCATACACTACAGTACAGTTAAGATCACTTTTAATAAATTTATAATTTTAACTAATCAATTTGAATCTGTATTAATTTATGGATCTATAAACACCAGTTTTTTCAAAGTCTGGGAAGCCGAATTCTTCTATAATTCGGTCTGTTACTTATGTAGGGGCTAACTCCTCTCGATTCTGGGGCAAGGATGTGGCGGGAGGGTTTTACTGAAATACCCAATAAGATCTGAGTCGCCAATAGACATGGGTTGGTGGCTCTAACAACCAAGTGTATGTTTACAGTTAGGTCAAGGAAACTATTTCCACTGCGGATGTCAGGTGTACCACCATTTACGTAATTGAGTGGTTTGCCTCAAGCTAAAGAACCTCTGAAAAGCTAGTTTTATGTATAAGATGTACTAGGTTGTGAGCAAGAAAACATTTTTTACTATGAGTCAAGTTCATGTAATATAAATAAATTATTTGCCCTATAAATATTTCTAGTTGGATTTATGTAATGCATTGAAACCACAAACATAAATTTTGTGAAAAAAGTTTTAATAACACACATTTGGATGTTTAAATAAATTTAAGACAGTTGTAAAAGTTATGTTTATTTTATGCTTTGAAATAATAGTTTAAATCTATCTTTTAAAACTCAACAGTTTTGAGAAAGTTGAAAATTTTGATAGTTCTATTTTTGGAGTTTTGAAATATTTTGTTAATCGAGTTTAAACTTTGAAAAACTACTTGAAACTCTACTTGAATTTTAGAGTATCTGCAAATCCCTAATTATTTCATGTATGTTTTCATCATCAACTGTTTCTAGCCTGTTTCTGTTATCTGCTCCTCCCATATCTTTCTTGGTCTCCCTTCCAGTCATTTTCCTTCATACTTCATCTCCAGCATTATCTTTGACATCCTCTCCTTCTCCATCCTCATTACATGCCCACACCATCTCATGTACTCCCACTCTTTCCCGTACCTTCTATCATTTATAAATACATCTATTGATCTATGATAATGAAAATAGGTAAATAAAAGAATAGCACCTTGTCTGGGTGTCTCTGTTATTGGTGGTGGCAGCAACACCCCTGACAGCCTTGGTCAAATCTTTCAGTGAAGTTGAGGTGTTGCGTGCAGCGATGCCTGTGTAGTTCTCATTACCCTGCGCAGCAGCACTCAACAGCTGAGCCATAGCAAACCCAACATTCTTAGAAGTGCTTCCCAGCTGCAGAGATGTAGACTCGGCCTGCACAGACAAAGAATAAACAAATTTTAATTCAGAATAATTATAAACGTTAATAACAAGTAACAACTACCATCCAGTGAAGAGAAAAACATGACACAAATGCAACAGTATAGTAATACAGTATTGATAAAATGGCAAGATAGTTGGCAACTATGAAAATATTAATTGTATAGTCTGATTTAAATAAGAAGGAACTTTTTTGACAGTAACTAAAACAATGTACAAAGCTGTAAGGTAATGTGATCTGCAAGTGACGTGTTTCATGGATAATATAGTCATCATTATCAACCATTTAAAGGTTGTCAGTTTAGTAAAATGCATTCTATTTCTTTGTCCTTTTACCATTCTTCTCCTCCTGCTTGCACACTTGCTACTACCTGCTCTTATTTCTTTTTGGGTCTAATTTATGGCCTTTTTCCTACATACTTCATTTTTCATCATTCATCTTTGGATTATTTCCTTTTCCAACTTTATTACATCTCCATACTATCTCACCTTAGCTGTACCCAATGTACCCAAATTTTACCTTAATCCTGTTTCTCATTGTAACAACTAGCATTATTATCAATACTTATGAAATAATACAAATAGTCTGGTTAAATAATGTCAATTTGTATTTCAATACAATCAATTTATATTTACGGTGGTATGTGATCACTTACAGTTTCTCCTGGCAGGGGTCGGAGTTGGGCCCTTTCAGCAGCACGATGAAAGGCTTCCAGCTCCAACTTGAGGCTTCGGATCAGGTCTGCAGCAGAATCCAGCTCTAGCCCTCCGCAGGCCTCACGGGCCCTATTCACTGCAGAGCGAAGATCTCCAAGAGCTGTGCCCAGTTGCTGTGAGCTATGGTTCAATTGAACTGCCGAGGATTGGTCTGCAACAGTTGGCACCACTGCACGGGCCGACTGCACCACTCTTGCACCAGGCTAACAAACAAACCATGTACTTAAGCAAACAATGACAATATTGTCTTATAATTTTTTTAATAATGTTTGTTTTCTCCCGCTTATTTTTTGTAGTTTACTTTTCAAAGAAGCAATCATTTAACACTCCCACCTGAGGAGTTATGTTGGAAAAGTAGTTCAAGGTTACTGATTTATTGAGCTGCTGGTTTTCTTCAAAGGGTAGCTATTATCGTTTTGTCTATCTATAAGGCAGCAATGGCAATTGTGAGCTGTGTTCTTCCTTTCAATGTAAAAGCTATATTGCGTTCATTCCCTTTTGTGTGTGTCCTTCCTGTACCACCGTCAAAATATCAGAAACCATACCTCAAAAAGTGAAGAATTTTCCTTAAAGAGGAACTTTCTGTCAGTATCTCTTTTCTTAAACATCTGCCTTCTTTAATTAAAAGAACAACAATTTTGGAAAAAACATGGTGTTCCTAGTCCTTAGGTCAGTTGGTAGCATTTCTGTCTTCTGAGCTAAGGGTCCCAGGTTCGATTCCCAACATGTGCGAAAAATGTATCATGGGTGAAATGTGGGTTTACCCTTTGATAGTGATGAATTAACAGCCAGGTACTGGATGCTGTGCCTGTCCCAGTGTTAAAATAGATTATAAGGCATATGAAGCTATGACAGGACTAGCAAGCCGGTAGTGGTAAATATATGGCTTGAATAAAAAACTTACCCTGGCACAGGCTGGAAACAGTAATGGATGTATGGTGTTTCTAGGCTAACTTTGACTGTAATTGTTAGAAAGACCAAGTTTGTACACATGTTTTGGACGAAATTCTGTGAGCTTCTTTCAAAAATAAAACCTGTTTCAAAATCTAATGTCAGCTTTGTCTAACCTGCAAGAACTGTTCCGACGAGTTGATGAGGTTGAGCTGGGCGGTAGGGTTCTCTGGGTTGGACAAAGTGCCTTTGACCCCCTCCACAAGGTTTGGGATGTGGTCAGCCATGATCTTGCAGTCTGACATGAGCTCCTCCTGAGAAGTCTTGTTGGTGTTGTGGTGGGTGGCCCCCTGGGCTGCGGCAATACACTGGGTGGCTGTGCTCGCCGCTTGCTTGGCCGCAGACTGTAAATATTACATTCCCTTTACTTCATATTACAAACCATCATCAGATTAAATAACTTGACATGTCATTCTTAAATCTTAACCCTTACTATTTTTAAAGTCTTAGTAGTTACAGGGGTGAAACTATTTAGCTACATTTCTTTTGTTCATTCAGAGGTGTTAACACTTTTTAAAGCTAATTTAAATGAACATTATTCAAATGCAGTAGAATTTAATTCTTCTTTCAAAATGTTTTAATATCCTGTAATATTAGAGATGAAAGTATCCAATAAACTATTTAGGTCATCGACAAGATGTGAGTATGGGTTTTTAGCAATTTAATTAAATAAGTGGTGAGAGGATGGAAAAACACAGTGAAAATCATCTCTTATTGATAACAAAAATTTGAGACCTGATTTGTGTCAATAATAATAAAGTGCAATGCTAGTTTAACCTTGAGGTATTATCATTTATTTTGATAAGAAAGCTGAAATATAAATACAAACAAATTTTAAAAAATAAACTAAAACAACATTTTTAACGATTAAGCATATATTGGAAATTCTGAACTCAATAATGCCTAAGTATGGATTATTATTATTATTTTCTTTTATATCTATTATCTATCATTGCATAGAAAACAAGGAATATATTATTCTGATTCTTGCGATATATCGATTTCTGAGAATACATTCTATTTAAAACAGGAACATATTTTCGACTCTTGCAATATGTTTATCCCCATTTTAATAGGTAAGACTGTATTTGAACATTTTTACAATTACTTCAATAACATATTTGGAAAAAATAATAAACTCTTAGTTAAAATAAACTTAAAAACAAATGATGAATTAGTGAGTCATTATTTGATTCTTAAAACTCAATAGCACTTACTTAACGATCAAATTACTTGAATCGATTTCAAACAAATAATTGATATAAAATACGAAGGCCGGTAGGCGTAAATAAACAGTTTTATTGGTGTCTAACTGTTGACAGTATTTATTTTTCATGAAACCCAACAAAATGTCTAACTTAAGGATTGTGTGAAATAAATTGTGGTTCTTTGTATAGTTTTAGATAATTAAAACCAGTTGGGTAGTAAGAATTAACAGTCATTTTTATTTAATCATCACTCTAGCCGCTGGAAAGTAAACATATACGTCATGGCGGCTGACTTTGTATTGTGTGTAATGTGTTCTTATTTATCTTGAAAAAAAGCCATAATTTGTTTTATTTATTTCAATATTAGTTTTAATTCTAGTTTTAATTTTCAGTTTTTGAAGAGCTTTAATGTGTTCATTAAAATATTTACAAGATTGTTCGTGAGGTGAAAGTTTCAGAAGTAAGCATGCGCTGAAACGGTTGAGTCCAAGTTTCCCATAGTGGTGGAAGGGTTGGGTATTAGGCACATTAAATTTTCTACACCTAATAACATAATAACTATTTTTTTTAATGAGGATTTTATTCATGACTATCTCTTTTGTCCAACAAAATAATGAACTATGGATTAAGTTGTGTTTTTCAAGTAGGCTTAGCTTAGTTATTTTTGAATTAAAAAATCAAAATATTATGCTTTGTTGATGAGGTCAAAGATTCGACCATCAAATCCAATAAAACAACAAATCCTCGAATCTCAAATACTTGTCAAGATTCGGCAAATTCGAAGATTCAAATAGCCCATCTCTAATATTTATATTTCCTCTTATGTTAATAATATTTTAAAAGATTCGTTTTTGAGATATTCAAGATTCTATGGTAAATTGGAGATTTAAAGTTGTTAGATAGTGGATTCAACCTAGCTCTACTTGTTTTAGATTAAATTTTAAATCTTTTCACTTAAACTAGAATTTTTTATTTTTAAAGATTTGAGGATTCAAGATTTGAAAGAAAATTAAAGAATCATGTTTGACTGATTTTTAACTGATAGTATAGAATTGTAAAAAAAGGAAAGACATATAAAAGTAAAAACACTAAAACATATTTACAAATAAACTGTGGCCACTCAAATTCTAGAATGAAATTCAAGCGTGATTATAAGTTTTCCTGGCAAAAAAAAAAATGGTTTTCCCCATTTTTTAAAGGTTTTTTTTTTGTTATGAGCCTTTGAAAAATGATTGAATAGTGAATTCCTCATGAATCTATTCAGTGGTTCTTGCCTTTAAATTGCTAACAGACAACAAAATTTAAGAACTTTCCAACGTTTATTCCTGATTAACAAAATTCAAGCATCATTCTCGGTTTTCCCATTCAGTGGCCACCCTGAAATACTTCAATATGTCGATGCTTTCATGATATCACCTTAGTATTGATTAGAGTGAATAAAGCCTCTAGAATAATACTAGTTTTTTATTTATTTTTTAGCACTGTGCGTCTTATTTCCAGTTCGGGTTATATACTTATGTACTAATTAAGTCAATGGTTTTAGGTATGATTATGGTTATATTTAGAGGATGTGAACCCAAATCTGTGTGGAGGAAGAGTGGAAAATTTTTTTAGAATAAAAAAAAAGCTCTCGGTACACCCGAACAAGATTCGAACCTTGATCTCCCTGTCATCATCAGTCTAGTATACTGCAAGAGTGACACTTTAGACCGTGCAGCCCCCAAAGCAGGTTCTCTCTTTACTGCATAAAGTGGTCTAGGAGTCTCATAACCCCCATGCTTACACACCCTGTGTTGAGTATATTGGAACAAGTCTCTCAGAGGTGTATAAACAGTGACCTTTGCTGAAAACCAAGTTAATACTGAGTGATAAAGTGTTTGCATGAAACAATGGTCTCTCTGCAATAATGTTTCTTTAAACATCAATCTGAAAACAATGGCCCTTTGTTGAGCCCACTGACCTCCAGTCTTGTGACCAGTTTCCTGCGCAGTGCGGGAGTGGCTGCTGCCGTAGTGGCTGCCCTGAGTTCTTCCACCGCCTGGCGCAGCTGGTTTTGTTTCTGAGCATCGTGTGGACTGGAAGCACACAGACGAGCAGCCTCCACCATCCTAGCAGTGGCATCAGCCAGTGTTTTAGCCGCAGCGAGCAAACGTCGTTGGAGCTCCGAGTCTGGCTGCTTCTCTGCCTCACCCTATAATCAAAACATTACAGTCAGATATACAAAATATACATAGAAAATAATATTTTTGGCTCAAGTATTTCCTGAGAATAGTTTTAATATGTATCCATGAATTGTTGAATGATGTGTTTAAATTATTGTGTAAATCTGTGAAGCCCAACCCTACAAGACTTGTGAGTAAATCTCCATAGTGCAACAAACATTCTGAGCCGTGAGCAAAATAAAAACACAATGTTGATGATAGTAAGTAAAAGACAAATTTTAATATATTTTAAAAAAAATCCTCTTTAAGGAAGACCTCTTTTTGCTCAATGAGGTAATTGTATTATATTTGGAAGAAATACAGAGAAGGTGGATAGAAACATTTACAAGGAAAAAACATGATATGGCTTTTACAGTGTAAAGAAGAACACAGTTTACACTTTACATTAATGCCATTGTACAAAGAGATATTGACCGCCTTTTGAAGAAAATCAATCGTTACCGCCCAATCCCCTGAACCTAGGTTTCATTTTAACAAAACTCATCAGGAACAAGTGTGAAATGCTCAACGCAATTTTTTAAAAGATGAAACCACCCCTCCCTTCCCCCCCCCCTTTTTTTTCAAATCCTCAAATCTTGAATCACCTTAAAGATTCAAGGGCCCATATTTTTTTTTTTTTAATATAATAATGAAAATTGTTAAAAATCAAGAAAAGGGGAAAATAAACTAAAGTCCAGATAGGGAAAGAGGAGAAATTAAGGAAAAATCTTTTACATACACATTTAAACACACCAAGAGCAATATTTCAGTATTGTTACCTTTAACCCTTTATCAAACAAAATAATATTATTAGTTACTATTATTAAGACAGTAATGAAACACTGTACAATAATGTAAAGTAAGTGATAGTGAATGAAGCCAACCTGAAAGGTTAGTTAGGTTAGGCCTAGATAAGAACACACGTCTCTCTTCAATTCTTCTTACACTTTTACACTTCCCACTTCTTCACACTTCCACAGTAACACATTGTTTTAAATATTTGAAAATATTCCTTTTTCAAATAAAGAGACACATTATTTTAAAAATGAATAAATACAATACAATTAAAATAAATATTTTCAAAAATTCAAAACAATGGACAACTGTGTAATTTGAAGAAGTGGAAAGTGTAGGAGTTCAAGAAGAATTGAAAAGAGAAGTGTGTTTGTTTCTTTGTAGTCTTAACCTAACTATCCTTTCAGGTTGGCTTCCTTCACTATGACTTACTTTACATTCCTGTACAGTGTTCCTGCAATGTCTTACTTTATATTTACAAACCATTAGGAAATAGTTCATTTAATTAATTATTATTATTACTAATGATACAAGAATTCGATGCATCTGGCCCTACATTTATATGAGCCTCTGACTTAATCTTTCCTTAATACCAGCCAAACTATTTTAGCGCACTTTGAGAACTGATATCTGTTCTAACAGAGATTTGAACCACCATCTTGAGATCTAAGGCTCAGAACAGTCACATTGCTAAAAAACAATAGTACCTTGATGGCCTGTATGAGTTGTGCCGTAGCTTGTCCTAAGACCCTGGCTTGTCGCACCATCTCTGCAGCGTCTCCTGTGGAGGCAAACAGTCGGTCTGTGGCCACAAGGATGGTCTCCACAGCCCCTTCCTGGATGCTTTCACGTGCCTTTTCACGGGTACCCATCCTAAAACACACACAAAAAAAAATTATTATGCTACTGACATTGTAATTGAAAACATTATGATGTAAACCTTAAGGTTTAGCAAATGTTTTAAAATATAAAAAACTTTAAAATTTGTATTATTTTAAATTTTACAGCACCAAGAACCATTTATATCATTTCTTTGTCCAATGCAACCGACACCATAGCTTAGTCTCAGCATGTCTGTCTACTGAGCTAATAGCCCTGGGTTCAATTCCCGGAATGGCTGAAAAATGCATTATTGGATAAATGTGGGTTTAACCTTTAACAGTGATTAATAAATAGGCACGAGTTTTGCATCAGGCGGCATTTTGAGTTGTTTATTCTACGATCATGTGGTTGAATTACTTGATGTGGTTGAGCAGTTCATTGAGCGTTCTGGTGACATCAGATGCAGCTTGGCTCAGCTCCCTCAAAAGATGTTCATCAGTGCAGCTCTCGTTACAGATGGTGACGAGTCCTTCAACAGCCCTAGCTACCTCTCTTACAGCTGCCATCAGCTGCTGCTGGCATGCTGGGCTGTGCAGGGTGGGGGCCACCACCTAGAAACACATCCCACAACACTGAACTTACAACTGTTTTTTTTAAGTTTATATAAAAAACCTCTTTAGTTAGGTTTGTCAGATTTGTTTCTGTGAAATGAAATGCTTAAAAAATTTAAATAAATAAAATGATAGAATTGTAGAAAAACAAAGCACAAATTAAAGTAAGAACATATTTACACTTACTACTATTACTTCCTATAATATTTGGAAGAAGAAACAGGAAAGGTGTTACCTTTTCCAAAAATAATACAATTACCTCATAAAGTGAAAAGAGATTTTCCTTACAGATATGAACTACTGCCTGAGGAAGATGCAATAAGAACCTCAAAATATTGGAGTATGTGTATATATGCATGTTTTTACTTTTATATGTGCTTGTTTTTCTACAATTCTATCATTTTATTTATTTTATATTATATTTTGCTTAATGCATTTAACATATTAAAAAATGCTAGTCAATATAAAATGAGCTGTAACTATTTTTTGTATCAGAACAATTTGTTTAATGATTCAATAGAGAATTAGATTGTGTAAACAAAACTATGAACAGATTTGTCGTTTTCCTCATTTTTAAAATGTAATGTAATTTCCTTTCTGTGATTCATATGTAATTTTATTGTGTATCTAATTCTAATCAAAGACTATGTCTTAACATGCATGTGTGATGTGTAGCATGTGACAAGAGGACAGAAGAACATTCATTTATTTAGCATCGCATCTTACTATTCGTTCAGGTTATACGCTATGGAAGAACAAACAGAGAAGCTTGCATTTATGAAGATTTAAGGTATTAAAACTGGCTTAAGAAAAAGCCGCTCTTTGTCCCCAAACAAACCACATTCATAGCTAGTGTGACCTGAAATCGCATTCTTAGATAAAACACAACCCATTTTGTACTTTTGCTATAAGCCAATGTATTAGCGAAGATACAACTTAGTGTGAAAGTGGCTGCCAAAATGAAATGGTTAAGCTTTCAATAGTTATTAATATTTGCAAACTTATTTTAAGGCATATTTTTGGCATCTATTGGTTAGAGCTATTATTTTATTGTAAGAAGACTGTATTGTGAGTATTTGTTCTATGTTAAGTTTACACCACATAAATTATGTATAATCACTTACTTTACATTGATGTGCAGTTTTTATTCACTGTCTTTATACAAAGACATAGTTTAAGTGTGAATTTTAGATTTCAGTAATGAAATATGCATAAACTAATGAGCAAGGGGTAGAGAAATCCTTATTTGTAGTATTTGTAGTAGATAAGATGATTGGATTTGGTTAGATAAAAAGTTGAAGTTGGTATTAAAAGTCAGTAAATTGAAAGTATTTTTTCCCCTTAAAAAAAATTACATAAAGTTAGTGGATTGTATAGAAAATTATGTCATATTCAAATTCTTAAACTTTTGCCTTTGGCTAAAATATTACTGTTGTAATAGCCAGATCAAAGGTCTATAGTAGGAAAGTGATGGATGAGGCCGAAGTGGAAAGAGAAGTTGTAATGAGAGTGAAAAGCGTGTATGAGAATAACAGGAGTTGTGTTAAGACAAAGAGTGGAAAAACGGAGTGGTTTCAAATAAAAAATTGAATGAAGCAGCTCTTTCACCATTTCTATTTGTAATGGTAATGGAAATGGTTAAGAACAAAGTGTCAGGAAAACTCAGTGAGGAGAGAATGAAAGCCATGATGTTTACTGATGACTTGATGGTATGGGGGGAGAAGGAAGGGGAAGTACAGGAACAACTACAAGAATGGAATAAAGAATTCAAAGAGTGTGGTATAAAAATGTATCATGGCAAAGTGTGAAGTGATGGTAATGACAAAGAAGAGGGTAAGGCCTAATAAAGCTATAAGATTAGATGGAGTAAGGCTGAGAAAACTAACAAAACTACAGAATGTAAAATATCTTGAAAGAGCGATTGAAAAGAACGGTGGAAGTAGAGAGGATTTAAGGAGAAAAGGCCAGCAGGTAGAGTTGTTCTATAGGTGTGTAAGAGAACTGCTATGGAGAAATGAAACCCTCTTGAGGTGTAAGATTGTTGTACAGGGCATATTTTGTACCCATTTTCACATATGCAGCAGAAACATGGACATTGAATATAAGAGAGACTAGGAAAATGGAGGCTATGAGAATGAGGTTTGTGAGGAACATGTTCACTGTCACGAGGAGAAACAAGATTAGGAATGAAATTATCTGGGAAAGAGTGGGGGTACAGGGAGTACATGATACATGATGTAGTAGGGGAAGCAAGACTGAGATGGTATGGATATGTGATGAGAATGAAAAAAGACTGCACGGGAGGCCAAGAAAATGAAGGGAGGAGCAGATAAAAGAAAGTGTTTAAGTGAGAAAAGAGGAATAGAAGGATGGTGATGATGATGAAGATGATGAATAGTCAGATCAAGCACATATTTTACTTGTTCTTTGCCGGTGGTCTTTAGTCGAGAATTTTTTTTTATGACTATAAACTTAATTTGTTTAAGGATTATTAAAAAAGAAAATTATTGCAGTGCAGTTGGTACGGGTTTTTCTTATCAATTTAAGACAAATAACCATTTTGTATAGTTTAGATATTGCTAACTATAATTAAAATCAACACAATTTAACATTATTCACATATAAAAGGCCAAGTATTTAAATTCTCAAAAATATTAAATTTGGTTTTATTTCGCGTGTATACAATAACTTAAAAATGTTTGATATTAATTTTAATGTGCTAAGTAAAGCTCCATAAAAACATGTCTCACAATATTTCAGTGTCCCTGGCAATTAGTAAGTATTAAGGAAATAAGGAACTAGTTTTGCATATGAATATTTTTTGAATGCAACTTATATTTTCGTCCCTCACCTTAGCACAAGCCACCAATTGAGAAGTGGCCAGCGCGCACTGCGTAGCTGCTCCAATAACTTTGTTCTGTGTGGCCTGGTCATCACAAGTGGCAGCAATGTTCTTGGCCTTGAGAACCAAAGCTGCTGTTGTGTTAGCCACAGCCTTGGCCAGCCCTAGAAGGATGTCTTGTAGCTCCCGACTAGACTCATCCTCATCACCAATAGTAGTCAACACCTGGTGAGAAGCCTCGCCTACACGACTGGCCGCGTTGAGTAGGTTCTGACGAGGCTGGTAGATTAACAAAAAATATTCAATCATTAAGAGAATACTCAAACTAAATAATTTTTAACATTTCACAAATTTTGGTTTACTTAAGTTACTAATCAAATATTAGCTTCAACTATGCCTAAAAAAATACAAATTTATATTCGCTTCAATAAAATAATTCCAGCCTTGAAAATTACGAAGCTCCGCCAATGAAAATGTCGAAAGCCTGAATACTCCATTAATGTTCAATAGTTGTCATTCTGGGCCCTTTATATACATTAAAAATCACCACTAATATGAAAAATGTTGTGATTATAACAACTTGATTTATTTGATCTAAGTGAAATATTACAACCAATTGTGCAATAAAATAGTTTATAAAGTATTTTAGCACATAAAGTTATATAAATAAGCACAATGTATTTTAAAGCATAAAACAACTAAAAAACATACTCGAGCTTCTATTCGGATTTGAAGATATTTCATATATCGCTACATTACTGCAGATTAAAGAAAACCACTTATTAAAAAAAAAAGATAAGCACATCGGTGGTTATATGACCTAACACGCCAATATCACATTTAGATTGGATTGCCAGCGACAAGGATATCAGGTTTAAAAACTCAATTGGGTGAATTAAGAGTAGTTCTTAAAAAGTTTTCTACTCTCCTCCACCACACAAATTCAGGTACATTTATTTTGAGTTCTACCTTACTCATCTTTACTTCATTAAAGTAAATATGCAGATAGTCCGAAAGGCTGAGTAAGAAGTTGCAAATAAAAAAAACTGAAACCATACTTGACACAATTAATTTCTACTTCAGAATCTTTAACTTTAATTTCAATCTGCTAATTCATTAAGATATTTGACATGATTATTTTATGGGTGAGTTAGAAAGTAATGTAATCTGACCTCCTTAGTCTCTGGTTCTGCTGCCTTGAGCAGGTCACTAAACGCCGAGCAGAGCTTGCGTGCCGCATCCAACAACTTGTCCCCACCTGTGTCGTCTTCCATGAGCGCTGCGATCATCCTCACGCCTCGTGTCATCTCGGGCAGGTTGGTGGTGATGGTGGAGATGGCAGCACCCACCATAGTGTGGTCTACATCCTCAGGGGGGCCTGAAAATACAGCGACAAAAAGAGAGGGTTGGGACAGTTCCTCAAACAAGATCAACAATATTATCTTCCCATTTTATTTGACTATATTTTTATTTGACTCTGAAGTAAAGAAGTTGTCGAAATAGATAGAAGTTGTAAATATTGATAAGACTCCACAAACAGCCACATGATAGATTATGATAAATATAATGTGTTAATATCTCCTGTGTATAGAAAAAAAAGGGTCCAAAATGTATCTTTTGTTTTCAATTGTTTAAGTGGGGTTATTAACTACCAGGACCCTATTTATATTGTGAGATCCCCTGCTTTTGTTCCAAATGCAGATAAAATATACAGCCTACCAAATATTTGACCCAAGGTCTCAGAAAGTTTATTGGAGAATGTTTAAGCCTCAAATGTCAAATGATTTTATCAGACCAGGAAATAATAATCTCTGATACAAACTACCATATAAAAACCAGTGTTAATATAAAAAATTTAAAAATCAAGATGAAGTTATTTAAACAATTTATAAATGACCCGCCCACCAACTGATTTTTTCTGACCTACAAAAGATTTTTCATACCAACAATTGTGTTAATTAAAATAGAATAAGAGCTAATTTTAATTGATAAATATAAAGTTAACATTTTTGCTCAATATTTTTACCAAACCGGCCCACCAAATTTGTTTTTAGAGTCATACAGGCCATGATATTCAAAAGGTTGCAGACTCATGGCCTAGGGCATTATCTATAACTTTTCTCTATGCGAGCCCAATTTTACTTTAATTTTGGTCTTGTGGGCTTGATAAATAAAATATATAAAAATATTGATACAGCGAGTCCAGACTAGCCGACCTTGAACTATCTGACATTCCGTTTTATCTGACATATCTATAAAATATGCTATTGATGTAATGTGACTTTGCCACAAGGAAGAGGATCAAAGCTGGAAAACAAACTTCAATCAGTAATTTTCTAAATATATCTCTATATGGAAAACCTCTTTTCGATTTATGAGGTAGTTGTATTATAAAATAATAGTTTTGTTAATTATTGCATAATTCATACTATAGCGTAATTACTAACTAACCTAATTTCATACCAATTAGCTACTCTTCAATTTAATTTTGATTTGTTTCGTTTCAGACCCCCTTCCTTTGTTTTCATATCAGATATTTTGGTGTTTTTTTACCAGGTCAGATAGTCGGGACTATTGTATAAGTATTGCTTTGTATATCATAAATTGAGGTAGGGAATATACTTAAGTCCCCTATAAAGATTAAAACTTAACATAAAACAATAACAATCAATGTCAGTTTTTCCACATCGGAAAACCAAACAAATAGCAACAAACGGCTCGTGAATTATTATCAGTGGTATATAAAATTGGATCAGACCACAACTCACCATCCAAAATTATAATTTACAATAATTAATATACAAATAAATACACCATGACAATAGACAACCGATTGTAGCAAAAGTAAGATTAAATATCTCTATGGGCCGCGGGCAGTATTATAGAGACCTTTGGTCTAGAATATGATTGTTGTGTTTGCCAAGAGTTGAGTTATGATTAGATTTAATTTCTTTTAATCTTGTTTGAGTAAGTGAGAAAGAGTGTGTGCCCAGTTTTACAAACATGTTTGTGGATGCAGGCACTAACCAGAGGTAAGAGTAACAACTTGTGCGGTGGCAGCATTCATGGCCGCAATCTGCGAGCTCACGCTCTGCTTGTTGGTGTCCAGCGTGGTCTCCTTCCATTTCAGTGAAGCCTGGGGTACAAATAATGTGGACTTAGTGACATTTATCTGCACAAAAGTTACCAAAAAGTAAACTATTATTTTATTAATTAGCAGTGCTTCTTATTACCTCTACAGGTTATACGTCAAAAAAGTAAACTAGTGTGTGAACAATATCACACCATATACTCCACCAGTTTTCCACTATTTAGAGTGCTTTCAATAAACACTTTGTTTATTGTTCTGAGTATAAGGGCCTTTGAATGGTGGTATGTACGCAAAAATTAGAGAAAGTCATGAATGCAAATTAATTAGTTTATTGGATACTTCTTTCAAACAATCACTTGATCATTGGTACAAAGCTCAAAATATGTAAGAGCACTATTCATAAAAATTTGTAACGTCCTTGTATCAAGACCCTAACTTAAAATTGAATCCTTTAGTAGTCTTAATTGAGAGATTCTAGATTCATAAAAAATCTCAAAAAGTGTGTCTCAAATAAAATAATTATGAAGACTTTGACTTGATATAACAATTTTAACCAATTGGTAAGAGGAATTATATAGACTTGTGTAGTTGGGGGGGTGAGGGGAGGGGGGGGAGAGGTTAACATTATTCATAAAAACGGTCAATATTGTATTGATATAATTAATTTACAAAGAAAAGGTTTTCTCTTTGTTGTGTATATGTAGACATCACAAACAAAATAACAATGTCAGTGGAACCAAGCCTTAAACAACTATTTTAAACTAAACTTTAAATATTTTCACTTTCACTAAAATTGTACAATTTTAAAGATTCAAATTTGGATTCGAGATTTAAAAGAAAATTTATGATTCGGATTCGATAAATATGGTATTCGACTGATAATAAAAGCAGTATTAGCTCTAAAACAAATTTCAATTGAAAAAGAAGAAGGACTTTGAAAAAAGAAAAACAAAAGATTAACATCTCAAATCTGAAATGTTCTTGAATCTATGAATCTCGAATAGCCTTAAGGATTCGAGGGGCCATTCCTAATTTGGATGAAACCTTGAATATAACTTAAAAAAAACCTTTACAACTTTAATAATAGTTGTACTTACCGGGTCTGAGCCGAGCTCTGGTATTTGAGCCTTCGTGCGCAGTTCCTCCTCTACAGTTATTATGACATCCTGTCCGGCGGTGATTGTACTCAGCAGAGCTCTCTGTGGTTCAGACAGCACACTAGTCACCTTTGTTTGCTGCACCTGCACACACAGGAACATAGTTCATATTCTCACACTTATTAGGAGTTGCACATTTGCACCAGTGTTTCCCAAAGTGTGGTACACATACCCTGAAAGGTACACAAGGCACTACTGGGTTTTATCAAACAGAATATTTGTTGATGACATTAGGTGTGATAAGAAAATTAATACAATGTTTGACGTAAAGTCATGGACTTTTTAAACCTTTCTTTCCCTCTAACATTGCTTTGTTTAGCTTAAGCTTTATTAAATTTGAAGCAGCCATTTATACTTTACAAACTATCAGGAATGTGTTACCGTTTTTATATAGTAAGTGCTGGAAGGAATATCTTGCTAAGGCCCCAAAAGAGGTGCACTGTTTTACACAATCAAGTGTGGCAATTCAAAAACTGCAAAGGTATAGAGTTTATAAGAGGTAGAAGAGAAATAACAAAAGGAGATAAGATGATGATTGAAGAAATAAGAGAATATACCAGTGTGGATGAATTACAAAAGAACAGTACACTACAAACAATATAAGAGGTACGATTACATGAAAAGAAAAGTGGAGGGAAGGCTCCTTGAGAAAGGGGAGTGGATGAAATTCTATTAGTTGGGAGAGCAAGGAACAGGTGGAAACAAATGAGTTGAGCATTGAAGCTAAGGAGGAAAGTGGAACAAGTGAAGGGAAACTAAATGGAAGCATGAGAGAAAAGCCTCCATTTGGTCACAAAAGATTTTTAAAAAAACTTAGATAATTAAATTAGGACTGGGCAAAGAAACTAATATACTCCAATTTTCATAGGAACTTTATAAAACACAGTATATCTACTTTATCAAATTTATATATAATTCTTGTTATCTGTAGCTGTCACTTTTGATAAATAATATGAATATCTATAAAATAACAATAATAAAAAAAATCTTCATCTGTCATAATTGGTAGTATTAGTATATTGCCATCTTAGTGGTGATGTGTCTAATTAGCAAAAAAACATTGAGAGTGATTCAAATCATAGATATGCCAGTGATACTCAGGACTATGACATCGAAAACGGATCCAAACTGTTTTTAAAAGTTTAGCTTTGTTTTAAAATATTGGTGCAGTTAACTTGTCCCTTTCCATTGGTAGTCTTGGGCCTTTAGTGGAGTGGTTTGCTACTACTGTAGCTTCGTTGCTATTTTGCAAAATTCATTGAGCTTGAGAAAAATTACCCATTTTTTGAAAACTATCAACTTGATAAGTTTTCTTTCATTATGTCAAAAATATTAACAATTTCTGGAGTTTTAGTGCATGATTATTCACTCCTTACCTCTTTGTGGGAAATTATTATCTATGGATATTGTTAAGCTTAATAATTGATAACAGCACGTAGACGTTAAAATGGAGATTGTTCAGAGGGTTTACTAAAAGACTGAACTGTCAGTATGGAGAGATAATTCTTCATATAGATGTTTGTCGTCTAAATAATGGCAAAATCTTTAATTTTCAAGGAGATGCTTCCAAAAATACAGTATTTTCTTAAGGAAATAGATTTGATCGACTACACAGAGCTAAAGGCTCAGAGATGGTATTTTGCATTCCTTCTTGACCATGGTTGAATTAACTGCAGGGTAGAGACAATAATATAATAAACAAGATGTCTGTAGTTCAACCATGTTACGGAAAATTAACACTTTGGGGACCCAACTATCATAAAGGAGATTTTAAACACTTTGTTTTCTTCAAAAGGGTGCTTAGTGAATTTGTTTACAAAATTGTTCAGCTGAAAAACAATTCAAAAACATCAAGCGTCTTAAAACAGAGATTATCCAAAGATTCACAAGGTTTGGAAAACGAGAACCAGTTGCAAGATTTATTATAGTTTATTTTTCTCGTTGTCTTGTAGAAGTTAAATCTCAAGTAAATCATTTAGTCTCTAATCATCTCTATTTTTCTCCATTAGAAATTAAAATCATCACAATTCAAAATTAAACTGTTCTGAAAACACTATCTTTGGTGACTAGCTAGTATTCTGAAGTAATTGTGTTTCATAATAGATTTTTTATTTTTAGCTATCATGCTATTTCTCTTTCACACTTCATTTTGCGGGTACCGGCCTATCTTTATTTCACGCCACCACTTGGGCAGCCATTATTGTGATGTTTGGTACTAACTAATCACAATTCGTGCATTCTGATATTATACTGATTAGGTTGATGTGACTTATCAGGTTATAAATGAAATCACTTAGGTAAATTTAAGGCATTGTTTATTGTCTCATTGTCATATTGAACAGGGTGAGTACGCGATACAATATCACGGGTGTATTTTAACATTTCATAGGGAGCTGGGATAATTTAAATGGGATTAGATCAAGATGTTGGTTCACAGGGTCTGCGGGCCGCACAGTATTGTGGATCAGGCCACATGTGAGCCGCAAGTTTGACATGTCTGATTTATAGCGACCTAGTGCAATCTGAGTCTAGTGCCTTGGACCAATGGTAATCAACATTTTATGTTTGTGTATCTCAGATTTAGTTGATCCTCAACTTTGTACCCCAAAAGTTGTTGGTGCATATAGCAAGTTATAGATATTCTATACACATAAAATAAAACTGGCGCTCCCAAATTGTATATCCTTAAGTGTGGGTCTCTTGTGTCTAAACCTAAATTTGGCCATTAGTATTTAGTATTTTTTTAAATTCTAAGTAACTCCAAAGATGTCTTCACATACCCAAGATAGAATACCACTGCCTTAGACCCATGAACGATTGCAGGTAATATTGATACTAAGCCAATATATACAAATTGGGTGTGTTGCCTTTCCCTAAATATACACATTTATATGCTTCACATTGTCACTACATCAAATATCATGCTGTGAATTCAAGCACTGAAACTACTCAGAGATGTGCGAGTATGGTAGTTTTGTTTTCAAAAAACAATAAAAATTAAATAACAGAAAATTAAACCTTGTTTTGTTTAAGAAATTAGCATCATGATCAATACATGTTATGAAATTTAAAAAATTTACACCTTTTAAGTGAATTAGTTAATGGATGATTTTTTTTAATATTTTGAGATTTTTAATTTTTTAGTTAAAATAAAATAAAATAATTATTTAAGGTTAAGGCCTTTTGATTAGTATTTAAGATCATTTTCATGCTAATCTTTGAAATTTTAAATATCTCAAATTGTATAGGTTTTAAATGTATATTAGCTTGGACAAAAAAAATCTTTGGCCAATATTTAATCTAAATTCCAAGAAACAAATTACAAAAACTTGTGGTGAATCTTATAAAGCTCGTTAAATCCTACTCGCACATCTCAGTCACAACTAGCACAATGCAACAGTAAATGTAAAAAGAGTTCTGTACCTACTCTGGTCCCTGCGTCCCAGTCTGGTGAGACATGTAAACAAACAAAACAGAGTGAGACTACACTAGAGAGAGAGCAGTGTTCTTGACTGTGGCTCAGTGCTGCTGGGGCGACACTACTTCACTTATGGTGGGGTGGAGGACATAGGCACTAGTTAAGCTTTATGTTTTTACAGTTAATTAAACAGGTAGTTTTTTTCACTCATTTTAATTCAATATTGATTCGATTGATACATTTAGCTTTATTTAGGGACGGAACTCTTAAATCCTTAAGGATATTTGAGATTAAAAGATTTGAGACTTAAATCCTTAAAAGAACTTTTTTTAATTCTAATTTTGCAAGTGAAATTTTCTTTAGAGCTATAATGCCTATTGGTGGTTCAGAAACTATTATGATCATAGAAGGAACTTAACAACCAGGCCCAGACCAGTAATTTGACACTTAACTGAATGTATGATTGTTGTAATGAATGGATTGTAGGAAAGAATGTTAACATTTAGTTATTTGTATTTTTTATGAATCTATTATATTTATGTTCATAATTTTTTCTAGGATCCGAATACGAGATCAGGATTTCTAATATAGTTGATTCGACCCAAATCAAGTTTAATACTTTATTTTAATTGGGTATCGATATTTGTTTAGGTTACAAACATGTATTTTAGTTACCTACACTAATCAAGTAGGAATAAAGAAGGTATAACTTTACACAAATTTGAACGAAGAATGATGAGAGCTCGTTTAGGAAAATCCCCTTCAGTATACCTAACTAGGATATGAACCCAAAAATCCCTGTCATCAGCAAGCCAGTCTAATACGAATGTGACACGTTAGACCATACAATCACCGAGTCAGATTATCTACATTTATTATGAATCAATCCATATCATTAACTGATAAGTAATGGATGTCTAAGGGATCAGTCTTAATAGCTGAATCAAATGTAATTAAGTGCAAAATGACAACTGGACCCGGGATCTTTGGCTTTGCATGTTAGCATAGTACCAGTGTGCCGCAGTGAACTGTGATTGTGGATGGCTCCAAGAGTCCGATACTTTTATGAGTTACTACAAAACTCAAAACATCAACTAATGAAAGATGGCCCTGGAGATGTAAAAATGAAGGCCTAGAAAACGAAAAAGAGCTCCCCTCAAAAATTCCAAAACTGGATAAAATTGCATCCTTTATTACCTTAGAAATAAAATTTTAATTTATCTTAATTATTGGTGTAGCTAACTATGCATTATCGTAATAATTTCAGCCAAATGGTCAGTTCAAATTCCGGCAATGTGTACTGGGGGTGTTGTCGCTACAGTATGAATGTCTATCCTTTCTTCAGGTAAATACTGGCATGTTCCTTCTTAATTTAACTCATACCGTCTGTCACATTAGGAGGATTTGTTAACATTCAAAACTATTCCTAACAAACCTTAATCGTCTTTGACTAATTTAACCTAACAGATACAACTAGTTAAATCTGTTAAATTCTAGTTATTAATAGAGTATTGACCTATATAACTAGCAATATTACACAATTATTTAAATCTTCGCTCCTGCCAAAATATTTTTTTACACAAAGTGTAGCTTATATCTTAAAGTAAACAAAATGTTAGCCTGCAAACAAATTGTACTATTTCCAAAACTGACACAATTAGAGAATGGATTAGTAGTGGAACTAATGTGAGTGGGCCAGTAGTGTGCTCAGGACTGCACTTTTGCGCCACTCACTTTACATCACTACTTGGACAAATCACTGTGCTTAGCAAGCAAATCAACACAATTACTGTTTCACTCAAACTAATGACCCATTCATCTCCGTTCTTGCATATCGAACAAACACCTTCAGGCAGAGTAGCCCTATTCATAAACGAGAAAGCAGGACCATTTATAGCTGTATTTCATTCAGTGTTTATGTTATTTGTATCATTCAATTAACTTGGTATAGGAGTAAGTAAAAATGTTTACTTTTATTTTAAATATCTACCAAATTAAAACACTGTTAATTGTTTAATATGCTATTCTGATATATTCAACTTTGAATGAAAAATAAAAAAATGGTAAAAACAAAACGCTTCCAAAAATTCTTAAATGGATGCCATGAAACTCTTACCTCCTTCACAAGGGTGCCGCAGGCTTAGAAAGGTTCAGAATCTCTGATTTGAAGGCCATAAACCAATTTATTTTTTAAACCTCATCTTACTACTTGTGTGGGCTATCCACATTTAATTACAGTATTGTGGTAGGAATCAGACACCTTAGCTCACTGTCGGTAGCATATATGTCTATTGAGCTATGGGTCCTAGGTTTGATTCCCAGTCTCAATCCCAATGGAAAATATATGGCTTGAATAAAAAAAACTTACCTGGGCCATAGGCTAGAAACAGTTATGGATGTAAAAAAAATTGTGGTAAAAATGAGAAAGCTAGAATTGAGAGGAAATTAACCCAAATTTGTATAGAGAAAATGTGGAAAATCATTTAATAATATCACTCGCAGATCACCCAGCTGGGATTCAAACCCAAAATTTTCTGTCCACTTCCACCACCCAATCTCTCGACCTACGATTTATTCTATTGGAACTCATCAGGGAGGAGTGTGAAACGCGCAACGCGACTTCCTAAAAGAGGAAACCAAAAAAACACAAAAGGGAGAAAATGGACCATAACAGTGTTCTTTTTCATTGTAAAAGCCATATTGTGTTCATCCCTTTTATATGTTTCTATCCACCTTCTTCCAAATAATATACAATTAACTCATAAAACGAAATGAGGTTTTCCTTATGGAGATATATTTTAATTTATTAATTTATTTGGTGGGTTGGGTAAAGTACGCTTAGCAATATAAGCTTGATTATTAATTTTTATGATAGTAGTTTTCAAAACAATAAGTTAAAAACACGTGAAGTGTGTCCAGCTGGGATTTTAACATGTGCCTTCCAATATAGTTGTTTAGTTTATTCAAACACAGCTTGTGGTTCTGACCTTTAGGGTCAAGGGTAATGTTAGCTCTACTATTCTTGAATCAAATAGCCAAAACTATTATTTATGCTTTTTAGTGAGGATTACTCCATATAGAATATTCTGGTTCGAGTTCGATTCCTGTGTCCGGGTGTTAGTTTTCAATTTTCAGAATATGTCTACTAGTCTTGTCTGAATGATTCATTTCTTTCTCCTTCACCACCCCACTTTGCGGCCAGTGTTTTCTGCCTCACGGAATATAATTATTTTTCCCTTATCTAGTATGTTGAAAGGACTCTTAATATATATAATTTTTTTTTAACACAGGGCAGTTTTTGAGCGGACGAGTAATATAAGGCTGAGGCCTAGAAAGACTAACTCACAAGTGAGTTCTTGTAAGCCAAAGTATATATATTTCAGAGTATTGGAGGAGGTCATTTTATCATATTTACTCATTTGGAACTCAATTCGGCCCATAGCCTATTTATAAAATGCATGATTCCCCTTATATCTATACACTGCATGGTGCCATATTCTGGTTTACTGGTGATGAGGAGGTTGAGATTTGAATCCTGTCAAAGTATAATAAGGGTGTTATTTACTAAAATGTTTCTCAATCATTGTACACACAAATGTGTGTACATTTCCTCTTCATTATACCTTCCTAATCCCTACAAAATTAGTGTGCTGTGTATACTAAGGATGGGCAGTGAGACACAGAGAAAAGAAATGTCAATTAGAGTATTATGACTAACATTTCAGAAAATATTCTAAAATAATAGTTCAAGTAAGGAGTTTTATAATACAAAAATGATAAGACTTGCAAATGATGTACTAGTAACTATAAATTAGGTATTTTGACTAGGCCATGAAATGCTAGCGTAACTTTAAAAACCAATGAGCCATAAACTACATAAATGTGGTGGCTCATTAAAGGGTGCCTACAAAATATTCTTGTCAAAAGTGACTGATAATTAATTACCCACAAATACATCGTGCCAGTAGCACGTGAGCCACAACCCGACCACTGCATAAAGGTAACAAAAGTTAAGTCTTACCATGGGTGGAGCATGGGCCAAGTTGGCCTGCCCGCTCACCGTCGTGTACTGGGCACCACCCATGTGGCCCGTTCCATATGGACGGGCACCTGCAAACAAACTCTACCTTTAACAACACATTACAAAATCATGATAGTTTCATTACACAACTTGGAGATACAATATAAATAATACCCAGTCAGAAAGAACAATACTCAAACACATTCATAGAAATATATTTATGAAACTACAGTATTAGGTCTAATATCCATAAATGAGAGCCTTTTATATCCATTACTATTTACAGTCTATGGCCTGAGTCAGTTTTTTATTCAAATAATATATTTCCCACTACCGGCTTGCTAGGCCTGTCGTGGCTTAATATGCCTTATAATCCATCTTAAGACTTGGACAGGCACAACATCCAGTCCCTGGCCGTTAATTTATCAATGTGAAAGGGTAAACACACATTTCACCAATGATAAATGTATCAGTCATGCTGTGAAGTAAACCCACGACCCTTAGCTTAGTAGACAGACACGCCGCCAACTGAGATAAGGTGTCAGATAAATGGAAGCTAATAAAAAGAAAGAGTCTAAAAAATCTTTTCAGCTTCTTGAAAACTAACAACTAAACAAAAATGCAATCTTCATTTAAGACAACTTTTTAGAATTCAAAGGGGGCTATTTACTCATATGATGAAGTTATCATATTTCAATACATGCCAATGCACAACTATTCCAAAAAGGATATATCACTTTTCTTTAATGTTGTGTTTTTCCCCAGGCTGTATGCAAACACACACAAATATACAGGATTAATCAGGATTCAAATGTCTGAGCAATGAGACATCAAAGTTGGCACTGCATGCTAATAAAAGGTAAGGCAGCTCATGAATCTTTAACATGAAGCAAGTGGAAAGTGGTGTAAATTATTATAATGGTTTAGGTTAGGAGGGATACCCAGAACAATTACCTTTGTGATACTGGAGTAGAAATTATTTAGATGTAATGTTAAAAAAAACACAAACACATTTTTAAAGACAAGCTTTCACTGTCACAGACAGCTTAATCAGGTCAAGAGAGTAGACTGATGCTTTTGGTTGAACTGTAAGGTTGACTGTCCACAGCCGACTGTTTTTCAGTTATGACATCACTGTATAGATAGCAGCACTATGAATAATGTTATATTGAATGTAATCACAGTCAGCTGTGGACAGTTAACCTTACAGTTCAGCCAAAAGCATCAGTCTACTCTCTTGACCTGATGAAGCTGTCTGCGACAGTGAAAGCTTGTCCTTAAATAAATGTGTTTGTGGGTTTTTTAATGTTATATCTAAAAAATTTCCACTCCAGTATCACAAAGGTAATTGTGCTGGCTATCCCTCCTAATTTAAACCATGATTTAGCCTAGTGCTCTATTCCACATAATGTAAATTATTATAAGTAACAGGCATTTAAATGCCTGACAACAGGTACCAATAAGGAAATGCTAATTCTTGGTGGGTATGCCTGTGTTGGTTTGTGTGATGTGCTGCATGTTGCTTAACCCCCAGGTGCATACATCACCAACTTCAACGCCTGGGAGCTCCACCATCCCCAAGTTTATCACGCAGAAATACTTGACTTGTCACCCCCTACAGTCTGTATAAATATTAACTTCAAAATCTAAAAAAAAAAAGTGTTTAGAGATATACACCAATGACTTCAAATGAAAAAATAGAAAATGGAATTCTTATAGGTAGATAGTTACAAAAAATGTTATATTGCAATTGAAAAATTAGGGGTGTTTTTTTTTTAAAGTTTCTTTATTTAATATATCTGTCGGTATTCTCATTAAGAATCTGTGAAAATGCACACAACTTTTGTAAAACTAATGGGGCGATTTTATTATATTTAGTTTGGTGGGAAAATTAACTAAAAAGAAGGCAAATCTCATGAAATAACTATAACTTACCGAATAGAGGAAAAACATGTAATCCATTTGGTTATATTATAAATGTGTTGATAGCCAGCTAAGCAATATTGATTGTATATGTAAGAAGATTTGCATGGATTTGAAATGTGATCACATTCATTAAAACTACCTTGAATCCTTAGGAATATTCAAGATTTGAGGATTTTAGAAAATTTAAGATTCAAGTCTTGACTCCTTAAAAAGAAGATTTTTTCAATATTTCGAGTGAAATTAGTTTTAGAGTACTAATACTGCTTAATGGTGTTAAGAATCAATTATAAGCTGAACTTAACAACCAGACCCCAGACCAGTAGATTAACACTTAACTGAATGTATGAATGTTATAATGAATGAATTATAAGAAAGAATGTTAAGATTTGGTTACTGTTTGTATTTTCTATTATTATACTTTATTTCTTTGTCCTTTTAAGTTCATAATCATTACAAAATTCAGATTCAAATTTGTAATTCAGATAAATTGGAGATTCAAATTAATAAAAAAAAGTGAATTCGACCCTCTAATTAAAACAATACCATAATCAAATTAATATCCATCAATGGATAATTGTTTTAAAAAAACTTAGAATTATTTCAAAATTCTAGTATATATTTAGAAAATTGAAGTATTTAGAACTTTAAATGTTTGTCAATTTTGTTAAGTACAAAAATAGTATAATTAATAATACAGCACAATTAAACAAATTTTCTCGTGTAATGTATTTATTATAGCTTAGATTTAATTTTTCAAAAATTAATCACCAATTAACTCCCTAAAATTGGGCTTTTTTAAGAAAAATCTATATATAGAATTATATATCATGTAAAACTTCCCTAATAACTAACCTTAAACAAATTTGTCAAAAAAATAGTATATTGTCATGTCAAACATTTCCCAAACATATATTTTAATCAAAATCGTTGAGACTTTCTCGATTAATTTTGAATTTTCAAAAGTAAATTCTGTCTAAACAATCCTCAATTTGAGTCAATGCTCAAAACATGAGAGGAAAAGAGTGGAGAAATTAAAGGAGGAAGAATGGTGTAAGGATAGAGGAGGACTGAGGCATTTTACAAAACTGACCCGGCCACAGGCTGGAAACAGTTGTTGTTGTTGTTGATGATTATGATGGCATGGGAGTTGGGACAAGAAAGGTAGTTAGAGGAAATATTTTTTTTTAAAACAATAAATAGCCTTGGTTTTAAAAGTTAAGAGTTTAAAAAATCTAATTAAACCTTGAAATAGTATTTTTAAGCTTATGAATCAACAACTGGATAGAAAAGGTGATTGAGAGAAATATGGTCAAATGTTTTGTCTCAATGGTTTTATTACTTTTTAAATATAAGCTTTAGTGCCTATATTTACTATCCGGAACTCAATGAATGAGAGAGGTCCAATCCGGCAACTTAGTCGGCAGTGTGTTTGTCTAATGAGCTAAGGGTTCCGGGTTTGATTCCCGGCATGGCCGAAAATGTATCATGGGTGAAATGTGGGTTTACCCTTTCAGAGTGATAAATTAACGGCCGAGGACTGGATGTTGTGCCTGTCCTAGTCTTAAGTTAGATTATAAGGCATATGAAGCTATGACAAGCCCAGTAAGCCGACAGTGGAAAATATATGGCTTGAATATAAAGTGATACAGGCCAGAGGCTGTAAACAGTCATGTATGTAAAATTATTTTGCTATAAAAACATAAATACGTTACAACAAGCTACCTTGCACCATACCCTGATTATCAAATATAGGTAGAAATGATCAATTGAATTTTTAGTACAACTCCATCATAAAAAAAAACTGTGAAGATGATAGAGGAATATGGTATATAAAACAAGATATTTTTCTTTTAGAGGTTATAAGCTACAGCTGCATTTGTCAGTAATGAGCATAGAAAAATCATACTAAGATAGAATAAATTCTTTGGCACAGCCACACAAAACTTGATGGCCCTCTGGCACTGGTGTTGTAGTACTTTTAGAGTTAATTCTCACCATCTCCCCCTGCTCTCATGATGGCCGGTTTAGCAAGCGACTCCGTGTTCACTTTGCCAATCTTGCTAGTCTCGTGTTGCAGGATAGTGGCTCTGTACAAAACAATACAGTCAGTTGATGTGGAGATTACAAGTCAAACTTATCAACAATTTATTTGGATTATAAACCAGGATTTGTTACTCTATTAGACTATGTATCCTCTCAGCCTTTCATAAAGATTCTGAGTTGAAAAGATCATTAATTCCAGTGGTTTTAGACAAAAGAAACAACAATAACAATGAACACCTTCAATGTGTAAATTATACAGCTAATGAGTTTGACCGCCAAACTCACAACTAGTGAGTACACTTGGTTTGAATAAAATATAGACCCTTAGCTCACACATTTTTTTTTTCCGATCCATCGTGTCTCACTAGCCATTTGGTAGCCATATACTAAATATATATATATAAATAATTTATACCACTATATATATACACACACACACACACACACACAGGATAGGTAGTAATTCCCGGACACAGACAGTACCACATGATTAAGTAGGTTTGCAAAAAATCCCTTCATTTCATACCTTTTGAGAAAAACGACATTTAAGTTGGATAGGGGTGATATGGCAACACAGTGCCTGAAATTTCATAGTCACCGGTAATTAGACATAAACAGAAATGCGAGGTCAGTAAGTATTGTGCAAGCAGCAGTGAACTACACACACATATAGAATACTGGGATATGACAATGGTCAAGGGAGCCTCTGACAGCCAAGCCAGACCTGCGGCGCGGATGTAAACTGATTGCTTCCTCGGAAGACATTATCCAAGAGTGAATGTGTTTCGCCATTTGGAACAGTATTGACGAGACAGGTCAAATGGGACCGGCTCTCAGAGTGGATGCAGGACAGCCGAGCATCGTACAGATAGCATGTGTTGAAAATTTAATAACCGCCTTCCAGAAACCTGTGTGCAAGTTGCGAGACATAGCACAGGAGTCAGTTCTGCAGGTGTTATGTGATGTGGGCTACCACCAACGAAGTATTTGCACTTGGCTGATTCGCCCCGCCGGGTACCGTTTTGTCTTGCATATCAGCATAGCTTCGGCATTAATGCATGGGCCATCATTGTTAAGGAAGTGATTGGGCTTCTATGTGCTACCAGATCGTTTGGATTCACACAGATATCATATGCTCCTTTATACAGTTTTACCTGGGTTTCTGGAGCACGTAGGCTACCATTGCTTGTGCAGCAGAGAATGTGCCACTGACCACTATGGAACACAAGTGTGGCAACTACTTAATAAAGTCCACACCAACTGTGGATCGGGCAAGGGGGCGAGTGAAATTGTCAACAAGGTCACCAGACCTCATACCACTGATTTTTTTCTTGTGGAGTCATATCAAAGCACTGGAGACGACCCACCGCAGTCACCCGAAGAACAAATTGGCACGAATCCATGCTACTGCTATGACAGTTGACGTTGACATGCTTCACCACGTGCACACCGAGTCCATACACCATTTGGAGCAATGCATAGTCATGTGAGGATCAACCTTCAAACATCTAATGTGAACTAACATAAAATATGTTTGATATAAGTTTAAGGCACAGTGTTGCCACATCTCACCTCCCTAACTTTAATGTAGTTTTTCTCAAAAGGTTATAGGAAGAACAGATTTTTTTGCAAAGAGTGTTGAAAACATATTGGGAAAACCCTGACTTGGATTCAAAACCTGTATTTTCCAGCACCGGCAATAATAGTGATGTGTTAGACCACATATATTTACCTTTGATAGTTACATATAACATATATAGCAACTGAGGTTACTACATATGTAGAAAGAAGATTCCCCAACTATGTTTCAGGAAGTTTCACTCCTAAAGTTTTCTAGGGATCTAAATTTGATTTGATGAAAATGAATTGAACTGAAAAATTTGAGCATGTGCGATGTGAAAAGAAACTTATGTACACAATTGTACATGTACAGAGTGCACCAAAAGTACTGATAAAATACTAATCAAACCAACTTTTAACCAAATAAATTGCTCTTAGTGAATTAATCTATTAATTTTATTCTCCATCAAAATGACTCATTTATTAAATATTATTTGAAAAATAACTAACGCACTTTGATTTATCTTTGACAGTAAATGTTTTAAAGGCATCAGAGCATTCACTTTTGGTTTTGACATTATTTCTATATTTTTTGTTCTAAAATTAAACTTAAAACCTTTTCAAATAATGATTTTTTTTAAATTATTATTATTAGCATCGCGTCTTACTACCCGTTCGGGTTATACGCACTTACTCTAATGTGTAATGGTAGGGTGATTGTGAGATGAAAATGGAGGACCTACAGTTTAACGTGGAATCCGAACCACGGTGGAGGCCTGTCATTCCCTTTTTTTAAATTGAATAGTGTGTATAGCTTGTGTCTTTACATAAATAAAATACAAATATATCAATAATTTTGATTAATACTGTTGCAAAAGGTTTCTCATATTAATACAGAAATCAAATGTTCATATAGATATTTTAAAACTCTATACATTTAAAATGGTTAGTAAGTAACTGATTCATCCACATTGAAAAGAAATACATGGAAAAGCAATGTTTCTAAGATTTGAATGGAATTTTAAGCAAGCGAGGTCTTTAATAAATTATATTTTACCCTAATGAATTTAGACTATAATTTCCTCTTGCACATATACAACTCTTAGATTGTTAAAATATATATCATTTATGTGAAAGATGAGTTAATGTGTTGTTTTTTTTTAAATCAGAATATTTATTTTAGCTTTAAATTTGAATCTTATAAAAGACGGTAAAAATGAGAGGTTAACTTTTCCAAATTGGTGTAATTTTTTTTTTCAATTCTAATTTTGTTCACATTTTTTGTTTATATCCAGTTGAGAGGTAATTTAATAGTATGAGGGTTGGTTATGATGTCAGGTAATTATGGTAGGCTAAAAATAATAACTATTATAAATTTCAGTAAAAAATTTGAAGATTTTTTAAAATTTAAATCCCAAATTTGATAATTTTATTAATCCTCAAATGTCGAATATTCTTCAAGATTCAAGGTATTTGAAGCAGCCTTCCCTAATTATTATTTGAAGAATATCTCCGGGGGTCAAATAAACCCATACAACTCAGTTTGGAATCAAATCCTGTGTTCAATTTGTTACAATTCTATTGAATGAATTTTTAGAGTGCTTGAAATAGGGATGTGTCAAAACCAAACAAAATAAATATACAATTTAAAAATTTAGATAGCACACAAGTAAAAATTATTTACTTTAATATCTATTTCTAAATATATTTCAACATCAGTTGATTTTTTTTTCTATTTCATATGGAAAATCAATTTAGATTTTTTCAGTGTGTTTGTAGGTATTGACCCTATAAAAAATTTCTTTTACCATTCTTCGACAAAGAAAATAAGTATTTAACTGTTTAGACCAAAGATATCACAATTCCCATTTTTCACAATTCTGATTTTTAAATTTTAATCTCGATTTTTAAATTCTCAAGTTTAATTCCTCACTAATTGAAATTCCAATCTTTTTCTATGTCCTCAACATCACTATAAAAATATATTGTTTATGTAGTTAAAAAAAAATTAAACGTGTAACTTGTAAAAATATTTCAACAAAACGGCCATGTTTGATTTATACAAGATCACTAGGACACAAAGTTCATGTTAAGTAAATTTACAGTTTGTTAGTGAAGGGAAATAGTATAATAATCTAATAATGATAAAAGTTGCTTAATTTTGAATTTTACTGTTTAGTATGGACATCATAACTTTAATTTAATAAAGATTTAATATTATTCAGCCCTCCGGCCTGCTCATTAATGAACATTAACTGCAATCTGAGAATTAAGAAGAGAGGAAATGAAAATTGTAATATTTGTTAGTTTTATTTATGAAAGAATAATAAACAATTAAAGAACAAAGAGCACATGCTCGCCACTCGGAGATATACACCGGAACTAACAAAAGACGTTGCACAAGACGCTTTGGTGACGTCATCAGAGAAGTGGCTTCAAAAATCTAAAAGTAGAATAGTTACTAAACTCGTGTTTGTTATTATAGGCCTAGTTAAGAGAATGTTTATTTATTACACACAACAATATTAATATTAGATCTCAATTTTTTCATTAAAAGTAAGAAATGAGGGTATCAATAAATTGACTTTGAAATTCCTAGATTTAATATTTGTTTAAATTTAAAAATCATTTCAATGCATTTAACGTTCAAGCATTAGATAGGTATTCAATTATCTAAAGATAAATTTAAGTGTTTTTTTATGTATTCGAATTTGTCCGAATTCAATAAATAAAATTGCTTCGGTGGTCACATGGTCTAAGGCATCACCATGGCAATAGACTAAACTGCCGATGACAGGAAGATAGTAAGAAAAAATAAGAAGATAAAAAAATAAGGAAATTTGATTTCCAAATAAGATTAAATAAGCTTGTTTTTCCTCACAAAATCTATATTTCTTTAGTCCTGCAGCTTCTTAGTTTAAATACAATGTAAGGAAGGCTTTAATTCTAAAATAGGTATTTGAAACTCTTGGAAATGTATATAAACTTAATGTATTACATAATTAAAACGAGCACTAACTTAAGAGGTGAAACGCTGTCTTCCACCATAGTTGAGCCTTCATCTCCCTCTATGCCAAAATGATCCTTGGATTTTTTCTAAAAAAAAAAGTATAACATTGTACAACATTTAACAGTCAACATTAACAGAAAAAATAACAATTATATTGCCAATCAAATATGTACAAATATGAAAGGAATCGGCGACTGTTTATATCAACTCTATTTCACAATATTTATAATTTGTTTGAGAGTGGTGTTAAATAATGCTAAAGGCCTGGATGCTGATTATTAAATAAGTGATTATGGTCACTTTTGTTGGACTGATGTTTAATATTTATACTATTTTAGCAATGTTTATTTAATCAATTCCCTGGAAAGTATTGATTAAATTTATTTATCTTTTTAATCCAAGTTAATGGTAATGTTTATCTCAACAATAGTATATCAATCTTGTTTACCTTCTTGAGTATGATGTCAATGTACCCTGCAATGAGCTGCACTATCTGTTCAGCCTCAGTGGTCTGCACAGAGTAGTACTGATCTGAGTAGTCTCCAAAGTCAAGGGTGAAAGTGTTGGGCGAGGCCCCCCAGCGCCGCACTGTTGTTAGTGGCCAAGTCTTCAGGATCTCCTTTGTCTTTTCATCCAATCTCAAGACAGATTCTTTGGTCACACCCAGTAAACGAGGTACCAGCTTGTTCTTACCTTTCATTTTCTCCTGTAACCAAAACATGCTTACAGTCAATTATTTAGCCGGCTTCGAAGTGAATTAAAGATAAGCACGAGAACACATGACACATAACTTCACCTGCCTTATAATATAGCTTAAGACTAGGACAGGCAAAACACCCAGTCCCCGGCCGTTAATTCAAGGGCCCACCATTACATTGTGTTACAAATACATTGTGTGTCGATTACATCACGTTTTTGGTACAAATACATTGCAGGTCCGTCACGTGTTTCCGCCACCTCTGTACACACAGCTACCCCTGCTCTGATGTACAACCAAGAGAAATTAAGGGGCGTATACATACAATTACATTGTGTGTCCATTACATCGCGCTTTGCTGGGATAGTATGCCTGACTCTCACTTTGAAGTTAAGGCTAGTTGCAAGGATAGAGTGCCCGACTCTCATCTTGAAGTTAAGGAGGGAGTTGAATTTAAAAAGTACTAATCTGTTAGAGACAGGGCAAAAGTTAACATATCTACTCTCATGTATCCATTATACGAATCATAATGTCTCAAAACCATTATTATATTGAGTTTATGTCACGTTTGGCAACCAAATTTTTACAAGAAACAATTTGTTTTTGATCACGTTAACATTTTTCTTTTAACACTTTTTACAACAGCCTGATAGCTGTCACTTACCACCACAGTTTTTTTACTTCTCTTTTTTATTATTTCATCTTTGATATTCGTTGCACCACCGAAATTTGAATTTACAAATTCAAGTATACATGTTTTTTTTTAAGTACATTCAATTTCTGGAACGTTTGAAACCCTCCCTCTCCCAAGGGAGGTTGGTTGACCCTATATTCCTATTGGTTGTATGTCAGAGTAGGGTTAGCTCTATGTAGAGAGGTGGGGGAAACGTGATGTGATGGACTTGCGATGTAATTGTATACACCCGTTAATTCATCATTGTCTAAGTGTAAGCCCACATTTCATCAATAATATACTTTTTGGCCATGCTGGTAATCAAACCCAGGACTCTTAGCTCAGTAGACAAATATGCTATTGACTGAGCTAAGGTGTCGGATAACATAATAAAATATATGGTATTTGAAAAACGATTACCTTGACAAGGAAGAAAGTGACTCCATAGGTTTTTAGAGAACGTGCCGTTTTAGTGTAGATAACTTTAGCATCAAGTTCAGAGAGACCAACATGTTTTTTGTGTTCAGTGAACACTTTCTTTTCAACAGTCTTTACTTTTACATACGACTGCGGGAGGAATTCCTTCAAACTGCAACCACAAGAACACACACACACAGTTATAGCCAGATGGATGGGTTACTAGCTAAATGTTTAGTTTTTATCTTTTGGTATTTACCACATACCTTCATTCCTTTTGTAGGTTTCTATGAACCTTTTCTGTAAATTCTTCCAAATATAATACCTCCCTAAGGTCAATGGTGCCCTAAGCTCAGAAATAAAATAGGAGTCTGGTAGGAAGTCTTTTTAGAAAGAAGTTTAAAATATAAAGTACAACCATAACATACAATGTTGAATGTGTGTCAAATAAATAAGCTACATTTAAGACCAGAAGTATGAATCAATATTAAAATAATTTATACACTGTACACACTAAGTGTGTCTCTAAAATTCCCAAGTGAAAGAAATTAAATAATAATTTCTATACATTGATTGTATGCTTATAGCTTCTCAAAGTACATTTCTGGGTGTTCCATCCCACTATAAAACTGAACAAGGCTTCCATCCTAGGATAGCAATTGTTTCTCGTCACCACTAAGCTGATAGGGTAGTTTATATGAACACCACCCAAACGCCTCAGTGGCGTAGTTAGCTAATGCACCAGTCGTGTTGAAATAGACCACCAGGAACGGGGAGATTGAGGTTCGAATCCCGGTCGAGTGAAGTGGGGTGGTTTTTCCTATATGGTGTTCGATTCTCCTTCCACGCAAATGCGGATTCACTTCCTCTAACTTCAACCTTCCCAATTCCTAATCCATTAGTGTAATTAGTACATGAGCGTATAATCTGAACGGGTAGTAAGACGCGGTGCTAAATAAATATATGAACACCAGCGTGGGAAGATGTCAAAACCACTTCCAATGCGCTCGACAAACTTTAACCCCCAACCTCCTCATTAATGGCAGCTTTGTGTATTGCGAGTTTTAACACCTTATCACACACAGCCTCCAGCGCGAATTATTCCTATGGTGATCAAACTATTTACCACGTGACTCTGTCCAATGTTAGTAAGTAGGATTATGTTAAGGACAAACCGAAAATATGAACATATTTTTGGCAGGGTCAACATTGATTATATTTTATTAAGTACCACTATTATTTTATATGTATTGATATAAATAAGTTGCAAGACATATGAAAAATGTTTTATTAACATCTTCGACTGTCCAAAAAGTTCCTCATTCTGCTACCGATAGCTTGAAACTAATGTGGCTCAACAGATTTTTTTTTAAAAGTAAATAAAAGGGTACAATTGAAAAAGGAGGAAAGTAACACTACACAAATTTTGCAGGACAACAACTTTTATGTCTCAAACCTAAACGACTGATACTATTTTTAATTAATTCCTTCTACCATAATTTATAATGTTCCTAAAACAAAAATCCCTTTTTAGATAAAAAAAAAGTTAAAAAGATTAAATTTACTTATAAGATGTTATTTAAGTGTTAGAAGTTGTTATATTTTACTATTATAATAAAAAAAACATTTGAAAAAGTTACCACCGATAGGTTTTAAAATAGAGTGTGCAAAGCTTCAAAAACATAGACTTGACTTATTTGACCTTTTACTCATTTATGTTCCATTATCACCATTATTAGCTGTTATATATGTCACAAATTTAATATTCATGAGAAAACCTAAATTAATTGATCTTAACTCATCAGCTTAGAATGGGATGTTACAAGCAATTGTGTAGTAAAACATTTTCTAAATGATTTGAATGTACTACGTTATAAATAAGCACTATAAAATAAATATATATTTTAAAACAAAAAAACAACTAGTAAACAAATTTTGAGATTCAATTCCTCTTTAAGAATATTTTCTATTTTGGATTCAGATTTGCTTCAAATTGAAAAAGTGGACTTTGCACACCTCTTTTTCAAATTTGTGTTTCATTGCCGTACTAGATATGCAAAACACTCACTCCAGAAACCCTGTACGATGTTTGTTTTCGTTGTGATCACCAAATTGGATGTGGCACTGGATGCCAGCAAACTCACAGGCCTTGTCGAGAGTGACAGGATGGGTACCATCGAGAATGGCATCGCGAGCTTGCACGTACAATAGATTTAGTTGTACGGGATCACGGGAGTCAATGTTCTGGTCGGAGAAGAAGAACTTGCGACGTAGCAGTACAGTTTCACTCTCGTCAATACCTTGCTCTCGAAGTGTCTTAGATGGGTCAATCCAGTTTACTGGCGGGGAAAGAAATATTATTACTCTTTACTAGATATGTATTAAAGATAAAGTCAAAACTTAAAAGTGAATTTTAAAACACAAAAGTGATGCAGTAATTTTGATAACTCTATAGGTGCAGATACCGACATACTGCCGATAAACTCACCTTCATCATCTGTCTTTAGTTTCTTCCTGAGCTGATCCATCTTAGCGTCCCTTTCCTTCTCCTCCTTTTTGCGTTTCAGGGTAAGTGTGCCAAAGTTTTGTTTGTTTTCTAGTTCCTCTTCTTGATTTTCTCGCACCAAACTGTACTCATCATGGTTTGTAATACCTTAAAAAAGTAATAATAACAAAACCTCAAACCAATCTACAATGAAATACAATTTTGTAAAATCTTTGCTGACATCAATAGGAGATACTGACAAAAGGAGTGTTCATAAAGAAGAAATGCGAAATGTACTCAATTTTTTCATCAGTCTATTAATTCATTTTTTCCAACTGATGAACTAAAAGTGCACAAAAAAAACGCCTCTTTGGTGTTCTTGCAGTTCAAAACGAATAATAGAAATATATTGGTTGCAAGGAAATCTTGATAAAATATTCAAATACCTATACAAATATATATTTAGTAGACCTAAGTGGGAGTGACATTTTTTTATTTTGGGAAATTTTCGGGCGGGAAATATCAATTTCTTGTGGGAACAAGACAGAGAAAAAGATTTTAAAAAAGTTTTCCACTTCAGGCTTATATTTATTTTTCAGACATTTAATTCCAGTCTAGGCTTAGCCTTCTCATTCATTCCAGTAAAATAAAAATAGCTTTATGATAAAATTAGAAGTATAGGGCAATTTGATCCCTACTAGGGTTGAGAAACGAAATAAAGGAATCATGCCCTATGTCTATCGCTATTTTTTGTTTGTGTAATGAACTTACCTATCTTGGTGCAGATGACCACCATGAGGTTTGCCACAGGCTGGCTGTCGTCCACCAACAAGGTCTTCAGTGTACCATCCAGCATCCTAACTCGTAGAGTGCGTAGCTTCTTACGATACTCCAACAAATCCTGGAATATTAGGAAGTAATCAGCAATAGTTGTATTCATTGATATACTATCTTAAATGCTACAGACCAATTTTCATAGAATGGGTCTTTCAGAAAATAAAAGTTTTTTGTTGTTTTTTGCGGTCAAAATTGATAGTATTAAACTTTTAAATCTAGAGGATATCCCAGATACCTTAGTCGGTAGAGCGAACCACACGTAAAGCTGGAAGGCCAGGGTTCATAGACCTGTACGGGTGTCATTTTGCTATATTTTCATTTCAATATATTATTACTGTTATTTTATAGATATTAATAATATCTACCAAAAGTGACAGCTGCATATAACATGACTTCATGTATGAATATGTGAAAGTAGATCTAATAACTATTCTAGACGCCAGATATCAGTCTAAAAACTTTACTTTAAGTCTTATGTAGCGTGACTTAGACAAAAGATGAAGATGGAATAATGTTGGGTTACGAATAGAAATATCATTGTCATCATATTTCAGTTAGTTGAAAAATGACGGACACGAATCCTTAGTTTGACTTCAGTGGCCAGGTGTCATGGTTCAATTAAGTGAAATAAGAAAGAGGCTGTTATTTGACTCTCGAATGGCTGCCTATGTAATTTTTTGTTTTAAGCAAAGTTATTTACTATCCCTAATACTGTCCAAATTCACCCACCTTTTTTGTTTCCTAAGGTTAAATTTATTTAATGTCGGTAATAATCAGAACCTAACAGTAGTAGATCGGCAGGACGAACTGGGCCCTAAAATTGAACTGTCAACAATTTTTTTGTCAAATGTAATTATATTTTTTTATTTCCCCGCCAAGGGTTCAGATGTTGGTGAATTGATTGTGTCGAGTGGGCCCAGGCAGTTCATTGCGTTATTCAGTGGTTTGGCAATTGGTCACGATGTCGTTAAATTCCTTAGGATTTATCAAACTAAGATTAATTAAGACTTATATTTAAGATCGACTATTGAGCAAAAATAACTATCAAATGTTTCCATAAATTTGATTGAATATAATATCGTTAAAAATAGTAACTATGATGATGAAATCAAAGAATTTGTTGAAGTGAAAGCCAGAAAAGTGCAATTTAAATAATTATTTTTGTTTATAAATGCATGTAAATGACCTTGTATAACTCTCGCATACACAAAAATTATTTATAAAAAGTTGTATTGTATTTGTTCGATTATTACTATTCCCCCAAAAAATCAAGGAGCCCAAAAATAAAACCTTGCAGACGGCACATGAAAAGCTAGTTACAGTACTGCCGGTGTATTACGTCTAGTCACACCCTTCTTCTTACATATATAGGTTAGTTAGTGCTCATATATTAATAATTTTAATATATATTAATAAGTGTATAAAAGTATAGTTTGTGGCAAAACCTAAATAAGCACTGTCCTATTAATTATTGTCTTATATGTTCGTTATTTCTTGTCCAGAAATAATAATTTGAGTATAACTGAAAGTTGGAAATAAGCTTTACTACAGCTAAAGTCGATTGTTGGGCTTACTTCAATTACAATAATTTCACATAATTCTCCTTACCACAATTATAATGAACACTACCAAAATAAATTAAATTAGTTTAAAAGTAAAACCTAGACCTTTGGATTAGCGCATCAAGCTATACCACTGAATTATCAAGGAATTTCCCTTGCTCAGGGTAGTTCTTCAGTCATATTTTAAGTAGAGACTATGATGGACGATTGATTCATCGATCACTTGGAGCTATCAGAGCTAGCAGCATACTAAACGCCAATCTCAGCTATCAGAGCTAGCAGCATGAATGCCAATCTCACCTATCACGACTAACAGCATAAAATTAATGCCAATCTTAAGAGGCCGGTCAACACTTGTTTACCCATCAAAACATGGTAATACTAAATAAAATATTGTGACAAAACCGTTCTATGGATTTGAAATCGGCTTTCACCAATGAAAAGGTATTTATATTATCTAGAAAGAAGACTCTGTTAAACATTTACTAATCATACTAATTAAATTATACAATGAAAACTATCACATTTTCAGCCTCACACTATTTTGCTTATAATGACTTCATTAAGTGATATATTCAAAATTTAATTTTACCATATAAAGCAGAACTATTTTTACTTCAATTTTCTTAGATTGGAATTTTTATTTATTGTTTTATTAGTTTTTTATATTTAAAAAAATGAATAATTACTTTAATTAGATTAATATGGATGTAAGTGTTACTGTTGGAAAAAGAAGAAAACACAAGGCTAGATGATATTTTTCTCCTGATTTTAGTTATTTTTTTTTATAATTTATTAGTTTAATACTGAGCTTTAAAACATTATTTTAAGAATTAAAATTTTAAACAGCTTGGTAGCCGTAGTGTAACGCTGTTTGTTGTCAAACAAGGAACTACGTGTACCTGCTGGCAACTATCCACGGTCTTTCATCGACAGCATTGCCACGATCGTTTTCAAAGAGAAGAAGAGAGAAATCATTTCTTCCAACATTTTGAACCTTTAGAATTGTAATGAAACAAATAGCCGAAACTATTTGTTAATGCATTTTAGGAGGATTACACCTCTTAGATATCATATTCTGAAAATTGAAAAATGACACCTGGACACGGGTTCGATTCCCGTGTCCAGGTGTCATTTTTCAATTTTCAGAATACTTTAGAATTGTGTTTCAAATGTTTTAAATCAAACATAGGAATCAATGTATCTGCCTGAGTGTGGTTGGCGTTCAATCTGAACCACCGGTACATTTTAAATTGAAAATGTGATCATTACTGTAAAGTGTTTTTCTGAAGTATTTATTTAAATTATTAACTTGCTTCTATGCACCATGTCTTAGCACATGTTCGGGATATCCACAAGAACATCACAAACGTGAAATTAAATTACTTTGTATTGAAAGAATAAGAAACATAAGCCAACTTCGTTTAAGTGCACCACGAAAGAAGCGAAGTAGAATTATTTTAGAACATTTAAAGAGAAGTTAAGTTAAAATACTACTTAAGAATATTTAAAAAATAAGTGAAGTTAAAATATTATTTTTGGACACAATATATTGTCATTACTTTGTTTTGGCAGTGAGGTTTATTATAGCTAACTTATAAAAATTATTAGAACCAATTGTAAAATTCCCACACCGGACGTCACGTGGCCTAGAATCTTAGGCTTACTTTGACTATATTTTCGGTTACGAAGAGATCAAGGTTCAAATCCCAACGCACTATGGATAGTTTTATTTGTAAATATTTATCACCCTTTCTCCAAGCAGATACTGGTACATTTCCTTTGGAACTTTACCCCCACTCCATTGTGTTATTAAAACAAGTATTTAGTAACAAGGGTAGTCTATATGGATGGTCGAGTAGTTTAAGGCGTTTGACTCGCAACAAATTGGGCTGTTCTTAACTGAGCTTGAACTTCTAATCCCAACTGGGTGAATTGGATATATCTTACTGATAAAAAATTAAACAACCACTGTATTAAACACACTTATTTGAAAAAGTTTTCATAATTAGCACGCTCCGGATTTTGATGACCCAAAAAGTCTAAAAAATAATCTATAGAACCACATTATAAATGCCCAAAAGTTAATTTAAATTTACAAAAAAAAGACCAAAAAGACAATGAAAAATTAATTAGCACGAGACTAAATCAAACACCCACTTGACAAGTGGAAACTAAAATGTTTGCAGCGCAAAACCACAATAATTACACTTGCATTTTGCTAAACAATTAACCTTGATTTGCAAACTCTAGCTACCGCTTCCACTGATGTCCAGCCATGTAAGAAGAGAAGGTATAGATTCATTTGAAATTTATATTTATTATCTTCTTATTACAACAGTTGTATGAGTAATAATAAAATGTTTGGTTAGTCCGTTTACAAAACTTATTAATATTCAACATAACCGTTTAAAAATTACCAAAAGATTAATTAAAGTATGTAAAAATGACCTATAAATTAGACATCTCTACAATCAGGGAATGAAAATAGTTTATTTTAGCACCGCCTCTTACTACTAATCCGGGTTATACGCTTATGTACTAATTATGCTGATGGGTTAAGGATGAGGAAGGTTGAATTTAAGGGAGTTGTTAGTGGAGAGTGGGAAACAATTTAGGTAAAAACATCCTCAGTACACACGACCGGGATCAAACCACGATCTCCCTGTCATCGGCGGTCTCATTGTACAAATGAGTATTGTCTGTGATGTAAAAAAATAAATAATAATAATCAAATAAATATCATACCAAAGATGATTCTTTATATAAAGGAGAGTAAGAAAGAACACAGGGAGGAAAATGATTTGGAAATCAAGGCTCCCAGATAATGGGACAAGGTGGGTTCATTAGAATAACTCCAGGTGGGGTATTAAGACCTTAAAAATAAATTTTCAAGGGTTTTTACATTTGTAGCTGAGAGGGCTATTTTAATTAATATTGTCTTTTTTTCTAAATAGTTCATACAAATATATTGTATTTACTTTTTTCTAGATAATCTAATGAAATATTTCACCTTGTAGCCTTTAGGATAAAGTTGAGATATTGTACTACTGGAAATCTGTATTATCATAAGGATCAAATGTATTTTTATCATAAATACAACTGCATGAATAATTTGGAATAGTTTCTGACATAATAAACCAATTTATACTATTTACGAGTGTGGTATAATCACAATTTAAACCTTTATATCTTTTGTTCTGATCTAAGCGAGTGTATCTTATTAATTCTTAAATGTATATTTTCAAAATAACTAGAGCAAGGGACCATTTTTTATGTGTATTTTTTGAAACTGAATAAAGCAAATCTATTTTTTGAAATAATTTGGTTTCGGTTAGACTTAGGTCATTCGTGTGGTTTTTTTAGTTACAATATTATAATTTTAAAATAATTATGATTTACTAAAGGCTTACTATGTATCTATCATGCCTAGATTGGTTAAGGTTGGATAAAATACATTGAGTTGTTTTTTTCGCGTTTTTTCTTTAAACGCTTGTTCCTAGCCCTGAGAAAGAAAAATAGATTTTTATTTTTCCTGAAAATACTATTTTTATACTGAGTTTTGTTAAAATTGGAGGACATTAACTCCTTATTTAAGTATTTGTATACTATTGTAAACTTGTTTACAGATAATCATAGCGACTCGTAGTTTGTGTCAGGGCTAGCAAAGCTTGAAATTTGACAAAAATATTAGTAACAAACCAGAGCCCCTAACAAAAATATTTTATGCAAAGTTCCTTTCAGTTTATGCCAGAGAGACCGAGTATATAATAACTACTCTATTAAGGTAGGGATGAGGGATGAGGAAGGAAGCATTTTAGAGATAATCAACCCGCATTTGCCTTCAAGATGAGTGGGACAACATATAGGGACAAGACAGCTTCAGTAGACCCGACTGGGGTTTGAACCCCAATCTCCCCGTCGTCATAAGGCCCGTTTAACACGAGAGTGACGCCTTAAATAATTTGTCTACTAAAGCGGGTGAGACTGATAATTGCGTGATAACTTTGACAGTTTTTTTTATCACGTCTGAAGATGATAAAAATAGTTATATATATTCTATGAAATTTTATTATTTCTCGCTACAAAATTGTGGGCCAAAATAAGATCAAAACTCAAAAAACATTTGTATCTTATTGGGTGTTTATGCGTGTTCAAAACTTGGTCAGTTTCCATTAAATTAGTTTCTTACACGTAAAAACTTCAATACGAGTTTTGACCGAAATGTCAGCTCTGGCCACCTCACACTTTGCATTACTAGCACTACCCATAAGAATTAATAAAATGACAAATATTTTATTTTTTAAGAAGTAGTTAAAAAGATAAAAGGTGATAAAATGAGCACACGTGTCATTAAATAATTAATTTTATTTCTATTTTATAGGCGAATATCTAAAAATTCAATAGTTTTATGCACAATCGTGTATTATTATTAGCACCGCGTCTTACTACCCGTTCGGGTTATACGCACTTAAGCTAATGTGTAATGGTAGGTTGATTGTGAGATGAAATGGAGGACCTACAGTTTAACGTGGAATCCGAACCACGGTGGAGGCCTGGCATTCCCCACATCAAAATCGTGTAGCATTTGTGTGTTTTCTCATACTGAAAGCATTAGGTATCTTGACAGGGGAACTCACATTTCGAATTCGTGGCTAAAGAAAACTGAATTCTAATATTGTGTATTTTTCTCATCTACTAACAATAGCTAGCGTGGATGATTGGTTTGTATTTTAAATTTGTTCCCCGTGGGATGTAAAGCTGCTAATGAGCAACCAGATTTATAATTAATAGTGAATCACATAAAATTCGTTCCTTTAAGTTAAAGCTACAGTTGATACGTTTATTAAAAAAATTAGTTTTACACAGTATTTAATAAAGTTTTGATTTGTTTTTACTTTCAGGGCTACCACTATTTATTTAACCAGAAAATTCTTTATTTTTTCCACGTTTTATAAAGGGAATTCTCATTTTATCGGACACTTAATGAGAGTATATAGAAATAAAACATTATTCTTTATAAAATTGATTAGTGAGGTAATGAAATTTGTGTTTAGAACAGAGTGATTTGATTTTGATGTAGAAATATATGCAGTCACTCACAATCACTATTTTTCAGGAAGAAAAGCGGTATAGAAGGGAAAGGGTGTGGAAGGAGAAAAATACGAGTTATTCAGTTAGCTTTTTTTACTATAATAATAATAATAATAATAATAATATTTAACACCGCGTCTTACTACTCATTCGGGTTATACGCTTTTTACTATACAAAAGCTCACTACATAAATATTTCAATTAAATGTTACTAACATTCCATTATTTTTAAGTTGTTCCTGAATTTCTCTCTTTTCCTGGCTCTCCAAGAGTGTGTAAGTAATAACTTCTCTCGTAATTTTATAAATTTCTTGTATACTTTAGTTTATCCATTAATTACTCTTATTTTAGCACGACGTCTTAATACTGCCTTTTCAGGTTATACGCTTATTTCCTGTTGAAACAGTTGATAGCTTTCATATTGGCGTAATCCAAGATTTGATAAAGACATACTCCCTGGCCTAAACTTCAAATTTAGAATCCCACTATAGTATTTGTAAACTATTTTGAATTAAGCCAATATATGTTTTAAGATGACATTCTGATGGAGCGATTGTGTAAAGATAGAAAAATGACACACGAACGGGGATTTGAGCCCTGGTCATTCATCTCTACTCGCCAACTGTTGTACCTATTGGATTATCAGGGATCTCTTTGTCAGTTCAATCACCCACATAAACCTCCAAGCGTACTAGTGTAGATAAATACCAACAATAATTATTGTTACAAGGTAACTCTTATTCAATGAATAATCGTATATTTCCTTTGTATAATTTATTTTGATTGCTTTAGCATTTAAATAATATTACCAATGTATAGTAAGTGTTAATAATATTACCACCGCGTCTTACTACCCGTTCGGGTTATACTCTTTAAGTACTAATTACGCTAATGGATTAGGAATAGGGAAGGTTGAATTAGAGGAAGTGAACCCGCATTTACGTGGAGGGAGAGTGGAAAACCATTTAGGAAAAACCACCCCCTGTTCACCCGACCGAGATTCGAACCTCGATCTCCCCATCCTCAGCAGTCGAGCTCAACACGACTAGCGCGTTAGCCAACTACGCCACCGAGGCGGGTATAGTAAGTGTTGCTTTTAATCGTGTGTCGGGAGTAATATTTAAGCAATGACAATTTTTTTAATATTTGTATTATTATTATTATTATTATTATTATTATTATTATTATTATTATTATTATATATCCAATGAAATGTTGTTTTAAAATAACTCACCATTTAACTATTATTTCATGTTTTTAATGTAATAATGTATAGATACAAATACAAGTATTTATTATTCAATTAATTTTGTAATTTAATGTGTATTCTCAGTTCTGGCATGGTACAGTTTCTACTTCCCATTTAAATGCATTAATAGGGTAGGGAATAGTAAAGTAAATTTTAGAAAAGTTTAACCACATTTGTGTGAAGATAGAGTGGAAAACCTTATAAAAGACTCTCAGTGGGCATACACCCAGCCTGTATTTGAAGCCCAACCACCCTATCACTGGCAAACCAGACTATACCCCAATTTTATTACGAATGGACATATTATGTAAGAGCCTGAAAACCTCCAATTTGTGTATGCTATGGCCAGGATGAATTTCAATGAAAGCCCAAGCCAGTTGACAAATACATTGCCTTCTATTTGGGACAATCTTAGGTTATTGCCCCTAACAGCCCTCATAAAGGTTTTGTACAAGTTTTGGACTCTGACTCCTTTCAATTTGAAGGTGATTGCTACCTGAGATAAAGGTTGCAGACTGCAGAGGATTAGAGCATTGTTTGCCAACTCAGACCCTCTCTTAGGAAGGGTGAGGGGTAGAGATGGGCTCTAAAGTGCCGATAGCTCTAGCAACACTGTAGATTTGACTGAGCCAGACAAGGTAAAACTCAATTGCTTTCTTCAGTTACCGTCAATTGGGGGCTGGCGCTGAAGCGACTCTTCACTTCCAACGACCATTAACCGGGCCCTTAAATTGCCAGTGACTATGGTTCTGATAGCTCCAAGTGGTCATCATGGACTCTGTCTTAAATTGTGAGTGAATAATTACTCTGAGCAAGGGGCAATTCCAGGATAGCTCAGTAGTATAGCTTGGTGCGCTAAGCATATGTTCTTATACTCGATTCCTGTGAATAATTTGGTGTTTTTTTTCTGACCAATTAAATTTAATCCATTCATAACATTTTCATGACAATCATGTGCAAAGTTTTATTTCATGACTTTTATGACCTGGAGACCTCCTGAAAGAATAATGTGTGACTCTTACCCCATTCCTAAGTATGTAATATTCCAGACTGCGGCCTGGTTCCAGCCACACCCCTTGCTTCACATCCTCGTCCGCAAGAAACAGCCCATACTCATTGGCTGGAAATAAAATTATAGCAATTAATAAAAACCATAAGCATATTTGATTAAATTTCAAGTTATATCAAGCGACTGATGTTATTATATAAATAACAATATTATCATAAAACAAATGATTTGGTCTTCCTAATTGTAATGTGTTCAAGTTTAATAATAATAATAATAATAATCACAAAGTATCACCTATTAAGAGGAAAACAGCAAGTGCTTACATATTTAATGTTGTGGCCCTACTATGCAATGAATGGAAGGGGTTGAATGTTACATTATATCCTCCTTTGCAACTTAAATTTCTGCCATTTAAACTTTCAGATTTGTAAAAATTAAAAAGAAGAAGAAAAAAAAGAAGAAGAAAAAAAACAAGCAAGAGAAACTTATTATTTGATTATTTCTAGTGAATGTTTTTGGAAAAGCATTTGTACATACAAGAATATAGATTTGTTTATTTAAAATTATCATTAATATTTGTTGAAATTTTAAAATATAGAAATATTTTAACAAATTTACAAAAATGTGTATTATATGCAACAAACTGTAAAATTATGCCCTATAATTAAATAATCCCAAAATATCCAATAATATGCCAAATAAAAAACACATATCTGAAATTTGTTACAAAACTAATTTATTATAGCAATACATGACTCACAAATTACTTATTTTAAAGATATAAAAAACACTCAAAATTATGACTGTAAATTCACCAATGATAAGATAGCTTTATAGTCCTGATCAACTAGTAGTTTGATTACAATAATTATTGAATAAACAATGGAATAATGGTTCAAAAATTTAATAAATAGAAAAAGCCTTTGTTGTCAGCAATGATTTTGTTTCAGTTAACTTAAATTTAAAAACGCATAATTAAATTTATTGCATTCCAACTATTCCCGCAGAATTCCAAGGTCACATTGAAGGGAAAGAAAGAGTAGCAGACTTTTCGGGAGACTGACAGTGTTGCCACAATAACAAATATAAAATTAAGATACTTTAGAGCCCAGCATTGAGCCCAGCAGTCTTGAAAATTATTATCATTTGTTGAACTACCGCATCTTACTACCCGTTCGGGTTATACACTAATTATTATCATATTATGTCCTGTTAATCATGAGTTGATACCTGTCGTTTACCCTAAGACTAAGGCATGAGATTCCAGGGGTGAAACCTGGGTTATGTGTTAGAAATGAATTAGTTTTTTGTTTTGTGTTTTTCACTGTTGGTTTTCCAGATTTTTTTCCAGGCAAATAAATGTTTTTATTCACATTTTTCATCCTATGCATTTAGCTTTATTAGAGTAAGTAAAATCTAGACAATTAATAAGGAGTGTGACCTAAAAAAACAAGTCAGTACCCACTTACAATATTAAATTAACATTAAAACTTTGAGGATAAGATATTATTTTGACTTACGTTGTCCCTGGTTGGCCTCAGATATCTTGTCTCGAATTATTTTGCAGGCATCGTAAATTGCTGTTGTCGGGTCAAACTGCATTGTCTTTGTAACATTCTTATCCACAATACTAATACGCAATGAAAGGGTAGCCATCGTTTCTTTTTCTGATTGATTTTCCTAGAAAAAGAGGAAATTTTGTATTAATTATAATCTATAGCTTGTATCTGATGATAGAATATCAATAAAATAATTAATTACAAGTGAAATCAAATTAATTGTATTAAATGTCAAGTAGATGCAACTCTTAATAAGTAGTATTAGTAGTTCCCTAAGAATTTAATCATATTGTCATTAATAAGTGTCCCTCCTACAATAGAAGGCCACAAAAAAGAAGATCACTAAGGGTTAAATGGCTTTTTTCTTTCCTTTTTAATTATTCCTTGCTCACCCTCATGCATTTGTTCCTTTTTGATTGCCTCAGTTTTACTGTTTAATCTATTACAAGGATCCAAAGTTTGTATTTATGTTTATGATTTTGATGATCTATGTGTCATTAAGGAGTCATCCATAGACCACTTAAAATTTCTCTTAACTTATTTTACTCTGCACTCCCTCATTTAACACCAAGTTGATGTTTAGCCAGAAACACCTTCCCCCACAACCACCATAAAGTGCTTTTCACATCAACATTTTAGAAAACACTTTAAAAAAATTGTTGAAAGTAGGGAGTGGCTATAATTAAAAGCTAAGCCTTAGATAAATTGCTCTAGATATGTAAATATATATATATATAAATATTGAGAATGTATAGTTTACACATTTGCTAAATAGTTAGATGTATTGATTGAAAATACAATTCAAAATGTATAATTTAAATATAGTTCTGGTGAAAAAACATATTGTAAGATATGAACATTGATATACAATTATAATGCATCATCAACAAGACCAAACACGAGTTAGTTAAAAGTCTAAAACATAGATTGACATGTTAAAAATATTATTACAAAAACATTTAAGATAACATATAGTATGGTTCAAAACGATGTTTTAGGTCCAAATATGTTGTGAAATAAAAGAATAAAATTTAAGGTTAACATCTGCCAAACAAATTTAATGAAGTAATTAAGTAATTTGGAATAATCTAAGTCTTATATGTTTCCTTGCCCCATTACTCCTTTGAGATATTCAGCACTGGGAAGATTATTTCATTCCGACATGTTTCTGTACTATGGTACCATAATCATGGATAGTGAGTCGTCGTGCACTAAATAATAATATTTAGCACCGCGTCTTATTACCCGTTCGGGTTATTCGCTTTAAGTACTAATTACTCTAATGGATTAGGAATTGGGAAGGTTGAATTATAGGAAGTGAACCCGCATTTGCGTGGATGGAGAGTGGAAAACCATTTAGGAAAAACCACCCCCAGTTCACCCGACCGAGATTCGTACCTCGATCTCCCCGTCCTCAGCAGCTGAGCTCAACACGACAAGCGCGTTAGCCAACTACGCCACCGAGGCGGGTTTGTGACACTAAAAGAGGGACTCAGATTTACTACTACTCAGAATCAGTAATATATTTAGTAAGGATGAAAACACGAACAATAACATAATTTTTTTAAACATTAGAATTTATTATAATGTTAGCAATCCCGCACAGCGCTGCCCGTGACCCACTAATGGTCCCCGATTTCATTTTTAAACGTCATCTCTGAAACGTAATTCTAAACCGGATCAAAAATTTGTTAAAAATAGCCTAATTAAAAATTTAAAAATCTGTCTTCAAGGTGCCCTTCCGTCCACCTATGTTAAAAATTTCAGATCTCTGTGTGCCTTAGATTTGGCGCACACACACACACACACACACACACAAAGACTTCCTTTTATTATTATAGATGTGTGCTACATAACACTGATCTGTGGTGTACCCACCTTCTCCCATGTTACTCATGTAGAAATTTAAGCTCCTCCATCGCCCCTTATCAACAGCGTTACATGATTTATAAATGACCCCTAGTGGGGCTTCTGTGATTGTGCATTCGTCCAGATACCCTGTGTCATTTATGATGTGGTTTGTTATTATAAAATATTATTCAGACCAAATGAAGGCTAAATTAGCAACTCATCCCTAAATCATTAAATACATTAAATTTCAAGCGGAATAGATTTAAAAATATTGCATGCAAAGATGAAATGACCTATTTTTCATTGTCAGTTCACAAAGTGTGTCATAATTATGAAACCAAAGTAAATGGTTATAAGCTCAGAGCTGTACTCAAACATTTAGAGTCATTCAATTAAGTAAAAATAGGACCATGGAATTGAGGCTTGGATACCTGCTGGATATGTGCAGGATGTCATTTTTCACATAACGATGGTGCCTAATTAGCGATTTTGAATCTATTTTGCAAGTGGGTTTCATCTTAATCTAAGAAAATGAGCATGTCACTTCTCCCCTCTTTCTCTGACATGCATAAACACAGCATTGGCTTGGATTTCAAAATTAGCCTTTTCTTGTTTTCTATAATAGACATACATAAATAATATGCTTCCATGGACTTCTATAATATACATCCTAGCAGCGAAATTGCCACTGGCCATTTTCGGGAATAAAACCGATAGTATGAGGACGATTTTAACAAAATATACGTTCACACACAAAACAAAAACTTATTTTAAAATAAAACTCTATGTTTGTGGCAATGTGATATTTTTAGAATTATTCAAGAATGTATGGTTTTTGTTTCATACATGAACATGGGAAATTCTATCTTGACTCGCCGTGACGTGTCCTTGATTAAACTTTATAATATTTGGACAACTAACACATATCATTTTTTTGATACATGATTATCAAGTTTAGTTAAATAAAATCTTCATTTAACAATATAAAAACAGAAAATTCTAAGATAACTGAGGATTGTTTCTGTGGTTTTGAAGATAGGGAACTGCTATTCACATAATAAACCCCAGTGGGAGAACATTTCCCTTAAACCAAATTTTTTGCATGATTACTTTTTTTTTTAACAACTGCAACTAAAGAGCATGAAACTGAATCTGACGTAATAAACAGAGTAAGTTCAGTTAATGTGTCTGTGCGGCTGTAGAGTAATTGAGAGCGCCACCAAGCTTCTCCCCATGGCGACACTGCGCCCCAGACTCCAGAGGGGGCGAGAAAGGGAGTAAAGGGGTAGGTTGAGAGGGGGAACTGATCATTTACGAGTGGCCAAGGGAGCGATATTTGGAGCCCAGAATACGATATATTATTATTCATTGCAAAACATAGCAATAATGTATCCAAGTATGAATTTTATATAACATATTACAATATATTTAAAATAAATATTGTGATTAGTTTGCAAAAAATCTTGTTTGTTAAAATTCCAATGAATTATTCGTAGCCAATATTTGCATGTTTTGTACTATTATTTCTATTGTTCCACGCTTTAATACCCACTCGGACTATCCACATATCATATACAGAAAGGGATGGGATAAAATTTAGAGAAAATATATCCCCATTCGCGTTGATGGAGTGCAGGAAAGCGATAAAACCATATCGATACACCCAGCCTGGATTCAAACCCCGACCTTCCCGTTAGATAATACAGGATTTTGTCCAGGTGTATACTATAGTCAGTTGGTTCAAAACGTGCACGTTAAATACCAATAACATGGTGTGCGTGTTTGGTATCAAGGTAGCGGTATTTGTTTATCCGTAGCGACTTATTACCTTATTACCTGGGGTCAATAGTGGCCGAAAAATATCTAATATCTAATTAAAATAAAAGTAAAGTACCCAACATTGGTATCAGGCCACTCATAGGCGTTGTGAAGCGGGGTTTGGAGTTCAAACCCTTCAAAGATGGCCTTGTATCAAACGTCAAATAACTTATAGAGGCTTTTAATTTATTTATTTATTTGTGTCCAAACGAATATCACTCTAAATTGTTTCTAGAGGCATCCGATTTTTAAAAGAAATACCCATCGGGGTCCACCCCAAATAGATAATAAATGTTTATAATATATTTTAAAAAATCAAGCAAAGTTCTCCCCAATTAGCTGCTAATAGCATTTAATTTTCAAAAATGTGTTGGGGGAAGAACACTTTCAATAACTTATAAAGGCAGCTACCATTAGTGTTTTTAAATGCGTGTAGGGCGGATGGGTAGCAAGATGCGGAGCAAAGAAAAAAATGTGATGTAACATGAAAGGAGGTAGGTTGTGCGGGAGGAGTGAAAGAAACTCTTGATTATTGTTTTAAAGAGCGTCACATGATCTATGAGCTCACCCACTGTCCAAGACATCACTCTCGCAATAGAAAGACCGGGGTTTAAATCCCAGTCGGGTGTACTATGGGATCCAAACGGTTTTCTACGATCCCTCCGCGCAAATTCGAGGGCACTTCCTCAAAATTAAACCTTCCTCATCCCTAACACATTAGCGTAATTGGTACATGTGTATTGCCCGATGTGGTGCTATAATAATGTAATTGTCAGGGCTGAAGTGTTAACGGCGACGCGGCGCCCCCCAACTATAAGCGTGACGCCAGTTAATTGAGGAGGAGCGTTGAGAGGATAACAGCTAAACACGGAGGAGATATACTGGGCAACAGACGATCATAAACGAGTTCATTTTATGTTAATGATGTCTAACAGCAGGGGTGTACTGGCCGGTTCTCGGGACTACAAATATGACAGGCCGTAACATACCACTCAAGATAGGTTTCAGTGTAAATTGAAGAAATGAGGTTAAGTAACTTATTTATATTTTTATTATTAGTAAATTTAATGCCAAGACAATTTCGGTCACATGATTACGTCGCTATTCAGTCTAGTTATAACATAAGCTCCTGCTCTCTAATGACTTGAGCAAAAGTGCTTCTAAAGCGTTAGACAATAGTTAGGAGTATGATTTTGAATAATATAGCAAAAGTCCGTGTTCACTAAGAAATTGCTTTTAAGTTTAGCTTAAAATGTTTTTATATAAACAAATGTACCAACGTTTAACGCCATCGTATATCTTCACAAATTACGTACTCTGGGAACTCTTAAGATTTACTCGCTGGAACTTTTGATCACAATTTAATAAAAAAACTTCGTGTATAATTTTATTTTAGTTTGAGTAGTTTCGGCAGCCCAAATCAAGCCGGCCCACCGGATATCTCCCGGCGGCCCAGTCCACTCTTTCTGCTTAACAGGCCACTATTTTATTTAGCATGTCACACAAACCCAATGGAAGACGGTATATAAAATGCTTTACACCCTTACATCATATGCCTGGAATTCAAACCAAGGCTACTGAACTTGAAGAAAAATGTTTACAACTCACGGCAAAGACCGTAACAGTTCGTAAAACTACCAAATTTACACTTACCGGGCCTAAAGAACCACAACATCCGTAATTTAAACTAAAATATCCACATTTCTCTCTTGTACAGACCTTATTTAAAAAAAACTCTAACTAACAGTTTGTCTTCAAAAAAACAAAATACATCATACCGGGTGAAGATTATCTTACAATGCATGGGGTGTAAGTAAAAAAAAAAATGCGGGCATTGTCAAATGACACCTAGACGAGCCATAGAGGTAAAACACCCCCATAGAGCGGGCATTGTCAAATGACGCACATATGCGTGACAAACGATTGGGTAACAAAGCAGTGATATTTAAAAGCTATTTTGAGCTATATTGGTTTGTTTTTGTCCATCTCCGGAGCGAGGTGAAAGAAGGAAAAACGCGGAGATTATGTGCAGAGTTGATTACTATAGTGGAACCTTTTCAGAGAGTCCACAAGTTACTAAATTTACTCGGGGGCATGTGTTGTTAAACTGTCTTTGTAGATAAATAATGAGTATTTCATGGTGTCTACTAAACTTGACCAATGAAATCCCCTCATTTCCCCTTATCATTTCCTAAAATTCCCGACTAAAAAGTATTCCACATCCTTTGAACTCGCCCCTCGCCCCCCACCCCGCCTCGTTTTTCTATTAATATTTTTTCATGAATAATGATCAGTTTTAAAATTTAAATAGCCTGTTTTTTTAAATTTGTATTAATATTGTTTACTAGGCATAAATTATTATTATTAATAGCACCGCGTCTTACTACCCTTTCGGGTTATACGCACTTACGCTAATGTGAAATGGTAGGGTGATTGTGAGATGAAATGGAGGACCTACAGTTTTACGTGGAATCCGAACCACGGTGGAGACCTGGCATTCCTCACATTCACAAGATGTCTTGTCAGAGGTGAAGGAAGGGTTTGGTAATCAGATAAATATTTGCCGGGACCGGGGACCGAACCCCGGCCGCCAGCATAGAAGTCTGACACCTTACCCCTAGACCACCAGGTCACAGATTACTAGGCATAAAAAATATATTACACAACTACAAACAAATAATGACAGTTTGAATCACATAATTTACTGATTTAATGATTATTGTATATCCTATTTTGAGTAAAACAACGTTTTGCCGGAATTTTATTGTAATTTACCAAATTCCCGTTTTTTCCCGATCACTTCAAATTGCCGGCTAATTTCCGCTTTCCCTGGTTTTTCGGGACGGTAGATACCCTGTATTTTGACTGCGTGACCTTTCGTCAATGTTAGCGACGCTAGTTCTCCTAACAGTTCAAATAGAGCCCCCCCAGTGTCTCCAGGCGAGTATTTCAATGGACCTAGGGAAACAATAGCGTCCTGGTTTCAGCTCCATTATTTCACTCTCCCGAGATGTATTCTCTCTCTCTCTCTCTTTCTCCAAGAAGAACAGGCGCGATAATACCGTTGCCATGGCGACGTAACGCATTTCACTAGGTGAGACAGTTTATCGATGGAAGCTTCTGTACAACAGGTTGGTACGCTCAGGGACAAAAAAAACCAAACCTAACCAAGAACCTACGTTGTTAATAACAATGTTTATATTTCTGAAGCATTGCGTCACCATTAAATAAATCTCCACCGCATCTTACCTATTCGGGCAAGTCGCATTATTAAGGGGTGGGAGATAAAAGGTAGGAGTTTAAGGAAATGTTCCAGCATTTACGTGGTGTGTATGAACCATTTAGGAAAAAAACTCCCTCAGTACATTAGCTCTCAATACCAGCCCCCGTGACCACCGATGCGGTTCGTCACCAATAGCCTTCATCAAATCACAAAATTGCGTGATTGAGTAGTCACCATGGGAGGCTTCATTTAAGTCATTAGTCTATTGCTTGGTTTATTTTGATTATAGTTCCTGTATTTGTGGAATATTTCATTTTATTCTTGTTTAAATATTAAATTTGAAGTAGGGGTCACCCGTCTCGGTGGCGTAGCTAGCTAACACGCTAGTTTCGTGTTGAGCTAGACTGCTGAGGACATGGAGATCAAGGTTTGAATCTCAGTCAGGTGAACTGGGGGGAGGGGGGTCTTAGAATGATTTTTCACTCTCCCTTCACGCAAATACGGGTACACTTCCTCTAAATTCAACTTTCCCAATACCTAACCCATTAGTGTAATTAGTAATTAAGCGTACAACCCGAACGAGTAGTAAGACGCGGTGCTATACTAAATTAAGTGGGGGTCGGTGCAGGACAAGTGTCGGAGATAAGAATGTTTATCAGCTTCTAGCCACGAAAGAGTGAATTATAGCAATATTATTAAGTTCAAGCTTTAAATCCTGCAGATAGCTGCCAGTGACATTAGGCGGAACACAAATTATGATTCACAGGAACCAGCGACAGACACATTCTCCGAGACGGCCAATGAATATAATCACTGTCCGTCAAGCTCAACAGTCCTTCGTTTGTTTAAAAATAAAGGGTAAGGTGCACCACACACACACTCTCTCTCCCCTTTGTCTTAAAATAAAACCATTTACTAAAAACTAGTAAGATTTCTGAAGTTAAATAATATACATTGTTGCAGAAGCACTCCACCAAAGAGCCTGAATTAAAAATAACACTGTTACAGAAACATACGAGAAAAAATTATATTTATACAAATATATTTTTCATTGATAAGTTATTTCGTATCTCAAATAATTGAGGATATATATAGAAATTTGAGATTTTTGCTTATGTAACATACCTTAAAAGTCATTTTCATGGGAAAATGAGAACTGACATTTTGTTAGCGAGTCATTTTTTTTTTCTTTTTTGCACATCGGTGAACTATCCTTAATTTTAGGGTATGATAACTAATTCCAAAAAATCCTCGGGGAAACCTTATGAAAACCATAGATACCAAGTTTTAGTCCAAACGATAAGATGGTTTCGGCTCTAGTCTGAGGTACAAAGAAACCAAGAGCATCGTTCAATTATTTTTTTTTACGATCACTCTGAAGACTTCATTGGTTCGAATCCCGAAGTAGTCCAAGTGGTACAAGAGTAGGCAAGGTGAGAGTAGTTCCAAGTCGACCGTGCAGTCCCAACAACTAATAATGCCCGGCTAGTTTCAAAGAGGCTGGCAATGTACGTCGCTGCTCTAGTTTCGTGTTTTTAAAATGTTTATCACGTCTAGAATGCCGACATTTAACCACAAAAGCAGGAGAATTTGATGCATACTTTATTTGAAACCGGAACCTTTTCCAAACCACAAGTCGACAGCAATAACCGCGTCGTGGAAGGCTGGTGCGAGACTGCTTGATTAAACAGAAATATGCGCACGGATATTGTGAGCCTTGGTTTATTAACATATATATATACATACTTTATAATATATATACATATTTATAATATATATCAAAATAATTTAGTAATGCATAATATATAATTATAATATATGAGTTTTCAAGCCGAAATTTGGTTCTAAAAATAGGCTAATAATTTGAATATAATAGGAAGTCCGTTATTCGAAAAATGGAAACACGTGTTGCCAAAATGGAGGGGGGATATTACAGTTGGATTTTCATAAGAACTTTACAAGTAAGCGAAAAAGTACCAAAAGATTTTAGCCGGAAAGGTACACTTATAATGAAAGGAAATGTACCCGCATTGATGTGAACGAAGAGTGGGAAATCATTTTTTTTTTAACTTCGTACACCCGGCTGAGATTCCAAGCCCTACTTCCCGTCGCCGTCTAACCAAACTAGACACCACGGAAGAAACCAACACTTTACAATAAAGTATATATGAAAAGCGAGCTTGGGGGATGAATGAATATAGCTACGGACATGAACCGTATCTCGATTAAGATCGAAAAATTGAAAAGTGAGACCTGGACATGGGAATCGAATACAGGACCTTAGACTAAGCACGCGGCCAATGTTCCACCCCTGAGCTATCCAGGGATCGTCCCGTGCTCAGGGTCTTTCTTCGCTCTTATTTTAAGGCAAAGCCACAACAGAGTTGCCGGTGGCTGTGATATGAATTATAGCTCATAGTAGCCGATGATATCCACTTGTCCATCACGGAATCTACCTTAAAATAAGAGTGAAGAATGACCCTGAACATGGGATAATCCCTGGATAGCTCAGTGGTTGGAGTATTGGCGTACTATTCTAAAGGTCCCGGGTGTCTTTTTTCAATATATCCTATCAACTAGACAAGCTTGAAGTTTAGTCCGTCCTATGAAAGTTTAACCTATTTGGTATCATTATTGTGTTGATAGGTTACTATCTTAAGCCTTCTCATACCCTGTTTAGGGCTGTTTAGTACTGTTTGCATTTATTTAGTTAGGAACTATCCACACCGGTGGCCACGCGGTATGAATGTCTAGCTCGTTGGATCTGGTTTGGTGGTGACGGGTAGTCGGGAGGTTCGAGTATCGGTCTAGTATGAAGAGGGTGACTTGTCAGTATAGTGTCCTTCATCTCCACGTTGTTCCGGGAATACTTTTTATTTATTTCAAATCCTTCCTCACCCTTATTTCTTGGATTAAGCCGTTAGTAACTATCGTGTAAAACTTAATGAGTCAAAATAAGCGGTGTGCTGATATAACCCGTGTTTATAGAGAACAATTTTGGCCTACCCTAAAATTAAATATGGAAAACCTTTAATACTGGCAACATCGACGAACCAGCGTCGCGAAACTTGTCTAATATTTAAAAGAATAACAACGCTTTTTCCCAATAGTAGCCATGTAATCCACTCGGAGGTTATATCCAGTGTAGGTTAAGTTCAAAGTCAGAAGCGGTAAACGCGGTGAGACCTATATATTATATATCCTGATTTTAGGATGAAGTTCGTTCTGGAAGGCCTTCTATCCTATCAAAATACTACCATACAGCAGGATTCTGGTACGAAATAAGGCCTTCAACTAAACTCATGCTATAGGAAGGAGGCTCCTCTCCTCTCCTCGGTAACTGCGTGGTCCCTCGCTCTCTAGGAGTTGGGTGCCTATACGTTCTCCGAGAACATGGGGGAGTTGAGTAGATGCTGTCGTCATAGCAACTCGAGAGTAGCGTCGCGACGGCCGGCGCCACCGCCGAGAACAAGAGACGCCACTTAGCGCAGCGCAGGTTCGATTCCCGCCAGCTTCACGCCGGGGCAACGGCACACACGCCATCTAATCAACATGAGGGGTAGAGGTGGGGGGGTACAGTCATGACCCTTGGAAGAGGTGGGGGGGGGGGGTACGTGCAAACTTCGGAGTTTATAAACCTTTTTAAAGTAACGGAACCGGGGGTGCCTGGGACGCGCAAACAATCAATTTACCAGGGGGGAACTAAAAGGATTCGTTCTAAAACATTAGTTTAACGTGGAATGGACGGCAGCGTGTGTTAATACCAGTATGTTTCCAGTTTTTATAATAAAAACCTTTTTAGGGCACAATAAATAAATTAACCGTTTCAATAGTTCAGTGAAATTTTCATCAGCATTAATTTCTTGAATATCTATCAAGAATATATTGGAATTTGATGAGAACTTTTTCAAATGAAGAGTAAAAGTTTTTATTAAATTCCACGATGCCCGGGAAAAAGAGTTTAGTCATTAACTACATTCGTCTTGGCTAGAATAACTACAATATGGTACAAGTGTTATTAGGATGACTCCACCACATTGTTTGGTCGTGGTTGAGTCAGACTTAAACTGCTTTTACCAAATGGTAGTTATTCTAGCTAAAACTAGTTTAGTCCGAATGTCGACATAAAATCATTTTTCCCAGGCACTTAAGGTATATATATTCAACAAATGTTGCGAATATTATGTGTGGAAAACCTAAATGTATCCACTGGAGTAATATTTTATGTAATGTGTAAAAAAGAAAGTTACAAAAACTATGAATAGTTTCCCTACATCCCAACTTAAGGTGGGGATGTAAGAGACACAAGAAAGGGTCAGCGTTTTGGCGTTTCATAGCAAAACTTTTTTTGGCCAAAATAAATCAAACAATTATCCAGTAGAAACATTTAATTTAATTTTCGCTACACGATGATATCAACATTTATTGAAAGTCCGTCAAGGATGTCCTGGAACTTAATGAACACTTTTTTCTATTAATTTAAAAAGTTTCTCATCTAACGCAGCTATGCTCATGACAAATATTCAACAACTGTTGATATCATCGTGTGAAGAAAATTAAGCTTATGTTTATTCTGAAGACATATTATTTTATTTTGCTCAAAATAATATTTTGCTATAAAAACTGCAAATCCACTGGCCTTTTCTCGCGTTCCCTATCCCCACCTTAAGGTCGAACTTTTGAAGATGATATTTATTTTCACTTTTGATTTGATCAACCATTAATCTGAAGCAAAACACTGACTACGTACATCAGTTCAATATAATACTGTTTGTAAAGTTACGCAGAAACAAAAATCAACTCATTGTTTGGTTTAATCAAATTAGAGTAAATATAAATAGTATCTTATTAAACGTGATCCGCGATAAGTTTTTTTTTCTCCTTAAATTGAAATCTATTATTTGATTTTTATAGTTTTTTACTTTAATATCAGGCTCATTTCACGTCAAATCCCCTGATGCCCGGTGCCCTTTCATTTCAGATTTTTTTTTACACTTAGGCATTTATACAAATAAAAAAATCAGATTTTTCTATGCATAAATGACCCTATGGCACCAGTTTGAAAAATAAATGTGTTTCCTGTTAAAAAGGTTGCTCCGATTTGAGTTATGATTACTTAAAATAATTATTTATACCGTAATTATTTACTAACCAATTTTGTTCATTTTAGTGTCAAATTATAGCTTATGTTTAGTAGGCCTACTCTAAAACACAACTAAACCCTTTATACAAATATGATCTATATCATCATACATTTGTTTTTGTTCCATTCTTTATTTCTCAAATGAGAGGTGAATTAAAACATAGTTGTGATTTGTTAGAATGCATTAATGGCTGGTGTGGTTGTTCTTAAGCCACTTGTAGCAAATAATCATTATGTTGTGCAATATGAGCTTTATTTAAAATTAATAATATGGTATTTTGGTTTATTATCAGTCATACAAATGTTAGGGTCAGGTCGATCAGCCTTTTTGCCGATCCTAATCATTTGTGGCCAAGACCTAACAGATTTTTTTTAAGATAATATAAAACATCACAATGGTTTCTTGATTATTTTTTCAAACAAATTTTGTTTTTCATTAAATTTATTAGAAATGTTAATATTCGAAAACTGAAATAAGCTGTGGCTAATACTGTGGCTAGTATTAGGTATTATGTAGATAAAATCCCTTGCGACTAAACCATAAAGTTCAACTGTGATTATTTATGTGTCATTCACCTGGAAGGAGCACGGGAAACCACAAAGAGGAAAGTCTCCTCAAAGCAGCCTTTATGTGATTCAGTTATGTAGTCATGGTGACCTGGCGGTCTAGGGGTAAGGTGTCGGACTTCTGTGTTGGCGGCCGGGTTTCAATCCTCGGTCCCGGCACAGATTAATCTGATTGCCAAACTCTTTCTTCACCTCTGACAAGACGTGTATTAATCACAGCTTGTGAATGTGTGGAATGTCAGGCCTCCAAAGTGGTTCGGATTCCACGTTAAACTGTAGGTCTTTCATTTCATCTCACAATCGCCCTACCGTTATACATTAGCGTAAGTGCGTATAACCCTAACTGATAGTAAGACGCGGTGCTAATAATATTATTATTAATAATAACAATTCGTTATTCCAACATGGTGTCTATCCATCTGCCTCCAAACAAACGATGAAGCGGATCAAAATAATAACGTCCGGTGATGAAGACGGAGTCCGCCGGATGAACCAATCCCCCTCCCCTCGACGAAAATAGTTCCAACCTCCACCGCTGCTATCGTATGCTGCTTGTGTACTGTTTCGCAGCGTTCTCGCGCCAGTGGCCAAGCGGTCTAAGGCATTAGATTCGCGGTGCACTAAAATCACTGAAAAGCTTTGAGCCCCAGCTGGGTGAGGTTTTTCACGTGCGATTATCACGATGGTTTTCCCATCCTATTTCTATGTTAATGATAGTACATTTTTAAAGCCATTTTCCTCGACCTCATCACTTAAGAGTATGTCGTTAATACACCCCAAACTACGGGACATAAGATGTTAGTCTCGTCTGGCCTGGCTTGACGGAGACGAGAAATCGTGAATGTGGGTATATTTCTTATAAATTATGACCTCATCTCATTAGTGCAAATATGCGGTTAGACCGGATGGGTAGTCAGTCACGGAGCTGGTAGAGTAATAATACTCCTTATGTTGAGCTTCTATCATTAAACATAGATTACCTGCTTCAGCGGCCGAGTGGTTAACGCGTAACTCTCGTGTTGGATTAGACTGCCGGAGACGAGGAGATCAGGATTCAAACTGGGTCGGGTGCAATCAGAGTGGTTTTCCTAAATGGATTTCACTCTCCTTACACGCAAATGCAGGTGCACTTCCTTTCAATTTAACCCTTCATATTTCCAAACCATTAGTGTAATTAGTAGCCTACATAGGCGTATATCCCGAAAATTGTCCTTTGAACCGGAAACGATAACAGCTCCCATTAAATAGAATAACATGTTATTAAAGGGACATTTACTACTATCAAGTATCTCCCGGGTGTGAAGCACTAATAGTCAGTCAAGTCACGTGCTGTGATTAGTTTGACCTTTCAGAATGGGCCCACAGAGCTTATACATTTTACTTCTTAGCTTTATATACATAACCGTTCGGGGAGAAAACTTAAGTACTAATTACGCTCATATATTAGGGAGGAGGAAGGTTGAATTTAGAGGAAGTGTACCAGCATTTGCGTGGAGATAGAGAGTAGAAACTCATTTATAAAAACCACCATTAATAGATCAGATCGGGATTTGAACCCCAATCTCTCCCGTCATCAACAGTCCAGCATATTGCGGGAGTGACGCCTTGGACCATGCGGCCACCGAAGCGTTTAGCTTTGTACAGAGCTATATTGTCTTCTCTTCCAAAAATAAATAATAAAGTTTCTCTATACATAACTGCAATAGGTACCTCGGATTTCGAATCCCGTCTGGGTGTATTATGGTTGTTTTCCTAAAACGTTTTTAACTTTCCTTGAAGGCGAATGCGGGTACAGTTAATCTAAATTCTATTTTTAATAACCACCCATAACGGCTAGAAAGGCGCAATAAAAGGGGAGAAAGAAAAGCTACTAAATCTCCTTTCACGTATTCATGCGTCAGGCCATGTTATTTTCAGCTGTCACCTTTGATAGATATGGTCGATGGTATATTTAAAACAGCACTACTGGAGTTGTACAGTGAAATGCTATCTATGTTGACCGAAAGAAAACATGTATGTATTTTGTAGAAGTTCTTCAAAAGCACTTTCGTAAGAATATCACACCAACATGTTTTAATACAGTGGTCTCAAACTAAAGTTAATCGAGGAGCCAGATTCACAAACTCGGGAGTGTTGACTAGACAAACATATTAGATAGTCTATACTTTTGTTTTTTCAGCGCATCTTGCACATTTTAATCGCATAAGTAAAATGGCGGCTCTACCATAAGGCGAACTAGGCACTTCACCTTCAGGGCCATGATCGAACAATGAAGTTTACAGCGCAAGATGACATCGATTAAAACAAAATATTATCTACTAGCTAACTGTTACGATTATTTGACGGAAAAAAAACCCTGGTCATCAAAAAAGGTTATGATAGCTTACCTAGTTGATTCATAGGTGTTTTTTTACGCTACTCAAAGAGCAACAAACCTTTGTGATCGTTAAAGAAAAAAAATCTGTTTTTTGTTTTGTTTTAGAAGTTTTATGCTCCCAAGAGCTAGAATATGGTGTTTTCTCATTTGGTACGAATGGATGTGCGTGTATAATATAAACGTAACTTTTCACACCTTAAATTCTTACTACCTGAAATATTACATTTTTCTTTGAGGAACAAATGACACAAGAAAGGCTATCTTTCAATTTCATCAATTGAAAATGAACTTCATCAAGTTTGAATAAGCAAAAAAGTGTATTTATAACCAACAAGCTTATATTTTCAAAAATACTCTAAAATCAAGTTGCTGCAGATATTACTGTATTCATTCATCCCATAAGTTTACATTATGTTTATGTCAATGGAATATACACTTATATAAGCATTATTTTCACAGTATTTTATTAATTGATATAAAAGTAAAAGTTTATTTATTTATATTTTTTTCTCAAAAAAATAATTGTAAGAATATTCAAATATTATATTATTTTTCCCACATCACTTATTAACGTCCGGTATGTTGCAAGTTTTGAGGTCACGTGGTTACTTTATTATTATTATTAGCACCGCGTCTTACTACCCGTTCGGGTTATACGCACTTACGCTAATGTGTAATGGTAGAGTGATTGTGAGATGAAATGGAGGACTTACAGTTTAACGTGGAATCCGAACCACGGTGGAGGCCTGGCATTCCCCACATTCACAATATGTCTTGTCAGAGTTGAAGGAAGGGTTTGGTAATCAGATAAATTTATGCCGGCACCGGGGATTGAACCCCAGCCGTCAGCATAGAAGTCTGACACCTTACCCCTAGACCGCCAGGTCACCCGTTACTTTATTATTTTCATCTTAGTTAAGAGTAATTTAAGGTTAAGTCATGGGGCCCCCCCGCAAATGACCCGACTGCGGCCTAGCATACCCCAGAGCCGCCGCCACGCAGTTTGATGGCAGATGAGAAAAATGCAAATGAGAGGAGATATAACCGCATTATAATGACGGGACTGTGAGCAACAATTTAGGGGGAAAATCCGGATTGCAAATGAGGCTTTAATTCGAACTCTGACCTCCCCTGCACAAGAAAACTATACCGAATAGCTCGTGATCTATTTCCGGAAGTGGATTAGTGAAATGCGTGAAACAATATGCCTTTTTAGTTAAATTCCCACAGTCAAGTATTTAAAGTGATAAAAATAAAACACAAATTAGAATAATTCTAAGTGTTTGTTGTTATTCAAAATTATGTAGAGACTAAAACTAAACTATTATTTTCTGTGTCATTATGTGACTGCAGGCCGGATAGTAATATAAAAGTGTTACATATAAGGGGGCCGGGTCAGATATAAGTTATCTCACGGGCCGGATGCGGCCCACGGGCCATGAGTTTGCGAACCCTGGTCCAAGGCATAACTCACGCTTGCAATATTTTATTTATTTTTAGCACCACGTCTTGCTACCCGCTCGGTTTCTACGCTTACGTACTAATTAAGCTAATGGGTTAGGTATTGGTAAGGTTGAATTTAGAGGAAGTGAACTGCATTTGCATGAAGGGAGAGGGGAAAACCAGTTAGGAAAAACCCCCTTAGTTCACCCGACCTAGATTCGAACCTCAATCTCCCTGTCTTCGGCAGTCCAACCCAACATGAAACTAGAGCGTTAGCTAACTACGCCACCGAGGCGGGTCTATCGCAACTGCCGATGATGGGGAGATTGAAGTCGGGTGTTTTGAAGGTGTTTTTCCCTAAATAGTTTCCCTCGTTTCGTTTAGATTTTACCTTCTTTATCCTTCTTAGCTCATTACCGTAATTAATATACATGTGTTTGACCCGAACGGATGGTGAGACTTGGGGGAAATAAAACTAATAATGAGCACGTCGCTATAGTTCATTCACGACCTAGGTTTACTTGGATGACAGCTCAAAAAGTTACTAGAAATAATCCCTAATATATTTCTACGCCAACAGCTGACATTTATCACTTTGGATCAGTGTAACGAAAACAGAGGGTAATATATGAATGTAATAGTTAACCACGGTAATTTTGGTCAATATTATTTAGACCCCTATATATTTATTTGAGGTCGAACAGAATGCTTATTTATAGTTTTATTACACTTTAAAAAATATTATTCACAGCACTTTCACAAAAGGTCTAACGAAAATAACTTCAAAATGGCGACCGGTGAATTCAAACCATGTGGTTGAAGATGACGGAAACCAGTTTTTTTACAATGATGCACCCCCGCAGTGGGTAAAAAAAATTTATTCAGTTAAATATTTCGAAATACGATGACATTATTTATTATGTATAAAAAAATTACAAAAATTTTATCTTTTCCTAATAAATACGATGCCTGTACTGAAAGGTATTGATGTATGCACTATATTACACATAGTCAATAACTTTCCAAAACAATTAAGTACTTTTAATTATGTTTAAAATATGGTTTCGAGATGGATAAAAAGAAATTATTAAAAGTAATGAAATAGTGTAAGAAAACTTAAGTTTACATTATTTTTTATGTAAAATATAACATGTAGTTAAAAAACTTACATTTATAACAAAACCGTGATCTTTTACCAGTGTTGGTAACCCAAAACCTAAACATATGATTTTTGAACTGCCATCCAAGTAAAAACCTATCATGAACAGACTCTACATATCGGTCATAAATGGCTGCAGGGGCAGGGGAAAACTCTCCCGCAGAGCACCCGTGTGAAGCTACAAACCAGTCACGGCGCAGCTGTAAGGGTGTGAAGGTATTGTTGGAACAGCCGGTTCAAAGTATGAGGTAATCTTTTAACCGTGATTTGCCAATACATGGTAAAATAGACCCGGATAGACAAACATTTACCTGCTTCGAGATGAGAGATAGGGTGTTTATGTGATGCAATTGATCAATTCGAAGTAATAAACACAGGGGAGAAAAAACAAAAAATGTTTGTTTTTGAGATAACATTTTATAAAAAAAACATGGATATGAGTTTGTGTCTAGTAACTTATTATTTCATCTCTATTACTAATCGGTCCCAAATATCCATTAAATCCTCTGAAGGTGATCCACATCTTACTACCCGTCTGGACTATCCAAATATTTACACTAATTATTATTATTAGCACCACGTCTTACTACCAGTTCGGGTTATACGCACTTACGCTAATGTGTAATGGTAGGGTGATAGCGAGATTAAATAGAGGACCTACAGTTTAACGTGGGATCCGAACCACGGTGGAGGCCTGGCATTCCCCACATTCACAAGTTGTCTTGTCAGAGGTGAAGGAAGGGTTTGGCAATCAGATAGATCTGTGCCGGGACCGAGGATTGAACCCCGGAACCCCAACACAGAAGTCCGACACGTTACCCCGAGGACCGTCAGGTCACCCGTATACACTAATGAAGTAGAGGTCAGGAAAGGGTGATTTAAAGCAAGTTCACCCCAAATATCCAGTCACTGGCAGACCAGACTAAAAGAGACAGGTGTCTGTGTCCCCCCGTCTACGGTGATAGTAATGTCAATCTTGAGTTTTAATTGATGCTATCTCTAGAAAATGTTCTCCCCCGGGAGTATTAAGGTACGGCCAAACTGGGCGAGCGACCCGAGCGACGCGCTTGAAAGATAGAACTGGTTCTATTTTTTTAAGCGCGCGCGCTTGAGCCGGAACAGTCTAGTTTACAGGAGCTGGGCAATATTATTGTATGTTGGTCCATTGCGTGGTCGGAAAATTTCTCAATTTGACATGATATTTGAATTTATTATTATTATTATTATTATTATTATTATTATTATTATTATTGATAGTTTCAGCACACTTGCTACTAAAGGCCTAATTTAATTGGTAAGACAATAAACTATATATTAAAATACTTCAAAATTATAGTAAAATTAGACCTTTACAAATAAGTATCACCACTATCGCGGAAAGTAGATGGGAAAACCACAACAATAAATCAGTTGGCAAAAACCACCCTCAGTTCACTGAGCCAAGATTCGAACCTTTGCCTCCTCGTCAACAATTATCAAGAGCTATTTGTTAACCACGCACTCGCTCATTCGCTCGCTTGTCAGTCTGGCCGAACTCTTAGGCTTGGTTTTCCCAAGAGCTACTTTTCCTTACTTCATGACTCGTGCGAGCTACTGTTATATCTTCATTTCAAGATTGTTTACTGAAGGTAGGCAGCACCACGTGCGGAAATAAAGGTTTCAGTGCACAAGACATCAGATCAATAGTCATACAACTTACACATTATATTGATCTACATATCACTCACCCATACGAGTATCGGGAACGATCAAAGTATATATTAAGCCAGGCAAGTTCCGGACTCGGGACTTCCGGCGGAACTACGACGCATGCAGTATGAAATATTAGGTTAGATCTATTTTTAAATGACAGAATAAAAAATTTAGCATTTCCCCCTTATTTTCAATCATGTTTTAATATGGCTAGCTAAAGCCTCTTCTCGCATTATCATTGGCTGATACGTCTTAAGTTCAAGTATTATCTACGCTCTACTCCATGCATAATGTATAAAAAGTTAGTAAAATTAACATTATGTATTGATTGTGAACTCTATCATTGAAATTAATGTGTTTAAACTTTAAGATCATTATGTGCTATGCACTTTTCATTAGTTATGCGATATGCATGAATATAAACCAACCCCATTTTAAATGGGAAAGATAATAAATAGTTGCTTTATGAAAAATGAAATGGAAATGTGCATTTTTCTACATCAGAGTTTAACAAATGACACACAACAATTCAATCCAAATGGTGGACCTTCTCACCAGTGAATAGGCGCGACGGCGTCTATACCTCCTGCGATGGACGCAACAATAAGATAAGAGCAGGGCACAGCAGCCAGTGGAAGAGCATTCCATTGTTGACCGCACTTAGATGCACGTACAAATGATTCTCAAAATAAGGTTTCGCAAAGTTCTAATTTCAGAAAAAACTAACACTTAGGCTCAAACGTTCAACGGTTGGTCGATGTTGTTTCTGGATTCGTAGTCCTTATTCCCTTCTTCAACGAGTGAATATATTATTTGCCAGATGCAGGATAGCGGAAAACAATTGACTAATTTTATCAACATTTAAAATATCCCCAACACTTACTATAAAGATCCAAGAATGATAACTTTCATTAAAATGTGCTCAATAAATAACAAAGAAGCCTTACGTTCGGTGAAAATGTTATAAATTTGTATTAAATCGCCCCGCGATTGTTTACTAAAGTATTCAAAAAATCACAAAAGTATAAAAACATCACTTATTAATGTATTGCTATTTTAACCACAACAATACAATTTAAAAATATAAAATACAAAGATCTTCGTAAAAACCGCAGATCAAATTGAAGGCACTTTAGTGTAGAGTTGATTAAAATCCTTAGTCGAAGTTAAAAGAGAATGGCTAAAAACTGTTAAAAACAAGACGTCTTGTAGAGTAAAGAGTAAAATGGCGCACCGACCAGTGATTGTTTAGCCTTTGACTTTGTGGTTCAAGTGGCCAACATCGATAACAGTCGAAAAAAAGGGGGGCGGGGTGGCCTAACCGCGGGCAAAGGGGCGGCCATGTTTCAAAGGGTTGCTCCGGCGCATGACCTTTCAACATACATATCATTCTATGCCACGTTCAACCAACACTATGCGTTCAATTTGAAAATTTATGAAGGTTAGTAATATTTGCATTAAGTAGATCTTAAATTAAAACTTGAGCAGAAAAAGAGAATTACTATAACTGTAGTAATGATGTCTTGCAAGATGTTAACTTGTCTTACACATATAAATATAGCTTTCCCTTTGCGCCTGAATTAACTAAACTAGAGTCTGACACGGGAAATGTCCAAATGAAAAATGGTTCCCTTCCTTCAAAATCATACTTCTCATAATTTTACCTTAGTTAAATAGTTGAGATTTAACTTGTTAAGAGTCAGGTACGGCACGAGGATCTAAGACTGAAAAGCGCATCATCATCTTCCTACTAATACCTTTTTTATTTTAAAAATAAGAAATAATTTATTTCAATAAATATTTAGGAATCAAACACATAAAACACCGGGAGAAGATAAATATGAAGCGAACGTGCAAGACCTAGCCAATTTGGTGAAGGGGCCGTAGTACTCATTCTGATCATGAAGGACCAAATTCAATCCTGACCCTACGCACTAAACAAACCTCGTTCCATAAAAATGAGAACCCGCGAGGTATCATGAATCCGAGTCTTGAATGATCAACTATTCTCTTTGTCCTGAATCTTAGGTTACGCGCAAACAATTTGAGATCTGTATGATACTGAAAAATTTCAAATTATGGTTTAGGGTGTGGAGAGGTTAGTACAAAATTTACCAAGCCCATCCCAAGCTGTTTTTTAAGAGCTGGTTAATGGACTGCTAAATACAAATTTATGACAAATGCAAATTAAAACTTAAATGCTACATTTATCAATCTCAGTTGTTTTTTCGCCTATTTTTCGGTGTATTTTGTCAATTGAAACCGAGTAAAGATTTATTTTTTCTAAATACCTATTTCCCATGGGCAAGACTCTTTTGTGATAAAATGTTGGTGCAACTTAAATCACCAAACCTATAAGCATGCAATGACTAGTGAATTTAAAATAAATCCAAGATAAAACTGTAGCAGATACAATTCCTGCCTGTTTGGTCGGGACAATCCACACTAACCATGCGAACAACATGAATGGTCAAGGAAAGAAAGAGTTCAATTCATAAAAACAATAATAACTTAAAAACCAAACAGAAAACATACTTACTATAGTCTACACCCATTTTAGCCGTCTAAGGCTAACACCAGATGAGCAATAATACACCCAGTGTGCTAAAAACTTGTTGGATACTTTTTTAGCACCACGTCTTACTTACTTCCCGTTTGGGGTTTTACATCTATTTACCAGTTGCTCTGTGTTAGTCATGAAGAAGGTTGAATTTTAGAGGAAGTGCACCAACATTTACGTGGAGGGAGAGTAGAAAACCATTTAGGAAAAAACCTAAATATACCCAACCGGGGTCGAACCCAGATCTCCCACTCCTCGGCAGTTTATTATATTGCGAGAGTGACGCCTTAAACCATGCGGACACCGAAACGGGTTTGGACACATGTTAATGCAGCCGAAATGTACAAATACAATTTTCTAGTCAAATAGGGATAAGAGTTGGCGTGAAGAAACAACAATATGGGTTGTGTGCCAATGAAGATTTAACAAGATATTGGGTCTACTCAAAAAAGGTTCAACCATCAAAACCTTAAACCCATAACCCTCTTCACCCCATTTTCACCGCAAATTGCAAATAAAGACGAACCCCACAAAAAGCTCTCTAATAAAGTGTCTTATACACTAAAATAAGTTGTCTTCATTAATTTCTGTTATAGTTCAAACATTCTAGGAAAGCAGCTCAGCGTGACTAGGCAACAAATCTCGAACTATCTCGTCAAAGGAAAATAACTTAGACTTCACTATGCGTTTAACAGTATTATTTCCCCCTGTTTTGCAGGCAAGCCATGATCATTTACAATAGTGTTTAAAACATCGCAACGCTCAAGATTACTATTAGCACCGTGTCTTACTACCCGTTCGGGTTGTACGCACTTACGCTAATGTGTAATGGTAGGGTGATTGTGAGATTAAATGGAGGACCTACAGTTTAACGTGGGATCCGAACCACGACGGAGACCTGACATTCCACACATCCACAAGTTGTCCGCTCAAGAGGAAACGCTCTTTAAACAAAAACAAGCCATATCAAGAGCAACAAAGAAAAATATTTTACCAAACGATGTAATAGTTACAAAAGCCCGTTTCAAATGTAAATTATCACCACAAATTACAATAAACCTGGTTGAAATTTAAATAATTTTAATTTTTTGTGCCAAATCTTGATTTTATTTTAACTCTAATAAGGATTTGTACAGCTATTTATATTTTTTAAATATTACTCTGGAGAAAAATACAGCTCAACAAGAAATAGTATCAGCAATGTTTATAAAATACCTTTAAAAAATGAAAATAATATTACTTCAAATCTGTATAAACCCCTTAGCTCAGTCGGTAGCGTGTCTGTCTACTGAGCTAAAGGTCCCGGGTTCGATTACCGGCATGGCCGAAACATTGATCATTAGTGAAATGTGGATTTAGCCTTTCACAGTGATGAATTAACGGCTGGGGAGTGGATGTGGTGCTTGCCCTAGTCATAAGTTAGAATATAAGGCATATGAAGTTACGACAGGTCTAGCAAGCCGGTAGTGGAAAATATATGGCTTGAATAAAAAACTGACCTTGGTCATAGAAGAAAAACAGCAGTGGATGCAAAAAAAATTTGTATAAACTAAGTGTGTTATAATTTTTCATTAATTAGGTGTTTTTTTATTCGTTGAATAAAGAACATTTTTCCCTCGTTTGAAAAACATGTACCAGCCTGGAGAGAGGATATGAAATTACAATGTAGGAGAAGCCTAGTGCGCCGAGTTTTGATCAAATTATTTTTTTTTCAAAAGTTCTGATGTGCTAACATATTAATCATAGAACATGATTAATAACTTTATAAATGTATGGCAATAAAAACATACTTTGCTCCAATTATTTAGGAAAATTATTAAAGGGGTTGGTTGCTGGTATTCTGTAGGCCTATGTAGAAACATTGTATGAGAGGGCTACTTCTTTCTTTAAAAGATCGAAATAGTGAAAAGATATCAACAATTGTAATTAGCATAATTATAGGCGGTTTGTAGGAAAACATAATAAGGCACTTGTATAATTCTATGAATATGTAATGAATTAATACAGTTTCGACCTATGTCATAGTTTAATATATAATTTATGGATGCACCCTGGCCGCGAGAATCGAACCCAGGAATATTCGCTTACTGTCACAATACACTTCCCACGATCACCCTCCGCCCATAATGCAGCAAAGAATGAAACTATTTACTCTCCAAAGTCATTAAAATCTAGTCATTTTTCGCACTAACCGCCTTTAGCAATCAATCAAACTTTGAACAACCAAGAGTGTGGAGAAAACTCCTTCCATAGTTATTGTTTTGGTGCATTTTTAATCAACGCTACATTATTTGGTCGTTGTCTTAAGGCCCTCCGGTTAGACTTGCCAGTGAGACACTTGTACCCTAACGCCTTAAGTGATGTGTCCATTACGTTTAGCAGCATGGCCATTAACGGCTTAACCTGTGGGGAAAGGATACGGAGGGTGGTTTTAGAGGAAGTGCATCCGCATTAGCTGGGAGGAGGATATAAAAACTACCTTGACAACAGCCAAGATTCAAACCATGACTTCAACCATAGCACTCCAGTATGTTGCGAGACTGACGCATTATACTGTGTGAGCCTCGATACGTTGAAAACCCCGGGGATACCCCTCATACAAGCCTAGAAATATCCTATACAAGGATGATCAAGATATGAAAAAAGGTTAACTAGGCAGTTCTAGTGCAACCAATAAAATTGGTACGCCATAATTTGAAAAGTGAGCCAGTTTTTTTATATTTAAAACACTGACATTATAACTAACGCAAAAATCTTAAGTTGTAAAATGAAAGCTACTACAACCCCCACTTCGCCCAACCTCCCCCACTTTCCCCACCACCTACAAACCACGCCTTACTATCCGTCCGGACTATACGCATTTTAATTACATTAGCGGGCTAAAGTATGAGAAAGGTATAGTTTAGAATAAATGTAACCAAATTTGCATGGAGGTAGAGTGGGAATAAAAACACCCTCAAGCCAAGATTCAAACCCAGCCTCCAATTCATCAACAAACCAAACTAAATTTACCTAACATTTCATCCGTGTGCCCACCAATGCAGATTACGAAACAAAAAGAAAAAGTTCGACCAAAGGTGAAGTTTTAAGTTCGTCATCTCCTTGCTTCACTATTTTATCGCGTAAAGAAACAAATTGGTACAAGCGGTATCGTGGAAAAAATGCCAAATTGCACTTAAACAAGCACCTTGCTTGTATAAAATTATAATTATTAAACTAAATAGAACATAATAAAGAAGGGAGTGATCATTTTCGTAAACACGTACCCAAAACAAGCTTTCGCGTCAATAAAAAGACAAACCTTCGTGAAACCGGATACCAGCCTAACAAGCTGTAGAGCTACTGTACATTCAAACAAAGAAAATGAACACGTTTGCAGTCTTCGAAATAATCAAATGTCACTTAAACAATTGGATCATACCAGGTTTGTAAGAAAATATATACTATCAGAAGATAAGAACGGGGTTTTATTAACATATTTACATGCCCCTGGCCATCACACCTGTCATGAACCAGCTCTTATGACCAGTATGCCACAGGGTCCTACTTTGTAACAAGTTCCCAATAACTGTAAAATAAAACAACAAAACTATAACGTGAATAAATACTTGCCAGATAGAGCTCAATTGAAAACCGTTCGAGCGAGTAAAGCAAGAGAAGTGGCTTACCCCTTGACGCGCCGCATGCCGCCTGTCAGCGTCCTCACCAAGAGCACGTCGTCCAGAACCATGCCCCTCGCGAGCAGCATCGCAAATGAACACCTCTTGGGGGTTGAACCCACAGTGAAAGGGTAGGGAGAAGGGGGGAAGGGGAAAAAAGACTCAGTCTCCCTTGCGTTTCTAACAATTACATCAAATACAACATTATCGCAACCCTCCCTTCCTAGCTTCGACGATGACCTCCCTCCTTTTCCCTGACGAATTATGTCCACCCCCCACCACTCTAAATCCCCTAACCATATCTCCCTCCCGAAGAGGGGATGGATATAGTCAGGTCGCACAAACTGGTACTATCACTACAAGATGCGCGGGTTATTATTTTGCAAGCTTGGGACGCAACCCCCGCGCAAGCTGAACATTCTTCCAGAAAGAAGAGCAGTTAAAAAAAGCTTTAGGGCTATCAAGTTGAGAGTGGCTTGGTTATCGAAGGCAACGATTGGTGGAGATTCAACCAAAGAGAGATGGCTACCCGTTAACAGTCCGCCGAGCGAGCCAATGGGAGAGCTCGAGACAGACCGGCGTCACCAATCGTATCGTTGGCGCCAGGGCGGTGAAACCAATGGGGTGGTCCTGGCGCGACCAAGGGCTGAAGTTAACAATAAGGTCCAACGACTCCAAGCTACCCCTTAACCTCTAGACACTCAGAAGAGAAACCCAAGCACAGCATCCCCCAACATTATTCCTCTTCATCCCCCGATAATATCTCGCTTCTTTTTATTTTTTTTCAAATTCTTGTGAAGTTTCAACGATTTTTATCTATAAAAATAATGTTCTAAGGAAGAGAGATAAAATTGAGGGTTGTAATAAAAAAGATTCGGAACTACAGTGTAGATGGTTGTCATAAAAAATGTTGATTGTCTTTGCATGTTCTAGAGTTCGCCATAGTCGAGTACAAAATGAGTAGGGCCTACTACGAACGATCCTTGCAGTTACTACTCCATAAAGTAAAATACTTCCTCTCAGTTAATAAACAAAAACCATACTCAGACATGGCATATTAAGAAAATTCCTTGGGTGCATGTAAACTTAACAGCGGATCCTTAAAATTAATATTATTTGTAATCAAATATCTTTATTGGCGATCCAACAACGTTGGCCCCCACAATTTGATCGTTGGACCATCTTTAACGTTGATCTTTTTTGTTATTATATAGAATATTCATAAACATATGTCAAGAGTCGTAAATCTATACTCTATAATGTGGCCTCTTCTACACGCCCCTATTCCATAAAATCTACCATTCCATTTCTTTTCCCTGGGTTATTTTAATTCCGAAACGAAACTAGAAATAAGCAAAACCCACATTTGAAGTTAAAACATAACGTAATTAAATTAAATCAAATATAATTTGCAGAATATTTTATTTTAATTATTTCATTTAAATTAACAGGTTGTGAATTAATGACTTACTCTAAGAGGAAGATAGTTTTAGAGGAAATACACTTGCCTCATCATGGGAGAGCATAGGAAATATACACTGGTAATTGCACGTGGAAAAACACCACCAATATATCCCACCAGGATTTGAATTACGACCTCACTTTTAACGGTGATGTTTTCCTATGCGAGTCTAATATCTTAGCACCAGTAGGAGTAAGTGTATTTTCTGCCCTGTCATAAACACAAGGTGCCCAACAACAAGAGAGAAATAAAATTACCATTATAAATTGTTTTATCTATAAAAATATTGAATAGGCTTAAATGGGGTTATTAGCGCTATGGACGAGTCTTTCACACTTCCACCAGGTCCAGCTGGTCCCACTGAGATTCAAACCAAACCTGAAGCAAACAATCTTTACTTTGGACAGATACCTCATTTTAAAATTAGAGAACGAAGAGATCCACAAAATAAGAATGAACTTGCAACAATACTAAACATCCAGAAACGTTGGCGGCTTGCAGCTAACAAACATTTACAATTGGACTTTTGATATCGTTCCGTTCACAAAGAGACTTTGTTCAATGCCCGGTAAGGTCCAAGTTTTTAAGGGGGGACGGAAGGGAGAGCGAGTTGAGACGAGTATTTTTGAAGTTTTATAGTAAAAACCAAAAATGCCCCAAATAAATATAATAGTGATTCATTATATACATTTATTCGAATTTTCTTCATATAGTAATATCAATAGTTATTGAATACTAACTGCTGCCCGCGACTTGGATAAGGATTCATATCATGATACGGATATAATCACTTTTGTTCGCATCCGTGTTTTAGTTGACTAATTTCAACAAAAAACGTTTATTGTAACATAACTATAATAATTACATATATTGTCTCAGCGGACTTTTTTTGTTCACATTAGTAAGAAAGTTCAATATGAATAGTATTTTTTATGTAATACCAATAGTTTTTGCAGCGCACGCGGAGAAAGCATATTTTTAGGCAATTTTTTATACCTTGTGTAAAACTATCGACATTTTTATGAGGAATAAATTAACTTTTCAAAATAAAATATAGCCTATACTACTCGATGTAGCTTTATATTGGTGAAAGAATTTTTAAAATCGGTCCAGAAGGTTTTGAGTTTATCCATTACAAAAAAAAAATCTTTCCTCTTTATAATATTAGTGTAGATTTGCCATGAGCATAATCTAATGGAATTGTATTAGGACATTATTAAATGAAGAGAAAAATTCAAGATGTTGAGGTTACTATTTGGAGAAAATCAAATTAAACGTATCTATTAAAATAATACATTGTTTATTGCATCCCCATCCTCTCCACCCTCAAATTATACACATGTGCAAAAATATTGGCGTTCCTTTCCATTCCAACTAAAGTCCGTTCACCGTAGGAATCGTTTTCTGAAAGGCCCTTTTCCCTACCAGAAATCTACTATATAGTAGGATATTGGTAGGATAAAAGACCTTTCAGAGAGTAGTTCCTAACGTGAATGGAGTATACTTTAAGAGGGACCCTTTAATAACACTGGTCAACAAATTGAAACTTTTTTTTCTGTATCTGGTTTGTAAATGGGTGGATATAACTACTTTTCGGGTGCTGATTTCAGTGGAAAAGTCAGATTATATCTATTACGTCACAGTTCCAAGATAGACATCACTAATACAAAGACAATAATACGACATTAGCAACTATTTACCATTTTAAATACAAACAAAACATATCCCTCAGAACTCACACATGTTTTCTTGATAGCTTAAAAAAACTAATTTAAACTAAAAACAAGCACTAAAAACAATCCACATTAAGCCATGATATTTATATTTACAAAGTTTAATGTCATTTTTCTTTGACAAAATGGGATGACGATGCTTTTCTTTTGTAAGGTGTTTTATCAGTCTCCCTAAAAAGAAACCAACAGTAATCGCCCATCATCGAGGGTTCCAGTGTCTCTTGGTAACGATGCTCCATGGTCAGGATATCTTGGTGAAAGCTTTCACCCTGTTCGTCACTAACAGCACCACAATTTTCTGGGGGGAAAGTCAAGATGCGAGTGTAAAAAGTAAATTTTTAGTGACATTCTACACCCCATGTTCTTGTAGTTGTCAAAAAGACCACTCACTATGAAAACATATTTATCGTTTCTTATGTTGCCCAAAAAGCCGTAAACAATGCCTTTGAAATTGGACCAAGCAGCTAACACTAACACTATATTTGTAAGATTAACATTAAAGGTTGGATCTTTCAACAATGCCCTAATTTGTGGCCCAATAAATATACCTTCTTTTAGCTTTGCTTCATTCAACTTGGGAAACATTTTTTCAAATTATTAAAGGCCTGACCTTCTTTAACAAGAGCTTTTACAAAGTTCTTCATCAAGCCTAACTTTATATGAAGTAAAGGCAAAATGACTTTACTTGGCTCAACAACGGAGTAAATTTCATCTTTTCCTTTTCAGCAATGTATAATTTCCTCATAGGCCATTCCTTGACTTTGTAGTGGTTTTTGGTGTCTCGGCTGTACCATAAGCACAAAAAAACAACAGTATTTTATGAATCCACTCTGTAAGCCTGTAAGCAGTGCGATAACTTTTAAATCACAGCATACCTGCCACTCATAATCTTTATATTTGATTCCCTCCATCAGCAAAGCCATACTTTCATAAGTTTTCCTCATGTCCATCGCATGCACCAAAGGCACTGATGAAAGTTTGTTGTCATATGCAATAGCACTGCTTTTAAGCTTGCTTGCCACTCATGAGGATTATGTTGAACACCCATCTCCATCATAAAACCATTCACGTCTGTGCACACACACACATTGAATTATTCATTTCAAAATATCCAGACAAGTTATTTCTTGTTCTAAAACTTGAAATCTTTGTACCTTGCTCTAGGAGGTTATATTGTTGCAGTCTAAGTTCAGCTTGCTGTTTATAAAGTTTCAAATCACGGACCAAATCGTTCAGTTCCTTCTGTTCTATGAGGTGAGGCGATCTGTCATAGGTTTCAAGGATGTACGCTTCCAAAGGTCGTGCATCTTCTGATTCACTTTCCTCTGATGGTTCTGATGCAGTGGTTTGCAAGTGACAAGCACGAACAGTTAAGCCTTCCCCATGAGGCACAGGCATATGGATTGAAGAAATATTAGGATATTTAATTGTATGTTTAGTTTTACTGGAATGTCCTGTAATATTTGTCAGGCAAAAATAACAGTCCATATGATCTTTTGGCTCGCACCAAACCATTGGAACAGCAAACGGCATGGCTCGCCGGTTTCCTTTCGTCCATTCTATAAGGGTAGTTGTACAGGTTATGCAAGCAATATGAGGTGGAACGGGTTTATCTTGATCTCCCAAGTAAACAATCAAGCTACAGTTCATAAGCCTTCTTAGCTAAGTCAGTGATTGGCTTTCTTTGGGTTTTTGGAGTGAGCTTACCAAGAACATAGCAAAAGTTACCGGGGTGGTTTACACAACCACGATGTTTAGCAGTTGCCATTACGTTAAGAGCACTGTACTAACTATTACCTAAAAATATCAGAACGTCTCACTAGTTCACACAAGAAAAGCAAAAACGCACAACAACAAAAACTAAGCCCTAAGGAATCAATAAAGAGAAATATACAAAGTGACAAACACCATCCAAGTTTCAACACGCACTAAACAGCAGGGCTAACGTGGCTATATGAGTCACCTCTAACGGCCAGTGGAAGTACCATTCCCCCTTAACTAAATTTCCCTGCTATCTAGTGACTATTTTTAGAACTTCTTCCATCATATATTGCATCCAAATATAGAGTGCAACCAGCATAGTCAGTGATAATTCATGAAAAAAAGAGAACATAAAAATAAATAAAAAAATAGTAAAAATCCCAAATATATTAAAAAAACATATGGCAGAGCATTTCCGAAGGCAGATTCGGATTCTACAACCAAAAATACATATTAATTGATGTATCAAACACCAGATTCAAAATGGCTGTTAACCAGTGTAATTGAAAACGGAGATTGTTTAATTCAGTGATCAATGTCGTAAATAATTAAAATTAAAGCAACACAGATAAGCCGAAGCATTAGTTAAAAGGAGCATTTTCTTCCAAAAACTAACTAATCAAATTTGACAAGAATTTTGTACTTTTTATAATAAGTTTATTCCCCCTCCCCCCCCCCCCCCCCCCCCCCCCC
>CABFVX010000798.1:115417-147491 GCA_902151425.1 Timema shepardi
CCCCCCCCCCCCCCCCCCGCCTCCCCACGTAGCTTTTGGCATGGCTAAAATAAATTTAAGTAAGTAGAAATTCAAATCCAACCATAATTAGCCAATGATATGTTGTATTTATGTATTCTTTATTAGATAAGCCTATGATAAAGGTTCTGATTACATCATAGTAGTCCATATTGTTCAGAAATATTTTATTTGCACTAGAAATGACTAGATAAGCTAAATTTAAAAGACGTTTCCAAATATTGTAATTGGAAAATAAAAATAGTAATAGGGCCTATTTGAATGTCAAGTCCTGTTAATGCAAGCTTTTTAAATTGGAAACCAAAATATCACAAATTAAATTAAGAGTAAATTTAAAAAAATATATTGTATAAGCCAAAATAAATATTTTGGAACGATGTAAAATTAGTGAACTAGCAGCAAACACTTCCAGCTGTAGTTTTCTTTTAGGTGGACGTTCTTTGACTCAAGTTCATTCATTTATTTATTTTAATCGTTTTTGAAAATAAAGCTAATATATTACTATCGTGTTGAAGTTGAGAAAAAGATATTTGTGAAAGTAAACATCATTGTTAAAAAAAAAGTAATGGCTTTTGAGAAAAATCAGTAAAATACTGTTAGTAACCAGAAACAAATAAAGACAATTTCATTTATTCTTCCATGACCGTACATTTAAAATCAAAACAGTTTACAGGTATTTTTACACCATAAAACATTTTGAAAATACAATATATGAGTAGATTTGACATGTCAAACTTCCTGGCAGCTAACTATCTTTTTCCTTTTCTTACCACCGCGTCTTACTACCCAATAGGGTTATAAGTCTGTGTACTAATTATGCGTATATGTTATGGATTAGGAAGGTTTAATCAAGAAGAAGTGCACCCGCATTTGCGTGGAGAGCTCATGGAAACCCGTTTAGGAAAAGCCACCCCCAGTGCACCCACCCGGGATCGAACCTCGATCTCCCATTCTTCGGCAGTCTAGTTTATTAAGTGAGTAGCGCCTTAAACTACTTGGCCACCGAGGCAGGTCGCCAATTATCGTGACCTTTTATCAATCTAAGCTAATCTAGCGTAATTATTATTATCTTACATTATTTAACAGTTCTTCAATCCTGGGATCGGGTATGGGTTAAGGTGGCCAACAGACGGTGAATCTTTGAACGACGGAGTTATGTTGTGATAGTGGCGAAGAGGAGTAACATTCTTTTCACGCATAAGTGTTAAAATAAACAAGTTTAAATTAAATGCCAACACAAATCAGCTGTTTTCTCTATCAGTATTTTTTTTTCACTCTTACTTTCTTATCTGTTGATTGTACCAAGTTTTTTTTAAGGGAAAATTTGTCATGAATTAGAATTAGTAGGGGTGTAGCCAGGGCCGATCAGAGGAACCGATAGACCGGGGAGTGTAATTTTTAGAGAGAGGACCCATTCACACACAATAGCTTAATTCTGGTGTTTCATATTACAATATTTTACCATCCATTTACCCTGGAGTCTAACACCTTAGCTCAGTCGGTAGCGTGTCTGCCTACTGACCTAAAGGTTCCGGGTTCGATTCACGATACGGCCAAAAATTTATCGATTATGAAAATATGGGTTTACCCTTTCACAATGATAAAATAACGACCGGGGACTGGATGTTGTGCCTGTCCTACATAGATAAGTCAAATGAAGCTACGACAGAACTAGCAAGCCAGTAGTGAAAAATATAAGAATTGAATTTAAAAAAACAGTATACAGGTTGGAAACAGTAACGGATGTAAAAAAAAAATTACCTTGAATGGTAGCATTCTTGCTTTGACGGGTTGAACCATAGGCCTACAATGCAAGTCACGCAATAGTTGGGACCACATTAAGTAATGTATCGAGATTTAACATTTTCCCCTATTCGAGTCGTTGGGCACGCGGTCTAAATGTCAAGCTAATTTACTTTGTTTTGCCGGTGACGGTTCGGTCGAGGTTCGAATCCCGATTGAATGTACCAAGGGCATTTTTTTTTTCTATAAATGACTTAGTATTTTAATCTCCTCCCCGCGAGTGCGGGTCATTTCCTCTAAATTCCTTCTTCCTCATCTCTACCACACTAGCTTAATTAATATGTAACTTACATACGCGTATCGCAAGAACGTGTAAACACACAAGGAAGCAAAAAAAAAAATGTAACCTCAAGCAAGTGAACATAGGTAGATCGGAGAGTCCGTACTAGAGGTGGGCGTGGGGTGAAAAGGGTAGTTTTGAAAATGTGTTAAACTCTTAGAAGATGTAACTTAGAGAGTTTCTAGATAGTGTCCACATCTTTTACTCACGGTTATAAATTAGGTGTTTAGCCATCTTCATTTTTTTAGGTTAATCAAAAATGCAGTTTCTAAAAATGTTTTTTTTACTTCGTTGACATGTGACTTTTGATTAAGTTTTTTTTTCGTTTTTATTTTTCAAATTTATATTTAAATTTGCCATTTATTCACTTTTTCCAAAATATTGCAAAATTTTAATTAGTTTAATAGCACACACTATTTTTTTCTGGGCAATAATTTCCCGATTTTTCCCGGAATTTTCTTGATCTAGTTAATTCCCTGTTCCAAACCTTGCGAATTCCCTTAATTTTCTCTAAATTTACAGATTCCTTTACCTGATTTTTCTTTTGTTAGCACCACTCCCCACTACCTGTTCGGGTTGTATGCTTATGTACTAAATCCACTACTGTGCTGAGGATGTGAAAGGTTGGATTTAAAGGAAGTGTACCCACATTTTCGTGGAGCGTGGAAAATCATTTAGGAAAAAAAACTCGGTACACGTGACCGGGATTCGAGCCTTTATCTCTCCGTTATTGGCTGGCCATTTGGCCCTATATCTTAATTTAGCATATTTACAGATATTTGATCAACTTTCCCTGACTTTGGAAACCGGGTGATTTTATCTAATAAGTAGGCTAGCTTTTCTTGGAATCTCCGGTCTATCTTAAATTTATATTTACTTGACAGATGCCTTTATTTTTCTCTAAATTCTATCTGATCTTGAAAATTCTCTGACTTTACATTACAGCGCGAATTCCCAAATAATTCATTACATTTCCAAGCACTTCGTTAATTTCGTTTCTTCCTCCTCACCCCCCACTCCCCCTTCAACGATTGTCTTACTTTTCTGTTTTCCAGTTTAATAGGAACCTTATAGATCTAATTAGGACACATTAAGTTGATATATTTTCATTAAGCCCAAAGAATATGTTTGTATTTGAAATCAAATTTTTGGCCAGATTAGAAAGAAATGTTGATATTTTACTGAGCTGCTATGAAGTTAAAAACTTTCAAACATTACTCAATGTTATAAAATGTTTCATCGTGTAGATAATAAGTTTAACTTATCACCTTTTCTCGCTTTCCCCCCATCCCCACCTTAATACTTAGCCTTTTAGTCCTGTCGTTTTTAGATTTTAAAATGTAAGTTACGGAGCGGCCAGCCAAACTTGTATTAGAATAGCTGATATAAAGTAGATATTTGAATTATTTTTTTAGCGCCGCGTCTTACTAGCCGTTCGGGTTGGACGCCTTTGTATTAATTACACTAATGTAGTAGGGATTAGGAAGGTTAAATTTAGAGGTGTGCCCGCATTTGCGTGAAGGGAGAGTGGAAAGCCATTTAGAAAAAAAACACCCTCAGTAAATCAAACCGGTATAGAACCCAAATCTCCACGTCTTCGGTATTATAATCCAGGGGTCTCCAAACTTGTTGCTATGCGGGCCACATAATATATTTTACACATTTGTGCAGGACAAATTAACGTTCACCTGTTCTTCAAGTAGCATTATTTTTGCCCTGAATACCTTTACATGCGCAAATAGATCGTAAATCAAATATGTTTCAACATGCATATTTAGATTCAAGTCATATGAACAGTCATATCCATAAAAAAAAAACTTTCCCAGATAAGTCATTGTTTGATAAAAGTGATTGACGTTGATTCTTTTCTGTGAGAAATGAATCGTTTTATATGTAATAAATTATATTTATAATAATTAGTCAATATAATTACTTTTTTTTAAATTTGGTAACATATTTCAGGACTTTCCTTTGATAATCCTCTGCCGGGATACTTGAAACCATCTAAAAATCGTCAAAATCAAGCCGTTTGTCATCGGTATGAATGGCACCTGCGACTGAAAATGAGGGTTTGCAATTCCGACAGCACTCTGGCTTATTGTCATGGGGGGAAGCACGCGTGCGGACAGAAACTGGACATGTCAAATAAACTGAGAGGTTAAGAAATAACGAAGAGAAACAATTAATTTGTTTTTAATAACATCTTGGAACGGGCCGAATATGATCTTGTGGCGGGCCGTAGTTTGGAAACCCCTGTTATAATCTATTGTGAGCGCAGCACCTTAGATCATGTGGCCACCGGACCGGGTTATGTATGAAACTAAATTAAATGGTGCAGACAAGTAAATCCAAACTCTAGGTAATTTAATGTGTACATATGTATGCACAGAAAGAGTTAATTACACACAAAAAAAATCTAAAATAAAGACCCTACAAGGTCGCTTCGAACGATAAACTTCCATTTTCAATATGACTTTGATAAATAATTTATTTGAAATAAAATAATCGAAATGAACTGGACATATGTTTTTAAATAGTGTCAGCTTTAAGAGTCCATGATTAGATAAAGCAAACAAAAAGGATCGATATAAATAAAAATAGGGAAATCGAGTTTTTAAATTAAATATTTATTTCTGTAATAGCGTAATCATTTAAAAAGAATATGATTTAGGGCTTTTTCAAAGTATTTTTTAATGCTATTATTTTATATTTATGTCATTTTTTATTTTATAAAATCCGTCTTAAATTAATTTCTTAATCAAATTAAACAAAGAAAAAAAAGCTCATCTGAAGTCAATTTCATTGTAAGGGCATTATATTAAATATAAAAATATATTTGTGCGGTCAAAAGTGATCACATTTTCCTATTATTAGTGTAAGTATTGATAATTCTATAAAAGCGACACCTACAGAACACATGACTTGACGTATAAATACATATACGTATAATTAGTAGCTTTTCAAATCTGACTGTATCAAAACACGTGTTTAATTCGTTGCAACGTCCATCGTAAGAAGAAAAAAAAAAGTATTGTTAAAGCTCGAGTGCACCGACTCTCGCGCCCCTGAACGGAACCAACCCCAAACATACAAGATTATCATAGAAGGCCGCCCCCACTGCCCCCTTACGAGCCCTGAACGCCGCCTCCCGGCAACTTGTTCAAGAAACCAACTGTACCACCAACGCCCGCCGTCGCGTCATCCTCCAGGAAGAGACGCCAGGATGTCGGGAGACGTCGCGGGCGGTCCGAGAGTAGGGGGGAGAGAGAGAGAGGGGAAACAAGTAATTCATCCACCCCGTCCGCCCTCAGGATATCGCCTCGACCCCCTCTCCTGCAGCATCTCTTCATCCCTTGACGAGAATAAAAGCTCGCACTGCATGTCTCTTGTCTATAACCACCGGCTAATCACATTACAATTACCCACTTTGCACCGCCATCACAATAATAACACCATGCCACACGAGCGAGGAGCACATCTTAGTCGGCTGTGTTTATCACCGGAGGGCGGGATCAAAGGAAACTACAGTGAAGGACCGTACTTTCGGAGTTTTTATGACAAGATTTTTTTTAACTAAACAAAAAATTGCTTCAGTAGACACGTTTAGTTTAATTTAAGACACATAATATTATCTACATTTCTCGAATTTCTATCATGGGCATAGTGCCAATCGACTAAAGAAATGATAAAAACTGAAAAAATAAGGACTTTAACTCGCGCTCCTTCCATCCGACCACACAAAAATAAGCTACAAGTCCTGTTATTAACTATCATTATAAAATGTTTGAACCAAACATTGAAAAGAGGATAGTAGGGCAAGCCCTACACACTTGCCAGAAGGGCAAGACCTACACACTTGCCAGAAGGACAAGACCTACACACTTGCCAGAAGGACAAGACCTACACACTTGCCAGAAGGACAAGACCTACACACTCTACATACTTTCCAGAAGGGCAAGACCTACACACTTGCCAGAAGGGCAAGACCTACACACTTGCCAGAAGGACAAGACCTACACACTTACCAGAAGGGCAAGACCTACACACTTACCAGAAGGGCAAGACCTACACACTTGCCAGAAGGGCAAGACCTACACACTTGCCAGAAGGGCAAGACCTACACACTTGCCAGAAGGGTAAGACCTACACACTTGCCAGAAAGATAGCGGCTGTATTAATATCGGGAACAACATCTACTCCCATAACTTGGAGAACTGATGATGGCGTAATCGCCAAAACATGTCGTCTTCTTCAAGACTATGACCTTGTCACCCAATTTTTAAGGAGAAGAACTAAATAAACCAGATAAGGAACTACATAATACATATTGTAAAATCTTTTTTCAACCCTTGATTCTACATTTTTTATACTTATGTAAATAAACTTGAAATTATATTCATTACAGGTCTAATTATAAAAACTTAGCATGTTGTAATTTAACTCTTCAAATATACATCGGTCTTAATTTCACTCAACTATAAGTTTAATATTATTTACTCAAGATATAACACATGCAATTGTAGGTTTTATCACACTAAATAAGGTTGTTAATGTATTTCTTATTAATGTACATGTCTCTAGTTTAAGATTTTATACTTATTCAACATTATCTTGTCATTCAATATACTAATACCTTGTAATTTTAATACGTTTTCATGCTTAAATTTTATAAATAATGTCTTATCCTATTCTCTTTTGGTAAAACTTTCTAGCCATTAACCTACAATTTTCTCTTTGTCAAACTATTAAACACTTCTTTTATAAGGTTCTTCAAATTAAATTTTAACTTTAAAGTAACATGGATTTTCTTATCTTTGGATGTGTATAGAAATCATAATAAATAGAACCACTGTACCTGCAGAACTTACCAAAGATTTTCCATAATTTGTATATACTTGTTTTGTCAAATGTGTATTAATTAACTTGATAATTCATGCTCAATTTTGACTCTATTTTAATAAATTTATTTTCCACTCCAACTCATGACTAATTGACCAAAAGATGTTTATATTTATCAAATTTCAATCGCATATAACAATTTAAATATGTTCCTTAGATTAATAGTTTAATAATAAACTGTTTTAAGTTAGCTATGCAGTGCATCATGGGTCAATATATATAGCGTGTGATTTGCTGAACCAGTGAGACAAATTCTGATTTCTATTTTCAGCGAACGAGTTAATAAAGCTTTATACTTGTAGGCCTATATATCAGTGTGAGAAACTGCCCGAGTAATAAAGTCTGAAATTGTGCGGCAGCTATGCCCTAGGTTATTTTAGATGGTTAGCCTAGTTACAGTAGCCCCATGACTTCTTTGGTGCTGACTGACAGCTCACAGCTGACTTCTGACAGTCAACATTTAGGTATATACATACATTTTGACCGTCCGAAGTGACAGCTGCTAAACACATGTTTTTACACATCATTTGGTCCGGCGTAGGGATATGTAATTTGGTCTGGTAACGTTTCAAAGCTGTCAGTCAGCACCAAAGAAGCCATGGGGCTACTGTACTGATATTTTGGAAAACGTTTTTAAAGAGTCTCCATAAAATCTGCGTGAAAGAAAGAACCAATAAAATGTCAAGCTTTGAGCTTGATTCACACATTCGCCAAAAATTGAGAGAAGAGTTTACCTGGGGGGCCGCAGCAATTCACGAGCTAATCAGAAACATTTGTTGGGCTATGCAATTAAAACTAAAAACCACTAACTTGGCCTATCAACATAATTTATTTTCGAGTTAATAAACATATTTTTTTAATGAATGTAAAGATGGATGTTTTCACATTATTGTGTTGTGTCATGGCGCCTAATTAAAACATAACATTAACGACACATCCACTTTCCATTTAACGACTTATTTCAAACCTATTCACAACAGTAAACGGAGCTTGTATCTCTCTTTGTGTGCTCATCCGCTCCGATTAAAACAGGGTTGTGGAATCTTAGTCGGAGAGTCGATAAATATGTTCCGACTCATACTCTGGCTTCAAAATTAAAACTTGTAATATAATAACCATGCATTATGATTAGTATATCATTTTAGTTTTATACTTATTATATTCTTTAGGACCAATATTTGTCATATGGATTAACAAATTTATTCAAATATAAATTCACAATGCCAAAGAAGCTTCCCATCAAGTTATCTGTATTGGAGAATTTTACTGCAGTAAATTTGTTTTTACTAATCAATATACATCAGCTATTTATGAAGGAGTCGGAGTCGAAGGTTAGGCGTACTGACTATACAGCCCTGGATTAGAGTCGGTTTTGAAATTTGATCGGTCATCCCAAGCACATTTTATGGAGCAGTGTGTAGAAAGCTGATATTGTTTCTACTAATGCGGAACGATAAACGCATTTCGCGCTGATTTCTTGTAATAGTCACGTGAAAACATTTCAGTTTTGCTCTTGTTTTTAAAAGTGTGAATAAACAGTTAGTAGCCCGCTTCGGCGACTCTCTTACAGTAGACTTAGACTGCCGATGACGGGGAGATCGAGGTTCAAACCTCATGCGGGTGTACTGAGGGTGACTTTCCCTCCACGCAAATGCGGGTACATTTCATATAAATATAACCTGATTAATACCTAAACCCACTAGCGTAATTAGTACATAAACGTATAACACTAAATGGTAGTAATACGTGGTGATTTAAAAAAAACAGTACGTACCCATAATGGAAGTGAACCTCGAACTTGGAAGTAGCTTAACTCGGCCGGTCGGGAAAGCTATTTTAGTCCCGTGCTACGTTATAGACGCATTTTAATGTAAACGAATCCTCTCCCGTTTAATCTCCCAAAACAAACAATCAAACAAACACAGCCTCGCAAGTAGGGTGGAGGGAGGGAGGGAGAGGGGTTTAAAGTGAAATACCGTGTGTAAAGAAAAGTAATGGTGTATTAAAAATAGCCTTATCGTCGAATAGTAGAATGCAAAGTATTTTTTAATAAAACAAACAACCCGTTCTAAGCCCAAGTCACTTTTTTTTTTGTTCCGATGCGACTTCAGTCCTCCAGATGTCCGTTCTATCCTCGGGTAAGGGGGGTGAATAATGTTTTGTGTGGTAGACCTTGGGAAATATGACTTGATATTTCAGATGTTACTGCATTAATGGAGGCTTTCTCACAGCTTAACCAACACTGTTGTCACAAGGCCTCTACCTCCATCACCCTTCTGCTTTTTTATATATATAAAAGAGCCAAGACAAGCTATTGTTTCCATCTTGACAATTAGAATCCCGAGGGGAAAACAATCCCTTCCAAGACGTTCCAAAATTTCCCCGGGCGGCTACAACCCCCTGAAAGCCTGAAATGCGTGGCTTCCACAAAGAAAGAGAACCTAGTTAATTGTTGGAGCTATTGCCACCAGAAGGAACGGATCAGTTATTTCTATCAATTGTTTATCATATTTTCTGAAAGATTTTTTTTTTAAATAAAAATGTCGCACCGCGCAGACTTTCTCGCTCCTTTACCTAAACATTGGGACATTTACTTATGTCTCGTAAGATATGTGAAATAAAATAATATACAATGTTGTAGAAACACTCCGCCAAAGATCATAATATATTAAATAATATTCACTGTTACAGAAACACATTGAGGAATTAATATTACGGTATCTAAATGTAGAGACATTTTCTATAAATTGGTAAGATTTTCTAATCGAAATAATAAAGATTGTTGCAGAAACACTCATCCAAAGAACATAAATGAAATAATATGCAGTGTTACAGAAACATCGCAAGAAGAGAAACAACTCTGTCCGCTTAACCTCTAATTACTTGCGGCCCCAAAAATATACTAAAATATTTTCGCGGCTTCTAACATATTAATCACCAGGATTTATTCTAAAATAGTGGCTTTATTTATTTACTGATTATAATAACAAACAAATAAAAATAGAGATTAGCTTACCTAAATGAATGTATTTAATGGGACCTCTTCTGTTGAACACTTTCCACTAATTTGTTTATTATTGTTTCTATTTATTACTTAATGCTATTCGCATGCAGGCGTCGATTCGGAATTTCGTTGCTTCTTTTTAATATTTACCATTGTGGAAAATGCCTTTTCACATAAATAGGTAGAAACAAGGGGCTGCAAATTGGAATGGCGATGGTAAACAGATGCGTATTATTTGTACTATTCGTGATTTATATTATTTCTACCTCCCCTCCCCTCTATTATCCTGTAAATCGAGAGTTTACTGCACTTACATGCTTACGATCATAGAATTCATTCTTCCAAAACATAAAATTTAAGATAATTGACTTCAGTAATGATCAAATAACATTTAAAATTATTTTTTTCGAGGATCCCCAAAAAGCCTTTTGCTCCCCCATTAATAATCACTGCACTAAATTACATCACAATCAATCTTACATTTCAAAGACATGACTAAAAACATATATTTGCTTGGAGCTCAGAATTTATTAGTTTATCAAAATAAATTTCAACAAAAAAACAACCTTAATAGTCCAACTTCACAATAAATTTATTTCGTATACTAGTAAGACGCAGTGCTTGGGGAAAAAAATTCCTTTTACTATTCAACTAAACCTATTCCATAGGTATCAATATCCCTAATAAAAAGTGACAGTTAACCCGCTTCGGTGGCCGCATGGTCTAAGGCGCTACTCTCGCAGCAGGCTTGACTGCCGATGACGGGGGGATTGAGGTTCGAGTCTCAATCGGGTGTATTAAGGTTTTTTCAAAATAGTTTTTAATTCTCCCTCCCCGCAAATGCGGGTACACTTTTCTAAATATAATAACCTCCTCATCCCTAAAACCAATAGTGTAATTAGTACATAGGCAAATAACCCAAACGAGTGGTAAAACGCGGTGCCAAAAAAAGTGACAGCTACAGATTCAGACTTGACGTATGAATATGTTAAAGTAGATCTAGTAACTTTTTCTAGCTGTCATAAGATTCATTTTATGAAAATTGGACTGTAGATAAACCACGTATACCTAGCCGGAGATAGGACTAATATATATATATATATATATATATATATATAAGTTATATATATATATAAGTTATATATATTAGTTAATAAAACGACGTCACAAATACTTCAATAATGTCTATGTTAGGTACGACTTCCAAAGACAAAGTGTTGCGGGTTGCATGCATACATATTAGTCCAGTTTGTTGTATATTTAAGGTGACTAGACGTCCCGCTGTCCCCAAGATTCCCAGTGGGACGCACGGCATAAATGTCGCACTTTGGAAGGAAATAAATTACATTTTTCTGAAGCCATGAATCAATTAAATGAACGTATATTATCTCATGTGGAAACAACAGTTTCAAATATTTTTACAAAGCTTTGTTGGGAAGAATATTCTGTGTGTGTGCGTGTGTGTGTGTTTGTGTAGCCCGGCCACGCTAGAGGGGCAATTAAAAACGTTGACACCCTCTGCCGTGAGTGAGATCTTTGCTCCCATCACATATCAACTTCGCCTCTGCTTCGGAGCTATTCGGTCAGCCTCGTGAACGTTATTTAGCGGCCTGCTCATTTCTTTACGTAAAACATATACATTTAAGAAGGTACACTGTTGTTCAAACAATTTCACTATGATCCTGAGGTAATTTTATACCATACTTTAATTATACGCTAATGTGTAATGGTAGGGTGATTGTGAAATGAAATGGAGGATCTACAGTTTAACGTGGAATCCGAACCACGGTGGAGGCTTGGCATTCCACATATTCGCAAGTTGTGATTAACACACGTTTTGTCAGAGGTGAAGGAAGGGTTTGGCAATCAGATAAATCTGTGACAGAACCGAAGATTGAACCCCAGACCCCCAGCACAGAAGTCTGGCACCTTATCCCTAGACCACCAGGTCCCCCTATAGGCCTATATAATAAACGTATATATATATATATATATATATATATATATACGTTTATTATTTTATATCTTGATTCCTAGTGTTCATGATGGCCTGAAAACGCCACTGTCAAGGCTGGCGTATTAAAATGTTTCCGACACCCCATCCATGGGGGTATTCCATAGACCATACGACCATGCCATGCCCCCCCCCTCCCAAACCCCTACCCAGAATCCAACCCAACCCCCAAAATGTTCCAAAAATGTCCCGATTTCGCAATTAAGAAATATGGTCACCTTATGTATATTTAGTGATACGTGTACAAATTTCAAAGGAAGGGACTTATTTGACAGCTAGAAAAGTTACTAGATATACTTTCACGTATTTATACGTCAAGTAATGTTATCAACAGCCGTCATATTTGATAGATATTATCAATACTTAAAACATTTAAGATGAATTAAAATTTGTTATCAATTTCAACCGCAGAAAAAGGGGGTATTATCTAAAAGAGCCTTCCTTTAAAAATTGGAGTAGATATCTCTCCAATGTTCTCACTTCTCAGCCACGATTTAGAGCAATTCTGCATGGGTTTTTTTTAATCGAAGTTCTTCGTAGCCCCCGCAAAATAATACGACGGTCACATAAACTGAAGAGTTGAGTAGAAATAATCTAACCAGCAAATGGGTTTGAGTCACTCCAAGTTATGGGTATAAAGTGTGAGGGAAATGCACTATCAACTAGGTTATTTACCCACAAACATTGACTACAGTTTAAATTAGCTATTTCCAGGACAATATTTTCACACTTCTACAAATGTAATTCTCAAAATAAGACATAAATAATTTGCATAACGCAGTTGTGGGATTCATAAAACGTCCTCATAAACGTTCATTGAATCGAGATTAATTCCGTATTCATGTTCAATAATTTGTTAGAGAATGTTGATCATTTTTTTTTTTTTAATTCTCATAAAACGCGGCGTTTACCCCTCAATGGTTTCAGAGAATGAGAGGGCTGGCGTCTATTGCGGGGCTTGCGCTGTAAACATGTTTACGCCTATATGAGAGGGGGGTGGAGGGGACATTAAGAATGTTATGTAAAATTATTCGGCCTTCCGGGAGTCATTCACGCTGAGTTTTGTCTGTATAACACCCTCCCTCAAGTTAGACCAAAACACATCCTTGTCACTCGATATTTAAGATATTATTTTCAGTGTCTATATATAAGTGCGCGCATTTATTTAAAGTGCTCTCACAGGATGTCCAACAAAACTATATTTTTTAATTCCCTGAGTTTTCCAGGTTTTCCAAATCCAGTTTACTTTTATCCAGACCACTCAGACCCCTATATAGTATATTATTATAAGTATATCACCAAAATATTTTGTTAAGATTATAGATTAATATATTGTTGTTGTTTTTCCTAGATACAAATACATTCTGAAATTGTGTCACTCAATAAAGGGTTTAAGGATTTCTGCCTCCGGGAAATGGACTATTTTAAGTTAAAAATAGATTTCAGTAAAAATGTATTGAGCCATTAAAATGTTGCCTCATGCAAGAACAATTTAAAATAGTTGTGGGACAGAGTCATTCTTAGTTCCTTCAACTTAAAATGTAGGCCTAATCAAATTTCGCGCATCTGAATAATCATGACTCAGCTTTGGCAGAAGGGTGGAAAGACACCAAACTCACCTGTTGACCTTGAGAAGTGATAGTCTTGCTCAACAGGGACAATGGTGTGAAAGTGATTCCAGATAGGGACTAACTGGAAGAAATTTATTATTTTGACTACTGTGAATCAAACAAAATATGAGACTTTTTATAAACAGAATGTAGAAATCCCAGAAATTTAATAAAATTACCCGACTTTTCCACGACTTTTCCTTGATCATGCAAATTCCCTGACAATTCCCTATTTTCAAAGTTTTCTAGGTTGCTGGACACGCTCTCTCGAATCTTCTAAATCTATCAGCTAATAAATGCCCTCACTGGTGTCCACACGGCACGCGGACAAAAGCGATTTCGGAGAGATCGGGGTTCAAATCTCGATCGGGTGAACAGAGGTAGTTTTTTCTAAATGGTTTCTCAATCTGCACGCAAGCAATTATATCTTCCTCATCCCTATCTCATTAGCAAGGCCCGAATTTTCATGACATGTCTTTTTTGTTTTTGTACGTCACATACATTATGCACGTGTACACACTCTTTGATCATGATCCCCTGGTTGTAGAAATGTAATTTTATAGACGAATTTGCTAACCGCAGAAATTATTATTATTATTATTAGCACCGCGGCTTACTACCCGTTCGGGTTATACGCACTTACGCTAATGTGTAATGGTAGGGTGATTGTGAGATGAAATGGAGGACCTACAGTTTAACGTGGAATCCGAACCACGGTGGAGGCCTGGCATTCCCCACATTCACAAGATGTCTTGTCAGAGGTGAAGGAAGGGTTTGGTAATCAGATAAATCTGTGCCGGGACCGAGGATTGAACCCCGGCCGCCAGCATAGAAGTCTGACACCTTACCCCTAGACCGCCAGGTCACCNTTGTCAGAGGTGAAGGAAGGGTTTGGTAATCAGATAAATCTTTGCCGGGACCGAGGATTGAACCCCGGCCGCCAGCATAGAAGTCTGACACCTTACCCCTAGAACGCCAGGTCACCAATTTTACAACTATTGAGTCTAAGACATCCTAATTCCAACGCTATATATCAGACTTATGAAGGTTATTTCGTCTCGCTAAAATGTAGTTCCAAGCAAAGACTGTTACTGGTGAGTAGTTCACATTCTCTTCAAACGTGTGGATAGTTCACATTCTCGTCAAACGTGTGGATAGTTCATATTCTCGTCAAACGTGTGGGTAGTTCACATTCTCGTCAAACGTGTGGATAGTTCACATTCTCGTCAAGCGTGTGGATAGTTCACATTCTCGTCAAACGTGTAGGTAGTTCATATTCTCGTCAAACGTGTGGGTAGTTCATATTCTCGTCAAACGTGTGGGTAGTTCATATTCTCGTCAAACGTGTGGGATAGTTCATATTCTCGTCAAACGTGTGGATAGTTCACATTCTCGTCAAACGTGTGGGTAGTTCATATTCTCGTCAAACGTGTGGATAGTTCACATTCTCGTCAAACGTGTGGATTGTTCACATTCTCGTCAAACGTGTGGGTAGTTAATATTCTCGTCAAACGTGTGGGTAGTTCATATTCTCGTCAAACATCTACTCGACTTGTTTTAGTATTGCGTTTGTTAGTTATGTCTTTGTATTTGCATTTAGGGATGATCTTTTCTTTAATATAAAACATTCATCAATTATGATAAAGGCTCTCAACACTAATTTAAAGTGTATTATTATAAACCAGAAACTTAAAATCATACGAGTCAACCTAATAATTGGTAGCATCATGAAGATTAGTCAATATTTTCAAATTATTTCCATCGCAGTTTTATAAGACGAGCATAAGAAATATTATTATTATTAGCACCGCGTCTTACTACCCGTTCGGGTTACACGCACTTACGCTAATGTGTAATGGTAGGGTGATTGTGAGAATGAAATGGAGGACCTACAGTTTAACGTGGAATCCGAACCACGGTGGAGGCCCGGCATTCCCCCATAAGAAATAAAAGGACGGTAGAAATTTTTAGTTAAGGGAACTTGTTTGCAGGTTTTAACAAAAATATTTTTTGTTCGTAATAAACTAAAGATTACTTCATTATAATTATGTTTAATTTTATTTCCTACACATAAAAATCCCAAAACTTATTTTATATTGTCCATAGGCACCCAAAAAATATGAATAGGACTTTTTATCTTAATTTTTTTAAATATTTTCTAATGCCAATATGCTAGTGATCAAAATAAAACAACTGTTGAGACTAATATGAGTAAAAAATTAAACTAGCCATATCTAATGAAGCAGCATTTTTTATTCATTTTGTCCAAAGATATTTTTATAAGAAAACTGTAAAACTACTGATCTTATCCCGCGTTCCATTCCATCTCACTGTTAACTTTCTGATCTAATCGTGAGTCACAATGGAATGGAATCAAGTGTATTCCAAATCTTGAAAGAAGCCCAAGTTTGTAGATACTACATAAAAAAGTTAAGACAGCCAGGGCTTGCACAGCCCTGCAAACTACACTCAGTGACAATAGAGGAAACTGAAGATCCTATGGAGAGAGAAAACATTTTCTCTATGTAGCTAACTATCCAATGCTAAGCCTCACCATAGCCTATTTTTTATGTTTTATTTCTTGGTAGACGCGTTCAGGCTCTAAGATAAAATGGGAAGCTAAAACAGTAAAATAATAATTATTATTATTATAAATAACTTACGTATTGTCAGTGGAGAGAGCTTGCCAGCATCAGAATATTGATTGACTCGTTCGAAGTTTCGGTGGGATTTATTCTTTCTGAAACAAAACAAAAATTATATAATATATAGTTCACGTAAATAAGATATAGATCTGCACATTAAATAGAGTTTTATTTTTGCTATTACCACTTTACAGGGTTTGTTTGGCGGGTTAAGAGATTTGTGTTTTATGCATTTATTGTATCCTTTGAAAAATATTGCTCCTTTTTTTTCAATCCTTACAAAACAAAAAGCCCTAATCCTCTGAGAGTTCAAAATATTTATATATATAGTGCACTTTCTGAACCCACTGATTATATTAGCACATGAGAATGTTTACGAGCGAGAGTGAAATGGCCTACTAATTTAGCCAGGAAAGGTATTTTCCCATGCCTCCCAGGGTTATTTTACAGGCCACAATCGACATGGGACAGGCGGCTTTACTTTCCCTCCGAAAGAAGTTGTGCTACGGATTTTTATCAGTCCTGAGGTGAGCACTTTACCCCAAGACCACTGAGGTCAACTCAAATTGTTAAAATAGTCATTAGTTCATTAGAGCAAAATATCGAATATATATCGTGTGTATCGATTTATGTGGAAATAGCTGAGGTGTTGATCAAGCACGAATTTAGAAATTGTAAAAAGAGGGGAGGAGGGGCAGAGATATATTGAATGGAGAAACATTTCCCCTTCCATCGACGATTCTTCCATTCGCCCATGCTAAGTTCAAGCCCAGCTTCATCCCCACAAGACGTAATTACCCTGTACTTCATCTCTAGAGACTATAATACAACCTCATTGGTTGCCGATAAAGCCCTCACACTCCACTTCCGCTACGGTAGTCTAAAAAAATTCAATATTCTGCCAAAGGAATGGCACGTACCCCCTCCTTAAAATCGCGCTTGGGGTTGATAGTAGACCTCAAAACAATACAAACATTCGTTATGGACATATGTCCTATTTTACCGAGATAATGCCTTCCAAGGTTCTGCTCTGTTCTGAAATGTTAATAACCTTACTGGAACTCTTGTGACGTATCACTGCTGATTAACAAAATGGGCTGCAGCTACACGAACAAGGGTGTAGCAAGTAGGGTTTGATATCAACTCCAGTAGAAACTTGGAAAGCCTTGTTCAGGAAACATCGAACATAGGATATATGTACATAAGGACTTGTGTTAGTTTGAGGTCTACTATCCCCACCCCATATTTCCCCCCACATAAATCAATACACCCTGTATATAACATTTTAGATTATCACCAAACTCCTAGTATATAGATAAGAATCGAAATTGAACCTTAGACAAACATTTAAAATTTCATAGCATATATATTTTTTAAATTTATGTACTATGCTTATTCATAACTGAAATATATTATTTGCTAACAAATTTCAACATTAAGCCTTTATTATTCTAAACTAGAAAGAAAACATGAGGCATTCTGTTTCAGTGTATCTATATATTTTTCAGTCCCTAACGATGAGGTGGAAGGGGACGCATGAAAAAGTCACTGTTTTTGTAGTTTTTAAAGCAAAACATTTTTTGGCCAAAATAAACCCAACATTTATCCAATAAAAACATAAGTTTAATTTTATTCGCGTCGTTATATCAACAGTTAAATATTTGTCAAAGAACTTTTGATCCAGCATGTAAAAAATAATTAAACTCTATGTTTTTACTGGAGCAATATTTTATTTATTTGCGCAGAACAAGTAATTTGCTATAAAAACTACAAAAACGATGGCCTTTTCCCGCGTCCCCTTCCACCCCACCTTAAAGGCTTTGAGTTAATAAACTAATTTATACAAATCTTTCTCTCAACCAGATACAACCGATTTATATGTTTCGCTTTTCTACGGGTTACTACTCCACAACTAGGAAATGCCCAAAGTTTAAAAAAAAAACTATCGGATGTGTTCAAAAGTAATTTGGGCTGAGAATGCTAAGGTCACCACCCTACGTTGAGATACTATGGGGTAAATGTCTTTAAATTAGTACTAATTTGATTAGTGATAAAACAAAATAATTTTGTGTATGTATTAAATTTTGTAAAGATCCGAACGGTTGAAAATAAAATATTATTTTCTAAATTTCAGCTTAAGCCAGTGTTTCTCAAACTTTTTTAAGTTCACGATATGATATAGCAAGCCTAAAATTTTGGCGGCACACTATTTTGTTTTGGGTACGTACCCAATCCAACGGTTATAAGGTAAATCAGAATTAGGGAACTATAAACTAATATTTTCCTGAAGTAGCCTCAATTGTTCCAAGATTAAAGGTTGAGGTCTTTTATCTGTGCCCACTTCTTTCTCTAACATTTGGAAACATCTCGTTCAAACCACGAGTACAGCGTAGCGTTAAATAGGCACCAGTTCCAGATGAGTAAATATGATAAAAACTACCCCCTACAAGAAAAACCTTCCCCTACTAAGATACTAAATATATCTACTTTGTCTCTTAAAAACTCATTTGGGAGTAAGTCTTCCCAGGGTTAAGACCTATGTCACTCATAGGCTCAAAAATTGACACGCGATTTTAAAAAAAAAGTACTTGAGTCCTTTAACACACTGGATAAACAAAAAATTACTATCTTATGCTAGTCAAAGAGTACCGGTCTGAAAGTGGGGTGGGTAAATAGAGAGAAATGAATCGTTCAGTCAGGAATAGTAGAATTAATATTCTTCACCCTTGACACTACAGGGCTGAGCCACAAGCTGCGTTTGTAAAAGCTAAGGATTTAAGGGGTTAAATCCCAGCTGGGGAAACCTTGACGTGTTTATAATGTATTGCTTTGAAAGCTATTAACATAAAGATTAATAATATAGTTTAAATTAATAAGTCGTTCTTTACTCGACCCACCAAATGACTTCATTAATGAAAATATAGCAACTAATTAATTTGTTATTATTATTATTATTTGCCCTTGATCATGTAGGAATTCATATCCCTTCTCGGGCTTCTCGTAATCCAAATTTTTTTTTTCTCAATAACACTTACAAGGTAAGCCCTATAGGTCGTTGTATCCATTGCGCCAATTCTAGATTTGTCGAATTTGACTTTTATCATAAAAGAAAAGCTAAACTCAGAGAGTTATTTAAAGAAATCCCTTATCAATAATTTATCATTAAGAGGTTCTGCCTATAATATCTAAATTTTACAATATTCTGATTTATTTTTTGCATATTGTTACTGCTTTTAACCACTTTTTAGTTTTTTGTTATTATTGCTTTTTTGTAACTATTAATCATTATATAACATTATTTAGCCAATTTAGTTTATCTTATTTTCTCGTGTAAATATATTTATTTGTAAGGTACTTGTGTACTTTCAGTGCTGGCCTGTTATAGGTCTTACGACTGTTGGCCAGCATATAATAAAGGAAATTTAAATTGAAATTATTACCACCGCGTCTTACTACCCGTTCGGGTTATACTCACTTACGCTAATGTGTAATGGTAGGGTGATTGTGAGATGAAATGGAGGACCTAACAGTTTAACGTGGGATCCGAACCACGGTGGAAACCAGGCATTCCACACGTTCACGAGTTGTGATTAATACACGTCTTGTCAGAGGTGAAGGAAGGGTTTGGTAATCAGATAAATCTGTACCGGGGCCAAGGATTGAACCCCGAACCCCAAGCACAGAAGTCTGACACCTTACCTAACTAATTTATTTGAAAAGTTAATTTCTCACAAGTTTATATAAATATACAATAGTGACAACTGAATATGTAAACAATTGGTGAAATAAAATACCCGTTACCCGTATCAGTGAGCATGCGGAATAAGCGTCAAGCTCACTTCGTTCGGTTTCATGGTGACGGAAAAGCTTGAGCTCGAATCCCAGCTGGGTGTTCTGAGGGTGATTTTAATAAATTGTTTCCCACCCTCCCCCTACGCCAATTCGGGTAAATTTTCACCCAATTCGTGCTTCCTCATTTTTACAACAACAGTGCAATTAAATGTGGATAGCCCGAACGAGTGATTAGACGAGGTTCAAAATATAAATGTATTTCCTCTAAATCTGGGTTTCTCAACCTTTCTAGGCTTGCGGCACCCTTGTGAAGAGGGTAAGAATCTCGTGGCAGCCTTGTGACGAAGATTAGAATCTCGTGGCACACTTGTGAAGAGGGTTAGAATCTCGTGTCACCCCTGTGAAGAGGGTTAGAATCTCGTGGCACCTTTATGAAGGGGATTAGAATCTCGTGGCACCCCTGTGAAGAAGGTTAGAATCTCGTGGCACCCCTGATGAAGAGGATTAGAATCTCGTGGCATCCTTGTGAATAGGGTAAGAATCTCGTGGTACCCCTGTGACGAAGATTAGAATCTCGTGGCACACTTGTGAAGAGGGTTAGAATCTCGTAGTACCCCTGTGAAGAGGATTAGAATCTCGTGGCATCCTTGTGAAGAAGATTAGAATCTCGTGGCACCCCTGTGAAGAGGGTTAGAATATTGTGGCACCTTTATGAAGGGAATTAGAATCTCGTGATACCTTTATGAAGGGGATTAGAATCACGTGGCACCCCTGTGAAGAGGGTTAGAATCTCGTGGCACCCTTGTGAGGGTTAAAATCTCGTGGCACCCTTGTGAAGAGGGTTAAAATCTCGTGGCACCCCTGTGACGAGGATTAGAATCTCGTGGCACCTTTATGAAGGGGATTAGAATCTCGTGGCAGCCTTGTAAGAATTTTCATAAAGGTTCGGCCAAACTGGCGAGCGAGCGCGTGATTATCAGATAGCTCTCGACATTTGTTGACGAGGAGGCAAAGGTTCGAATCTTGGCTCAGTGAAGTGAGGGTGGTTTTTGACAGGTGATTTATTGTTGTGGTTTTTCCATCCTCTCTCCATGCAAATGGTGTAAAGTATTTTAACAAATAAGTTTTACATATATATTTATATATGCATATGCATATAGGTATGGTTTATTATCTTACCAATTAAATTAGGCTGTTAGTAGCAAGTATGCTAAGCCTATTGATAGTAATAAAAATGTCAAAATGAGAAGTTTTCCTAGCACTCAATGAACCAACATACAATAATAATGCCTAACGCCTGTAAGCTAGACTGTACCGGGTCGAGCGCGCGGGCTTGAAAAATAGAACCAGTTCTCTCTTTCAAGCGCGCGCGCACTCAGTCGCCCCAGTCTGGCGTTTGGTTTTTAACGTGTTTTTTTTTACTTTTCCTCCAAAGTAGAATATAATCAGTGCCATATTAAACCATTAAAGGTGTTTTAATTTTGAAAGTATTTAAAATTAAAATTAAAATTTTACTTACTCCCTTTATAAGTTAATTGAAATATATAAATAGCAATAACAATTAATTAAATAATATATAAACACAGTTATAGAGGAAAATATATTTGTAAATCAATAAATTAGCACACTAACAACTATGTGAGATGCCTAAAAATCAATTATAAGTTCTCACAGAAAAATGAATAATATGTATTCATCAAAAGGGAAACAATTTTCTAACATCGTGTTCCGTGGGACGTGCAATTCACAGAAACACTAAACGACCAAACTTAATGTTTCTTGCGGCACCCCTAGCCAATATCGCGGCACACCGGTCAAGAATCCCTGCTCTAATTGGACTAGAAACTTTCACTTTGTCAAAACCATAATTTAATTAAATGACTGCTTTATCATATATTTCTTGCTGGCGCTCATTAGGGATGTTGCTTTTTAAAACTCGCAATAGACTTTATTGCTAGTTACGAAGAAGTTGGGGTTAGAATGCCGGACAGTAACCAGGCATGCCCATTTTAAAACTCTTACTAGATACCTATGCCTATATAGGTGGTATCAACATTATGCTATGAGATGATTTCAACGTTGACGTTAATGTTTTTGTTAGTAATAAAAGTGTATAACTTGAATTGAGTTTTATTTTAAAATTGTTTCCATTTCAATTATTTCAGGATGAATTGTCCTCCTTTTCCACTTTTGAATCTGGTAGCCTTAACTGAAGGTGTTTGTTCGAACGGAGATGAGTGGGTCATTAGTGTGAGTGGACCGGTGGTGGCGTGGATTTGCTTGCTAAGCACGGCGATTTGTCCAAGAAGTGACGTCACAACGCGAGTGGTCCAGTCGCGAGCACACTACTGAGGCACTACTGCCCGATCACACTATTTATTGACTAATAAAATTAATCCAGTCATACATACTATCGGGACACTTTTGGAGATAATACAATATTTTTTTTGCAGGCTAGCATTTTGTTTACTTTAAGCTTAAAGTTACACTTTGTAAACAATATTTTGGCGGGAGCGAACTAGTATGGTGCTTTTCATATTTAAATAAATTTTATAATACTAATAGTTATATAGGTCAAAACTTTATACATGACTGGACTTTAACAGAATTTACCTAGCTACATTTTAGGTTAGATTAGTTAAAGATAATATAGAGTAGACCCATGGCTTCTTTGGTGCTGACTGACAGCTCACATCTGACTTCTGACAGTCAACATTTAGGTATATACCTAAGTTTTGACCGTCAGAAATGACAGCTGCTAAACACATGTTTTTGCAGATAATATGGTTCGGCGTAGGGATATATAATTTGGTCTGGTAACTTTTCAAAGCCGTCAGCTGTCGGCTGTGAGCTGTCAGTCAGCACCAAAGAAGCCATGGGGCTACTGTAGGTTGGTTAAGAATAGTTTAGAATACTAACAAATGGCCCAATGGCCAATGCGACAGACGCTATAAGTTAGATTAAGAGGAAACGCGCCATAAATAATTAGAGACCAAGAGTTAAGAAGAGTCAAACTTTTTTCTTTTGTTTTTAGCATTTAATTTTACTACACATTCGGGTTATACGCCTGTGTACTAATTACTCTGATGGGTTAGGGATGAGAAAGGTTGAATTTAGAAGAAGTATACACGCATGTGTGTGGAGAAAGAGTGGGAAACCATTTTAGAAAAAATACGTTCAGTACACTCGCCAGAGATTCGAACCTCTCGCTGTCATCGGCAGTCTGGTCTTAACACGAGAGTAGCACGTTAGACTATACGCCCACCGAAGTGGGTTACGCGAAAATTAAAATATCCTCATTTGGTATAGGTTTTGGCCTGACAAGTTGAAAAATGAATGGCAATATGAAGCCTGTGCACGTGACCTTTGACTGTGTACACCAACCATTGATGTACCCTTCTTTTTTTATCCTTTTTCCAGGTTTATTAGTTTGTAGAGCGATGATAACTCCTTGTGACATGAATATCTTCTGTGGTTTGTTGATTGGAGTTGATCTAAGCTACCCCGCCCCGCCTTGCTCGAGGCCAGACCGTGTAGGCTTGGCACACATCCTAGGTTCATCTTGTGAGGTGGCCATTTAAATTTAACTTGTGTTTGGAAGCAAGCCGCGGGTTGGTGGCTCTGCTCCATGATGAATGGTCCGCAGACTCCCCGATACAATCCATGACTAACAGGGTTTTTCAAGAAAACGTCACGTTTCCGACTGCCCCCCATTTGTCCGAACAAGACACACTTTCCTTTTGGTCTCAATAAACTTGACAGTTCAGTGGACCGGTAGTAAAACACGGGTGTTCGATCATTAAACCAAATAAGATAAGAACAGTCCCATTTTCTTAGGTAAGCACCTTTTATAAAATACAAATGTAGTTTATTGATACCTTTTTTTTTTACATCGTTTAATATACATAACCACCCGCCTCGGTGCCGTAGTTAGCCAACGTGCTAGTTTCGTGTTGAGCTTGACTGCCGAGGACGGGGAGATCAAGGTTCGAATGTCAGTCGGGTGAACTAGGGGTGGTTTTTCCTAAATGGTTTTCCACTCTCCCTCCACGCCAATTCGGGTTAACTTCCTCTACATTCAACCTTCCCAATTATTAACCCATTAGAGTCAATAAAGCGTACAACCCGAACGGGTAGTAAGACGCAGTGCTAAATTAATTAGTATATATAATCGGGAGGGACATGACACCCAGTTCGGCCGCCTGTATGTAGACTATTAGCTGCTCTGTTGGCACAGAGCGTTGTCCAGGGTATAACAAGGCTGTTTACACGTACTCTCAATGAGATGACAGTTACTAACAAATCGTGTAGCCGATGTGAGCCTTAACCTAACTTAAGCCTAATCAACCAAACCCTGGTGACCTTGGGATCATTCCCCTTAAGGGAAAAATACCCAAAGTACCAGCCGTGAGCCAGGAACCGAACCTGGGACCCCTAGACTCGTAGTCAAGTGCTGCCTTCATTGATAACATTTTACAATATTGTTGGTGTTATTTTAAAGGTAGGCCCCTATTAAAAATATTCATCAAAAGTGACAGCTGTAGATCACATATGCTGACACATGAATATGCGAAAGTAGATATAGTACTTTTTCTAGTCTACAGCTAAGGCCCTTCCTAAGAAAATTGGACTGTCACTTGTGATTTTAAGAAGCGCCACGCAAAGAAGTTTTTTTTTTGTGAGATACTTCTAAAAAAGTTATTTTATTTATATTGTTTAGAACTGAACTGTGTGTTACTATACGTTCGGGTTATACGCATATCTACTGATTACACTAATGTGTTAGGGATGAAGGTTTATTTGAGATGAAGTGTACCTGCATTTGCGAGGAGTAAAGTGTCTTAAACTACTTAGTAAAAACCCAACCGAGGTTTGAGTCCCGATCTCCCCATCATCGGTAATCCAGTTTATAATGAGTGTGGCGTCTTAGAGCAAGCGGCCACCTAAGTGGGTAAAAAAGGTTATTAGTAGCTTAAGTTAAGGGTAAAGAAATACGGATCATCTGATCATATGACCAGCAAAGATCACTCACAAAATCTTACTGTACTAAAAAATTACACAGGCACACACCAGAAGCAAGTAAATAATATGGTGATCCGTGCAGACTATCTTTTTTATCTTAATATAGAAACATTTACTAAAAACTAAGAGGAACATCTCTGTTCCATAAAGAACATAACAATCTTCAAAAGTGCCCACTTCGGTGGCGGTATGATCCAAGGAGTTAACTCTCGCAGTAGACTAGAATGCTGATGACGGGGAGATCGATAGTTATTTCACTATAGTTATCGAATTTTCAATATAATATACTTTCTGAAACAAATATACAAACTAATAGCCAACCTTAAATATATTGTGGTCTTAGCAGAAGGTAAACACGGAGGTTAGCTACATATTTAAATATATTAAAGATTTTATTCGTATTTGTTCAAAATTACCTGTAAAAGTGAATTGTATATTCTTAAATTTAAAGGTGACATGGCGGTCTACGGGTACAGTGTCGGACTTCTGTGCTAGGGGTCCAGGGTTCAATCCTCGGTCCTGGCACAGATTTATCTATCGCCAAACCCTTCCTCCCCCTCTGACAAGACGTGTATTAATCACAACTTGTGAATGTGTGGAATGCCAGGCCTCCATCGTGGTTCGGATCCCACATTTCATCTCACAATCACCCTACCATAACACATTAGCGTAAGTACGTATAAACCGAACGGGTAGTAAGACGCGGTGCTAATAATCATAATCTTAAATTTTTCTTCAGAGTTATAATAAATGTATAGACAGCTATATTAAAGTGAGCTATCATTTTTTTAAATCCTTTTCAAATTAAATGTAAATTTTAAGTTAATATACTCAAAACAGTGACTAAAGGCGATCTCTCCCCTATTTTCTGTTCACCAAACAATTTTTTTCCCAAGAACATACAAGATTACTTTACGCATTGACCAGAATATTATTTATGGCTTTACACAATATTGAACTTTTTAAGTGCCGAAACGTCTTACTTGCCCGTTTGGGTTATTCGCAACGCGCACTTAATTAATCTAAGTATACAAGCTGATAAGGATAAATGTTAAGGAAATGTGCAAGAAATCGCCTGAAGCCTATGGAAATAACTAGGTCCGTTGACCACGTGGACTAAATGTTAAGCTCGTCTAGTCTTGTCTACCGGTTATAGGGTGGCCAAGGTTTGAGTTCTGGGCGGATATATTTTACCCAAAGGTTTTCCCCCTCTTCCTTCAAATTTGGGTACATTTCCTCTAAAGTCTAAGCCTACATTCCTTATTCCTATTCCATTAGTGTAGCTAAATGTAGATAGCTTTAACGGATAATAAAAGATGGTGCAGAAAAAAGACCCCTCCCACTAGCAAGTTATACCCGATCTGAGTGTGAACCCCGGTATTTAAGGTCAGAGTCAAGCCCACTGTCATTGAACTAACTTTAGAGGTTTGATAAAGCTACAAAATAGTATACCTTAATTTATCTATTAATTTTGTTATAACCTTAATATTTTAATTTGCGAGTGTAATAAAAACATCAACTCTTTAGTAGAGTTTGTCCAAAATTAAAGTAACATAATACAGTTCAATTTGCATGGGCATCTAATTGCTAGATTTATTTTCACGTACAAGGCCTAATATGTAAGGTAATACAGGATGGCAACAAAACTTTTATTATGAAATTCCCTGACTTTTCCAGGTTCTTCAGACGACATTTAAAAAATTCAGACCTAGCCTTTTAGTTTTTTTGCTGAAAGGAATAATGTTTCATTTATTATATTGATCACATTTATTTATTTTAATCCTGGGCTACCAAACATCAACGTTCTTATAATTTCTTGTTAATTCTCTATTATTTAATTATGTATTATTTGTGTTCCTGTATGAATATGTTATAAAATAAACCCTGTACAACCATCTTATTTTAGAATAACATATCTAGGAAATGCACTTTGTTAACATCGATTAACATCTCACTTTTGTTTAAATGTGTAGGTGTAGAGTTAATCAAACATTTAACAATATCTCTAAAGTAACAATTATCATATAGCACAATGTTATCGTTGTTGACTGCAAAAATGTGTTTGTATGTTTAGCAAGGTTCTTCCTATGAAAACTGAACTTGTTTCAATGTGCTTGTATTTTTTGCGAGGTTCTTCCTATGAAAACTGAACTTGTTTCAATGTGTTTGTATGTTTTTCAAGGTTCTCCCTATGAAAACTGAACTTGTTTCAATGTGTTTGCATGTTTTGCGAGGTTCTTCCTATGAAAACTGAACTTGTTTCAATGTGTTTGTATGTTTTGCGAGGTTCTTCATATGAAAACTGAACTTGTTTCAATGTGTTTGTATGTTTTGCAAGGTTCTTCCTATGAAAACTGAACTTGTTTCAATGTGTTTGTATGTTTTGCGAGGTTCTTCCTATGAAAACTGAACTTGTTTCAATGTGTTTGTATGTTTTGCGAGGTTCTTCCTATGAAAACTGAACTTGTTTCAATGTGTTTGTATGTTTTGCAAGGTTCTTCCTATGAAAACTGAACTTGTTTCAATGTGTTTGTATGTTTTGCGAGGTTCTTCCTATGAAACATGAACTTGTTTCAATGTGTTTGTATGTTTTGCGAGGTTCTTCCTATGAAAACTGAACTTGTTTCAATGTGTTTGAAAAGCGTATAACCCGAATGGGTAGTAAGACGCGGTGCTAAATATTATTATAATGTGTTTGTATGGTTTGCGAGGTTCTTCCTATGAAAACTGAACTTGTTTCAATGTGTTTGTATGTTTTGCGAGGTTCTTCCTATGAAAACTGAACTTGTTTCAATGTGTTTGTATGTTTTGCGAGGTTCTTCCTATGAAAACTGAACTTGTTTCAATGTGTTTGTATGTTTTGCGAGGTTCTTCCTATGAAAACTGAACTTGTTTCAATGTGTTTGTATGTTTTGCGAGGTTCTTCCTATGAAAACTGAACTTGTTTCAATGTGTTTGTATGTTTTGCGAGGTTCTTCCTATGAAAACTGAACTTGTTTCAATGTGTTTGTATGTTTTGCGAGGTTCTTCCTATGAAAACTGAACTTGTTTCAATGTGTTTGTATGTTTTGCGAGGTTCTTCCTATGAAAACTGAACTTGTTTCAATGTGTTTGTATGTTTTGCGAGGTTCTTCCTATGAAAACTGAACTTGTTTCAATGTGTTTGTATGTTTTGCGAGGTTCTTCCTATGAAAACTGAACTTGTTTCAATGTGTTTGTATGTTTTGCGAGGTTCTTCCTATGAAAACTGAACTTGTTTCAATGTGTTTCTATGTTTTGCGAGGTTCTCCCTATGAAAATTGAACTTGTTTCAATGTGTTTGTATGTTTTGCGAGGTTCTTCCTATGAAAACTGAACTTGTTTCAATGTGTTTCTATGTTTTGCGAGGTTCTCCCTATGAAAATTGAACTTGTTTCAATGTGTTTGTATGTTTTGCGAGGTTCTTCCTATGAAAACTGAACTTGTTTCAATGTGTTTGTATGTTTTGCGAGGTTCTCCCTATGAAAACTGAACTTGTTTCAATGTGTTTGTATGTTTTGCGAGGTTCTCCCTATGAAAACTGAACTTGTTTCAATGTGTTTGTATGTTTTGCGAGGTTCTTCTTATGAAAACTGAACTTGTTTCAATGTGTTTGAAAAGCGTATAACCCGAACGGGTAGTAAGACGCGGTGCTAAATATTATTATAATGTGTTTGTATGTTTTGCGAGGTTCTCCCTATGAAAACTGAACTTGTTTCAATGTGTTTGTATGTTTTGCGAGGTTCTTCCTATGAAAACTGAACTTGTTTAAATGTGTTTGTATGTTTTGCGAGGTTCTTCCTATGAAAACTGAACTTGTTTCAATGTGTTTCTATGTTTTGCGAGGTTCTCCCTATGAAAATTGAACTTGTTTCAATGTGTTTGTATGTTTTGCGAGGTTCTTCCTATGAAAACTGAACTTGTTTCAATGTGTAGGCACATTCCCTAACGACTAACGGCAGTACCCGATTAGGCCGCTAGCTATCAGTCACAAGACATATACATATATGCTCCGGCATGCGCCCGGGGTGTCGGAGGTGTTGTTTGCCCCCCATTGATCTGGACCAGGGATGCTGCCGCTCTGCGCCGCGACAGTACCGACCATATCGATTCCCTCCCTCGCAGATCCGTTGACCTGGCTCGGCTACCACCTGGCGTTTACCTTGGCCCTCCCCCGGATCTCTCGCAGGGCTCCTTTTTATTGTTAATTGCTCTATTGTTTGCGCTCGCCCGTTTTGAATACAATGTTAAGATAGTTGGTTACTCAGCGCGGGGTGGATATGCTCCCAGAAGAAAAGTGTTCGGGTCACGTATTTAGAGACCCTGGAGCAGGCTTGCCAAACTTGTTTCATCATCCAAATTTGAAATAAGCTAGGGGGGCCGAGTTTGAAATAAAAAAATTGTCACCGTCTTGAGTGAAGAAAAATTGAATTTTCAAATACTTACCGTTATGAAATTGAATTCAAGATTGTAAACAATTTTAAAACAACCATCTTGAAATATGACACCTTTTGTTTGCAGCAATGTCTTGAGTGTAGGTTTTTAAACCTCGTGTTAGAATCACTTTAATAATTGCTAGCAAGTCCGTGTTCCGTAGACCATGATATCTTGAAAGTTTGTTTCTTGTCATAATATTTTTATTTTTCATTTATTTGAGGTATTTAACGTGCACTTTCTGAACCGAAAGATTATATCAGCACAGGGGGTTATAAACTAACTTAAATCTAGAATAGACACAAAATCCAACCCCCAGGCCATTAATTCATGACTGAAGAAGGGGAACCCATATTTCCCTAATGATACATTTTTTGGCCATGCCAGTAATCGACCCGGTACCCTTAGCTCAGTAGCGACACGCTACCGACTGAGCTAAGGTGTCGGACTTGTCATAGAAGAAAACCAATGATCACTCATGCCAACCACAACACATTTTTTGTTTGAAAATTTAACAATTTTTTGGGAATTGGTGTATAAAGAGTAAATATTTGATATGCAAAACTTACTAAATTTCCTAAAATAATAACCCATTTCCAAATGTCATAATCTCAAATTGTGTATCCATTCAACGTTCATAAAGTTTAAAATTTGACCACTTTGTATGTTGGTATATCGAAAGGTACGCGGGCGGGCCACAAAGAACCAAATACTGGGCCGCAGCCCGCGGGCCGTGAGATTAACATACCTGCTACAGAGCTTTTCAGCGATCGATGCCCAGCCCACTGAGTGTGGCAAGTTGCTTACATCCCATCTTTATAGGAAGGCCATAAATAATACAAACATAATCTTTGCTATTAACGCCGAGGAATTTTACTAAATTATTAGTGTTATTACCCGCCTCAGTGGCGTAATAAGCTAACGCGCTAGTTTCGGAACTAGACTTCCGAGGACGGGGAGATCAAGGTTTGAATCTCGGTCGGGTGAACTGGAGGGTGGTTTTCCCTAAATGGTTTTCCACTCTCCCTCCACACAAATGCAGGTTCACTGTCTCTAAATTCAACCTTCCCAATTCCTAATCAATTAGTATAATTAGTATTTAAGCGTATAACCCGAACGGATAGTAAGACGCGGTGCTAAAACAAAAATTAAAAAAGTAAAAGTTGGGGAAACCCTTTAGGAATAATACATCCTCGCTGTACTTGGCCAGGACTAAGAACTTCAACCTTCTCGTAATTTGCAAAACAGATAATGCGAGAATTTCTCCTTTTTCTACGTGCCCACCGATGCGAGTAAATAAAAATTGCTCGGGAGGGCAACCTCACAACCTCAGTACAATAGCCCCATCGTTTATTTGGTGCTGACCGACAGCTCACAGCTAACTTCTGACGGCTTTGAAAAGCTACCAGACTAAATTATGTATCCCTACGCCGAATAATATTATCTGCAAAAAATGGTGTTTAGAGGCTGTCACTTCTGACAGTCAAAATTTAGGTATATACCTAAATGTTGACTGTCATAAATCAGTTGTGAACTGTCAGTCAGCACCAAAGAAGCCACGGGGCTACTGTACATATGCAAACTATCTTGGTCCAGGACCTAACACACAAAATATACCGTACAATTTACATAGAAAGGGCTTTTTTGGAAAATACAATTTATTTTGCGGCCAAAATTGATTAACAATTTACTATTTCACTACCGTTAATTCCTAGGTATTGTCAAAAGTGACAGCTGTAGATCACACGACTTGACGTAGTCTATTAATAGTCTAAGTCAAAGTAGATCAAGTAAATTTTATATCAGCCCGACGCCCTAGCTCAGTCCGTAGCGTGTCTAGCTATTGAGCTAAGGGCATCGGGTTCAATTCACGGCGTAGCCGAAAAATGTATCATTGGTGAAATGTTAGTTTACTCTTTCTTAGTGATGAATTAACGGACGGGGGCTGGATGTTGTGTTTGTTCTATATTTAAGTTAGTTTATAATAGAGATGGGAAAAACAGTGATTTTACGATATCAGTGAATACAGTGACTGTGATTTTAAAATATCGGTGATTTATACCAGTGATTTTCCACTGTTAGTATTTAGCTGCTGTCCGAGTAGGCGTGTACAATCGAGTATCGAGTAGGAGTATGGAGTATTTCTGAGTACTGGGTATTTACTATTTACTCGAATAATCCCATGACATTCGGTTGTCGGTTGGAACTTGAAAGGAGAACTAATTACTTGGAAGTTTGGCGGCTTGCAATGGAATTCGATACTTAAAGACTTAACATAAGCTCTTTCTGTCGGCACTCGGCACTGACATTGACATTATTGACATACAGCTAGTCAGCTACCTAATCTCCGGGTTTCGTGTTGCCTGACTAATGTACAGTCAATACAAAAGTATGCGTTTTAAGAAGTTTAATACAATTGAAAAATAGAGAAATAAAATATGTTATTTAGTATTTTATAGTGAAATGTTATGTAATTTGGGCAAAATTAGTGGTCCAACAAACATTATGTTAAACTTGAATACCAATATTAACTTA
>CABFVX010000798.1:147870-163315 GCA_902151425.1 Timema shepardi
GAGTATTTCGAGTATTTCGAGTATTGTGAGTATTTCGAGTATTTCGAGTATTTCGAGTATCACTGATATCTCAATCACCGATACTTTTGGGATCGAGTAACTGGGAGTATCAGTGATCAAATGGTATCGGTGAAAAAATCACAGTCATTGATATATCGCCCATCTCTAGTTTATAAGTCATGTGCTGATATAATCAATCGGTTCTGAGAGTACAGTTTAAATAACATCAATAAAAAAAACCTTTCTACCTGTCTGCCTATGAATGATGTACTGTACAATTTAAATTATTATATTGTCGACTTCAGTAGTCTTGGCATAAAATGCTCGCCTCACGACCCGATGTTCGTGGGTTCAAACCCAGTCGGGGTGAACGTATTTTTCTTGGGCAATAAAAATCCGTGGCATAACTTTCTTAGGCGGGAAGTGAAGCCGTTGTCCCAATGTCGATAGTGGCATGTAAAAGAACCCTGGAAGGTATGTGAAAATATATTTCCTTTCAAAATTGGTAAGAGCTTTCACTCTAGCTCATAGAAATGCTCGTATGTTTATATAATCAGTCGGTTCAGAAAGTGCAAGTTAAATAAATAAAATACATGATTATGTAGTTTGCTAGTCTAGAGTGTTAATGACTCAATTATAATTTCCTGAATTAGAATGAATATTTTCCTTGGCGATCAAATTTGAAGGGATGAAACTGAATACAAGTTTTATTAATTTCGTGGAGAGTAACAGGGATTTGCGTCGTTTAAAAGACCCGTTTCACAATAGGTATATTTTTTTATTGAATGAGATGCCCAACCTCCTGTGCCTCTTAGTGTATGCAAAGTTTGAGCTTTATAGGTTTCTTGGTTTTTTAGTTCTAGCGTCTGCAATCACACATATTACTATACTACATTATTTAGCACCGCGTCTTACTACCCGTTCTGGTTATACGCCTATCTACTAATTACGCTAATGGATTAGGAATTTGGAAGGTTGAATTAGAGGAAGTGAAGCCGCATTTGCGTGAAGGAAGAGTGGAAAGCCATTTAGGGAAAAACACCCCCAGTTCACCCGACCGAGATTCGAACCTCGATCTCCCCGTCCTCAACAGTCGAGCTCAACACGACGCTTCTACAGTAGCCCCATGACTTCTTTGGTGCTGACTGACAGCTCACAGCTAACAGATTACGGCTTTGTAGTCTGTAACCGACGGGAAAACTAAAAAAAAAGTTTAAAAAATTAATTTTCAACCCCCGAAAAAAATTCAAAATGGCGAAGCAACTTTAAAGTCGGTACGGACCTTTCTTTGGAGGTCTCTTGTGGTTAAATGGTAAGACCTATCAAAAAACTGCTCTGGAATTACATTAGTTTATATCAACCTGGAAAGAAAACTGAATGGGGAGCCCCCAACGAGCAAAGGGAGTTACATTTATATGATTATAACCAACCATGAGAAAATGGCCCGTTATGAGTTGTAGCAGAGTATACCACTGGAGTGTTAGAAGTTGTGCAGCCATGTTTGAGTGTGATGCGGGCAGTGTCGTGACAGGGGACACGGAGACATCTTGCAGGTACGCTGTCAGTGACATTCACCAGCACACATACACATAACACACACACACACACACACACACACACACACACACACACTGCTAATTGGCTCTACATCCTTGCAGAGATGGGACTTACAGACTCACGAACAAATGATCGAATTGAACCGATGTACTCTTCACATTCCTTTCGGTTCAGCTACCGTCACGTCGTCAATTAGCAATTTATTTTATTCTGTGCCGCGTTTTACTACCCACACGGGATATCCTCATTTAATGAAGAAGAGAAAATGTGTCAAAATTTTTGTGGAGGTAAGATAGGAAACAAATTAGGGATTTTTTTTTCAATAGATCCGACCGAGATTTGGGCCTCGATCTTTCTACCGCAAGCAATTCAGTCTAATGCGAGAGTGGCGCCTTAGTCCACATGACCACCGATGCGTAGCTTAACTATTTTATTCCTTGCTAGTGCGTTTACTAGTAGAGAGGCAACTTAGATCCTGTCCATGGTAGAAAGGAACGACTGAAGGTATTATTTCCTACAACAATCCTACTGCTATTAACACAAATAAATATATATCTAACAAACACAAACCCGAGTGAGTTATATAATCATATAGGTTTATAATTATATTAAGTTTTAACCGCACGAAACTTGTTCTCACCGGACGTCCCGTGTTCATATCCCGGACGGCTCAATCAATACGCGTGTGTTAAGGGTTTTGTTTTAGTGCTGTCTCTTAGGTCTACTATCTGTTCGGGCTAGATGCATATGCACTAATTAAACTAGTGTGTTAGAGGTGAATAAAAGTTTAATGTAGAGGAAGTGTATCCGCATTTGCGTGATGATGGTGAAAAACCATTTCTAAAGGAAAAAACTCAGTACAGCCGACCGGGATTAAAACCCCTAGATCCCTGTCATCAGCAGCCCCATCTAACACGAGAGTGATGCCTTGAACCGTGCCACCACCGAAGCGCGCGCACGCGTGTTAGGACGATTAGACGATTAAATTATTTTGTGTTCGGCTGCCAGGTAGATTACGTTCCCAACCAACGTTTCATGATCAGGTTGTTATTATTACATATGAAATTTAACTTTTATTAATTTAGCTTATTTATTGATCCGACACCTTAGCTCAGTCGGTAGCGTGTCTGTCAACTGAGAAAGAGGTATCGGGTTCGATTCCCGGCATGGCCGAGACATGTATAATTGCTTAAATGTAGGTTTACCTTTTCACAGTAATAAATTAACGGCCGGGGACTGGATGTTGTGCTTGTCCTAGTCTTCAGTTAGATAATATGGCATATAAAGCTGCGACAGGTCTAGCAAGCAGGTAGTGGAAAATGTTTTGACTTTAATCAAAAAAACTTACCCGGACCACAAACTGGCGACAGTAATGGATGTATAAAAAAAAGTTGATTTATTAAAATACTTAAGTGAAGTTAACAGACCCTCGTAAGGTCCTTGACCCTGTCGAGTGCAAGTCTAAAACCTATTTTGAGGGATGGTGGGCAGGAGGGTGAAAGGCATGGCGTGGCTCACAACCGACCAAAATATCCTTCCGCGCCCACAAGAATAGGTCTTGCAGAAAAATCATACGTTTGGAAATATCAGTTTTCTCGAAAACGAGGAAAATTTTTATGTTAATATTTTCAACGCCCCTTCTAAGATAATGTATCAATGTTTATTAATTGTTACATTTTCTTATTTTTTGTTATGAAGCCAGCAGTTTTCTATTAAATAAATAGTACGGAACTCGGCACGGACTTTCTCGCTCTATTGTTAGAAAATGGAGATATTTACTCAAAACTCGTAATATATGTGAAATTAAATAATATACACTAACAAACCCAAGCATAAATTGCACTATACTTGTGTAAAACTTTTTTTTTAGTCCCGGTTTTAAATTTTATAATTTTGTTTTTAAAGAATTAATGTTTTCATTTGTATGTTTGGACCGATAAAAAAAGAGCAATGTTGGGTCCACAAGGGTCAACACTTCTAATTAAAATTTCAACTTGTTTAAAGTCAGTTTATTCGTGTCAGGTAATTACAAACCAATTAAACAAACATATTATAATTATAATCATAATCCCGCCTCGGGGGCGTAGTTAGCTAACGCACTAGTTTCGTGTGGAGTTATACTGCTGAGGACGGAGAGATCGAGGATCTAATCTCTCTCGGGTGAACTGGGGTGGTTTTTCCTAAATGGTTTTCCACTCTCCCTCCAGGCAAATTCTGGTTCACTTCCTATATATTCAAGCTTTCCAATTTCTAACTCATTAGCGTAATTAGTACTTAAGTGTATAACTCGAACGAGTAGTAGGACGCGGTGCTAAGTATTATTATTATTATAGTTATACAGTAAGAAAATGAGGGCGGAATGTTTTTCTCTGGGTACGAGAGTTCTATAAAATTTGGACACGCTTCGGTGGCTGCGTGGTCTAACGCGCTACTCCAGCAATATACTAGATTGCCGATGACGGGTAGATCGAGGTTCGAGTTCTTAAGCCCTAAGACCGCTAGCGTAATTAGTACGTGAGCATATAATCCGAACGGGTAGTAAGACGAGGTTCTAAATATATATATATATATATTACAATTTGTAGGGGTCATTAATAAATTTGCTAATTTCAAAGTCAGCAGATTGATGTAACGATACTGTTTTGAACCCCTCTCATATATTAAAAAACTCATGGATAAAGTGATTTTTTCTTTAAAGTATTGTATGTAAAATATCCTTTTAATACTTCATCCATGGAGAATCACGCTCTTTTCAGAAATAACGTCAAAGAATTGCACAATTAAAACTTATTTTTTCTTTCAAAAGTCAACTCAGCAGTATTTACCTAAAAAGCAAGTGACGCTAGCTCCCTCTACCATTAGGAAGCTAGCCTTCATAACACCTGTCGCCAGGACTCTTTCGATTTGTTGGTTCTGACACTGGTCTATAGCGGTCCAAGGGGCAAGGGGTAGGTCATATATAAGCTGCTTGTGCGTATGAACACACACAGTGTCAGTGACATAAATCTACAGAGCGTTGTAATAGGAGAATGCCAATACAAATTAACAATGCCGGTAGCATAATATAGCTGTAGCAGTAATTGACAGTGCCACTAACTGAAATCTGTAGTTCAACTAAGCTGTATCATATAAATTTATATCTTAAGTTCCGAAGATAAATAACTTAAATAAATCGTTTGCAACATTAAAGGTCTTATTTATTCGGTTAAAATATCACACATAATTCCGTATCAATATAATTGGCACTCGATCACGGGGCTCTAAATACCAATTATATCTTCAAAATACCGTACCGCTTTAATTAGTGCTCGATCACGGGGCAATTATCAGCTTATTAAACGGTATCACTTCAATCGGCGCCCATCGCCGATCCATAACGTTTTATTTAATCAACGCCCAACGCGGACCGATCAAACACAATATTATAATGTGTCAAGCCCATCATTTATATTAAATGGTATTAAAAGCTAACGTTCGATAAATGTACATGTATACACATTTCCTCTAAATTTCTTCAGAATTGATTTTACCATAACATTGAGTTGGCAGTTAAAACGTGACAGTTACTCAGAAAAACAGGTACTTTTTTTAAGCACCGCGTCTTACGACCCGTTCGGTTTATACGCCTCTGTACTAGTTACACCACTGGGTTAGGGATTATGAAGGCTTAATCGAGAGGAAATGCACCCGAATTAACGTTGAGGGCCAGAGGAAGACCCAAGATATAAGTAAAGTTTGGGGGAAACCATTTAGGGAAAACCACCCTCATCAATGCACCCAACCGGGATCGAACCCCGATCTCCCAGTCTTTGGCAGTTTAATCTAACACGAAAGTAGCGCGTTAGAACACGCGGCCATTGAAGCGGGTAATTAAGCTATGGCTACACGAGCCGCACCACACCGCAAAGATGCGGAGTAATGCTCTCTCGACGATTCATCCGCGCCGGTGCGGTGCGTCTCGTGTAGCCGGTCCTTTTCAGGAAATTATTAAAATCGCCAATTTTCCTCACCTAGTATTTTTTTAAATCATGGTAGTGGAAAGATCTGTTAAAGATACGGGTGAACACTCGGCGTGAGCTGACCTTATAATAGACAAACCTTGTGTGTATGTCCATGTTGTGTTAGTTTGATGGGCGTGTTTTTGTTATCTACTACCGGAAGTCACGGGATTACAACGCTTGTCTTCCCTTGTGTGTGTCAGCGCGAGATTCGCGGTAATCATCGACATTGTCAAGGCACTGTCTTTCAACAGCTTCCTTAGTTCGGGGAATTATTCTACGAGCGTCTTTTGTTTAAAAAACAATCCCATTTTCATAGGAAGGGCCTTTTAAATGAAATACAAACATTATTTTTTGCAGCCAAAATATTTAACAATTTACTCTACTACCATTAGTATTATTCCTAATAGGGCCCCTACACGATCAGCTGACTGTCAGTATTAGTGTCAGTCTCTCCCACCACTTGCAAGACTGATGGACTGAGACTGATGTGATAAGAAAATTCAGTCCATCAGTACTGCCCTTACACGATCAGTCGGACTATCGGTATTAATACTGACAGTCTGACTGATCGTGTGGGGCCCTATTAGACAATGATAATAACAAAACATGGGTCATGGCCGCACATAACATGACCTGACGTTGAGGGTTACACATCGAATGTAAGAGCACGGGATGACGAATACGAAATGGCAAATAAATTCATTAAAATCCCCCTGAAGAGAAGTCAGACAAAAAAGAGATCAAGTCCTAGTAAAGAGTGTGCGATTGGCCACTTTTTTAATGCGTAGCGAAATTGAAACATGCACAAAAAGAAAGCCTAAGTATAAGGGTTTTGTTTTTGTCACGTGACAGTACTTTTAATTTGTAATTTAATTTAATTTTCAATCAAGTTCATCCGGGTAAAGACAAGGGTTAAGAGGAAATAACAAAGCACACTGTATTATTTTTTGGTGATCTATCTGAAATTTTTTATCTTCTGTATCAAAAATGCACTTGTAGTAAATTCGTCATTGATTACTCCAACGAGCTAGATTATCAAGGACTAATAATTGTTGGATTATACGTGTGTTATGAATTTAATGCAAGCAAGGATAAAAAAAACGTTACCTTACTTTATTCCAGTAACAATCAAGTAATGGTATTACAACTTTGCAGATATTTTCCTTTCGAACAAAATATGTATGTATTTATTTATTTATTTATTTATTTAGCACCGCGTCTTACTGCCCGTTCGGTTTATAAGCTTAAGTACTAATTGCGCTGATGGATTAGGAATTAGGAAGGTTGAATTTAGAGGAAGTGAACCCGCATTTGCGTGTAGGGAGAATGGAAAAACCCCATCCAGTTCTAGCTCGACACAAACTAGCGCGTTAGTTAAATACGCCACCGTGGCGGTTTGGAACAAAATAAATGTTGGTGGTATTTAATACAATAACATATTTTTTCTTTACTTAGCTACATGCTTTGTTTATGCTTACGTTAAATGTCATTTGCTCATTAGTCTGTGTTAAGGTCTTGTTAAATACGGGGCTGAGGAGTCAGTAGGCCAAGCCTCCTACTCCTTTATAAATGGCTAATATATATTAATTAGTAATAAAAAGTTGATTGCAGTCAAATTCTCCAAGAATGATTACTTCAGGGAAAGATTCTTTGGATTTATGAATTTATATTTAAATAAATTTGTCAATCCAAATTACGAATATTGGTCTTAAATAATGCTGTCAAGCTCGATTCCTCGATACCCTCTATTCTTACTGGTATAGAAAGAAAAAAGTAATAGTTAATTGAGACTGTCAGAATATATATCATCGGTTCTAAACAAACAATCGATATATAATACGTAGACTAGAGATGACAATTTTTCGTAATATAACGGTATATAGATCATTAATTGATACATCACAACATGTATATTGAAAGCTACGGTATTTCTATCAAATTAAAATGGCTGCTCTCCTGTAATTATATTCTTTGTCGCTTTTCAATTTGTAATGTTTTATTTAGCTCTTTGACTAAAACAAGTTTAATAAAAATAGAACAAAAATCGACGTAGCTAATAGAAATAAAGCAAAAAAGGGTTTTATTTATTTAAATTCACTAGATTATCGATATATAATTTCCAAAACTTCATCATTAATTTCTGACGAGCTAACGTGCGTAGGGGTCAGTTATGGTGGTAAACTTAAAAAAATTTAACGTCTGAAATGTGTTCTTCTTTCAGTTTTAAAATCCGCAATCTATTGTACTAATTATGAGTTTATTTGAATTCTTGGTTTTGATTTTCAGACTAGAAGAATTTTAGTGTGTTTGATAAATATCCATAAGAATGTGAGATTTCAAACGATATGTGTTGTAATGGTCGAGTCCAAGTTTAGCATTGAGGGGGGAGTAGGGTATTAGGCACGTCACATTTTCTATGTAATAGTGCTTGGAAAAATGATGAAAAAAGGAAATGTTCAAGGATCTAAATCGAGAAAAACAGGTATCATGACATCTCTAGTATTAAATAATAAATAAGGTATAACATATGGTTATAATATTGTAGATTTTTATTTTGAAGCCGAAGTCGGTACATTTTTACCGATTCCAATTTAACAGTCCCGGTTAAATAGCTGTTCTAAAAACGATTAGCCTATATTTTAGAATATGTCATATTTAGAGAAATATTTCAAATATGTTCATACTAGAAGATTCCTTCTTCCTTTGAAATGTTTCAGAGATGCGAAGGCTATTGTGGGTGTCAAAGTGAAGTTGATGTGACCTTCAACTTCAACATTTCTAAACTTCACAAACCCCTAGTATCTAGGTTGGGATCAAACTCAGGCCACAGATCTGCAATATTGTCGTTGTATCAGAACTAATCCAAACCCAAATAATCTGTCCCCCGGAAACTAACCCAACCAACTAAAGTCACAGGCCCACAACCCGCCCAACCTCCAGCCAAGTGACGCCATCAAGTTATGTAACGCCCTGTACACTAATAAGAAATTAAACCGTATCAAGATAACTATAGTAGATGACATCATGACAACCACGCCGAATTCCGAGGCAACTAGACTTCGCTTCGTATTGTTCCATCACTCAACTAGGACAGTGGCAATGCTAATATCAGATCCAAGTTAGTGCACGGTGTCTGTCCATTCAAACTTAGACACTAAATTATTTAGGAATTCCAGGGTTTTTCAAGAGATTTTAAGATTTTTCCATGCTTAAACAATCCTATAATTTTATCCATAGACCAAAATTAAAACGTACTTGGACTTGGCATTTTCACAATCTTAATTTTTATTATTAAAAACCATTCAATTTTGGTAATTATTTTGGTGAAAATAAAAATAATTATGGTCGAACCCAAAATATTTTTTTTCACAGCATTAGGTCTACAGTCTACACAAACCACGGCCGCAAGGAAAACATCCTCCTTAGACGCCTTGATCAGAATCAGAATCAGAAAACATGTTATAGACAGTTCTGAGTCGTTTTTGTCAATGTTACATAACAGATGTAACTCAAATGTAACAAATTACCAAATAACAATCTTTTACGACAACATTTTTTGTTACATAATGTAGGTAGGTGGACTTTTAGAACTACATATTAAACTAAGGAAGAGAATGCAGAAAAGTTGGTCAAAATAAAAATAAATATTGCCACAATTAGTCCGCACCAGTTATTTTAAACGCAAGTTTGTCGTGGGCAAAGCAATGGTTACTGTTTATAGAAAATTAGGTGACCTGGTGGTCTAGGGGTAAGGTGTCGGACTTTTGTGCTGGGATCCGGGGTTCAATCCTCGGTCTCGGCACAGATTTATCTGATTACCAAACCCTTCCTTCACCTCTGACAAGACGTGTATTAATCACAACTTGTGAATGTGGGGAATGCCAGGTCTCCACAGTGGTTCGGATCCCACGTTAAACTGTAGGTCCTGCATTTCATCTCACAATCACCCTACCATTACACATTAGCGTAAGTGCGTATAACCCGAAGGGGTAGTAAAACGCGATGATGATGATAATAATAATAATAATAATAATAATAATATAGAAAATTAAATTAATAAACGTACTTTTAAAACAATATTTTATTTTTTTAGGCAAAATAGTTTTTATTCTATTAAAACTGCAAATATATTTTACCTTACGTTCTCACCTCAAATTATGGGAAAGTCAAAAGCTTAAATGGAGCGTGAAAGAAAACTTAAGAATGAACAAATGGAATAAAAGCCTAAAAGAAGCAAATACCCGCCCCCTCCAGAGTGACAGGGTCATACAATTCTTGATGGTGGCGGGAGACTGGTTCAACGGTTTTAGACGCAGTCATAATACATTTGCTTAGGGAAGTCGGGCCCATCCTTTAAGTTACGATGTGAACCAAAGGACCAATCGAGAGCAAACTTGTTAAACGGTAGAACTGCTCTAGAGGTATTTATACTTTCAATGATATGTAAAAGGTAGAACTGCTCTAAAGGCCCTTAAGTTTTGGTCGTGAGAACGTTCCGCGGATAGGTGTATTATTATTATTATTAGCACCGCGTCTTACTACCCGTTCGGGTTATACGCACTTACGCTAATGTGTAATGGTAGGGTGATTGTGAAATGAAATGGAGGACCTACAGTTTAACGTGGAATCCGAACCGCGGTGGAGACCTGGCATTCCCCGGGTAGGTGTAGTAGGAATACAAAACGTTAGAGGACCTAGGCTCCTACTACAAAAAAAAAGGTATAATGTTTGACTCAAGAAAATATATAAAAATCTATTGTGTGTTAAATTTTAGGCGGATTATCCTTAATTCTAGGACACTTTCAATAGCCATATTCCAGAAATTATCATTTCAAAAATAAATAAGCATAGACGAGATTAGATAAATATGACTAAAAATCTTTATCCCTCGACAGCCTACTACACCATTTTGACTGACAAATTACAAAATTCCCAAAATAGTTTGTATACCACCAACAACTAGAATCACCCACGACGGTGATCACACGGTCTAAGGGATTAAGCTAGCAAAATAATGGATTACCGACGCCCTCAAAGTCAAGGTTCGAACCTGAGAAGGGTGCACCGAAGGTAGTTCTCTACGTGTGATCTATCAAAGTGGTTTTCTCATTTACTCCTTTAGCTAATTAGGGTACACTTGTCTTAACTAACCAATTAATCTATAACTCCTTTAACTGTTAATAACCGTCTCTACGTTTTATTTTTCATTTTTTTTAACTGCTTGCGTATAACCCGAACGATTAGAAAAACCCGGTGCAAAAAAAAGAGAGCTAAATATTGGTTTTTAAAATGTTGTTTGCCAATGTGACACGTCCCATTAAGTGTCCACTCAAGACTGTAAGGCGGCCATAACGTTTGGTCAAATAACCACTTAATTAAGGTCGGATCTGTATTAATTATATATTTGATAGTGTCGCACTTTGCGGATTTATATTTTCTAGCACCCCTCTAACGTGGGGATACCGGAGTTCCCCTGTAGGCAATAAGGTGATCAAGACACAAGTCTCACATCCAGGCTCAGTTTGTCACGTGCCTATTTATTGAGATAAAGGTCTCGGATTAGATTCTCGGCATGTCCAAAAAGTTCATCATTGGTGAAATTGGGGTTTGTTTTTCACGGTGATTAGTTCACAGTTGGGAGACTGGGTGTTTTGTTTGTTCTAGAATTAAGTTAGTATGTAAGTCATGTGCTGATATAATCAGTCGGTACAAAAAGTGGATGATAATTAGCCCAAATAAAGTAATAAGCTCCTAGGACGGATTTTTTGTTGCTTAAAAAATTAACTTAAGGCCGTAGTGACCCAAAGTTTATTCTTGTAATATAGCAGCTTAACTCAGGATAAGAGAGACACAAAGTGTATTTTTGGTAAAACAATTATACCCTAATTTTATTATGTGTCGACATAGCTGACAGCTAGAAAAATTACTATATCTATTTTCCTGTTATTTGCAACTTTCACTTTTGATATATAAGCTAATACCAATGACTATAAAACAACAATAACAAAATACAGTATAGTAAAATGTTATCAATAGTGACCATAAAAAACATGTTTGTATTTTCTAACAGATGATCCGATTGTCCATCCGTAAGAAAATAAAAGTTAAATCTCGGAGCCGGGTTTGTTTCCAATACAAAGTTTTGATTTAAAAAAAATCAATTTGAATAGACAAACCGGATTAGAGCATAACCCTCCTTTCTAGGGTTATCATCGCATATTGTATCTTGTACCACCATTTGGATTTCCTTGGGGTAGAAGGTGAAGCGAGAATAGGTCAGTGTTTATGCATTTTTGGTAGAAAAACATTTATTTTAGTCAAAATAATAAAAATATTCTTCCAGTAGAAACATAAAAGTTGAATTTTCTTCTGTATCAAACCCGCCTCGGTGGCGTAGTTGGCTAACGCGCTTGTCGTGTTGAGCTCGACTGCTGAGGACGGGGAGATCGAGGTTCGAATCTCGGTCGGGTGAACTGGGGGTGGTTTTTCCTAAATGGCTTTCCACTCCCCCTCCACGCAAATGTGGGTTCAATTCCTCTATTTCAACCTTCCCAATTCCTAATCCATTAGATTAATTAGTACTTAAAGCGTATAACCCGAACGGGTAGTAAGACGCGGTGCTAAATATTATTATTATTATTATTCTATATCAATATCTGTCATGAGAATGGCGGCAATAGACGAGAAACTTTTTAAATGAAAAAGTTGTCATTAAATTTTAGGATTACCTTGACAGATATTCAAGAAATATTGAGGTCACTTTATGTGAGGAAAATTAAACTATATTTGTATTAGAGAATTATTTGATTTATTTTGATTAAAAAAATTGTTTTGATATGAAAACTGCCTTTCCTAGCGGCCTGTTCCTCTCCACCCTGTTTCATTCTGTCCATGTAGGCTATGGTTGATCCACTGGTAGCCACAAGATCTTAGTTATCTCGCACCCACCCTTTCAAAACTATAAACACAAGTCACAACGAGTTGAAACAAACGAGATAGCTCGGAAAGTTACAGTCTATTCGCGTTCCTTCTCAAGCTACAGTCCTATTTTCAAAGGAAGGGTCTCAACTGACAACTAACCGGCGCCCCGTGTTGTTGTGGTCAGTGCAGCTGGCTACGATCCTAGGGGTCCCGGGTTTGATTCCCGGATGATACGTTGGGTGTTTTCACCTGAAGGGGAATGATCCCAACAGTCACCAGGGTTTTCATCAGGGTTTGGTTAATTAAGCTTAAGTTAGGTTAAGACTCACCCCGGCTTCACAACATAATACTATCATCTCATTAATGGTACGACGTGTAGACAACATTCTATGATGTACCCAGGGCAACGCTGACAGTCTACATACCAAATATGCCAAACGATAAAAAAAACTGTTAACTAAAACTATCTTAGTCTTAGTACCCGTTTGGGTTCAAGTTTACAATTAATTACTCTAATGTGTTAGGGATGAGGAGGGTTGGATTTAGTCCGTGCAACCACATTTGCATGGAGAGAATGAGAAACCATTTAGGAAAACCAGCCTTAGTACACCCGACCTGGATTGAGCCTCGATCTCCATTTCATTGGTATTTCTAGTTTCTTGCGATAGTGACGCCTTAAGCCGCATCCAGACTAAAACAGAACAACGAACAGACAACGTACACGAACATTTCCACAAACATCCCGTCGATGGCGAATGAAAAGATTAGGCTATACTCCAGTAGAACTGTATATAGTGGGTCGATATCATTGGCAGATGTGAAATTTAAATCAGTGGAATGTATACAAACTTTAATTGAATGCACCAATCTGATTTTGAATCTTAATAAATGTAATTGGACCAAAAATTTATAAAAAAAAAAGACACGCCACTTATAAATGCACTACCAGTTCAAGAAAGATTAGCACTGACACTAAGTTTTTTTTCGCAAGACGAAACTTTTAATTAACTTTACCCACCCCACACACAAAAGATCAAACATACCCCTTCAGTTTTCAACGCTACAATCGTCTTACAGTGATTAGTTCTTCAAGACCGGGCAGTGTAAATCTTGTTTCCCGATTTGTAATTTTGTCACGACTATTACTAAAGCCACCATAAAATTATTGGCTTTTCCACACAATTGGAACGAGACTTGTGTGTGATATGTTTGGAAACTCGTGAAACTGAGAAACTGTCAATTTTCATATTTTGTAAGAGATGAGTGATTTATAGGTTTGTTTGATAGTTTATATTGCTTTCCCTAGATTCAACAGTGAATGTTATATAATATTAGAGTTTAAGCATGTCTATGACAGGCTGATGCCAATATTACTCAACATAACAAAACCGAACCTTCAATATTTAGATGCATGAAAGGTTAGGTTTTGTTAGGTTGGGCTAGCTTGTTATTAAAGTATATTTCTGTCACTTAATTATATTAAGTAAGAGTGGCTAGAGTGTGAATCAACAAAATTTATTTTATTTTAAATAAATAAATAAATTGTAAAATGTATTTATATACTTTTGTGTGAATACTGTAGGGTTTGACGGTATCAGTGTCCCCTGGTTTGATCCTTCAACGACTTTAGCGCTTTCGTCTGTTGAGCTCCGCACCCTGGAAAAGGCCACGTACAATAATTACTGGCCATGGTTGAAAAATGACTTGGTCAGATAAATACCAACCCTATCCAAGGTTTGACCATTTTAATAGTCATTGAGAACGCTAGTTTAACTGGGAACTGCTTTCGTCTCAAAATAAAAGGGAAATCACGTTATATAGGGGCCAAACCAATTTATGGTATGAAACCCACATTTCCTCTAAGCGAACCCTTAAAAATGGTTGCGTAGATTATGTTTGCATCAAATTGTGATACTGCTAGACGGGTTCCATTGCACATGCCCTGTTTTTTACTAAACAAACCAACAATCAAACCTTAGTTTTATTTATAGAGCTACGCTGTAATACTAGCTGTCTTTTAATCGGTTAGTATGAATACATCTATTGGCTATGTAAATGGAAGCTAAAATTAAATAAATATGTTTAACGTAACCTGTAAAATTTTATTTGACCAGAGAAACACTTTTTGCTAACTAATATGAATACAAATCAATCCAATCATAATCTGTAATTTGTCTTTGGATTGAGATTGGAATTTATATTCTAGGTTCTCTCTGCTTTTGAAATGCCAATAGCATGTCGAAGAATAATATGGTTAAATAAATTAGCTTTTTTTAAAAAAAACTTTTTATCAGTTTTAAAGTTAGAAAAAATTGCTCACCTCTTGAGTAATTCCCCTAAAATTTCACCAACTTCAGCTTTATATCTCATTGAAAAGTACTAAAAATTATCGGGACAGGTAGATCTACATCAATAAAGACACCGCTATACTTTTAATAATATAAATGGTATGCTTCTTCCATAGAGATAACTATTATATATTTATATGTTCGTTTCTAAGGTACAAAATGTTAACTCGGCTCGATAAAAAAAGGGAAGCGCTAATGGGTTCAGAAAGAGTAGGTAAGTGTCCTTAAGAGCGTGTACTGTAATTTAAGAGTGAAACGGTCTATAGCTCTAATTTCACGTATTCATACACGACAGGTCATGCGATCTGCAGCTGTCACGTTTGATGTATATTATCAAAACATTTTTAATAACACTAATTAAATATTAAAATGTTCCAATTTTGGCCGCAAAAACTATGGGTGTATTTTTTTATGGCTCTTTCCATTTATTATTACTATTGTTATTATTATCACCACGTCTTACTACCCGTTCGGGTTATACGCACTTACGCTAATGTGTAACGGTAGGGTGATTGTGAGATGAAATGAAGGACCTACAGTTTAACGTGGAATCCGAACCACGGTGGAGGCCTGGCATTCCCCACATTCACAAGATGTCTTGTCAGAGGTGAAGGAAGG
>CABFVX010000798.1:163804-189593 GCA_902151425.1 Timema shepardi
ATGTCATGACTAGAGAGTAGGGGCCGAACTTTGCCTTTTCTTTACCTTGATCGTAAAAAACAAACAGTTGAGATATTTACTATGCATTTCTTGCTATTACGAGTACATTATGTTAATTTGATAGTACCTATAATCACCTTTTCTGTTGTTTTTTGCCTATTTTATAATAATAATTAGCACCACGTCTTACTACCCGTTCAGGTTATACGCTTTAAGTACTAATTACGCTAATGGATTAGGAATTAGGAAGGTTGAATTAGAGGAAGTGAACCCGCATCCGCGTGGAGGGAGAGTGGAAAACCATTTAGGAAAAACCTCCCCCAGTTTACCCGAACGAGATTCGAACCTCGATCTCCCCATCCTCAGCAGTCGAGCTCAACACGACAAGCGCGTTAGCCAACTACGCCACCGAGGCGGGTCCTATTTTATAATTAAGAGCCTTAAAACGCCTATTTTGGCTCTGACCTCTTTTTTTTCACACGGTATGAATTTCCAGTTGAAAGAAAAGAGTCCAGTTTCTTAGCAATTGTAAGTTGTGTCGTATTTGTTTGGAGTAGGTTTGAAAACCGACACTTGTTTAATAACTTCCGATTAGCGTAGATCGGGTGGAGGACATTGGTAGCAGTGGCAGACATATCAGGAGGAAACAGAATGCCGTTGCAGGTGAAAAGTTCTCAACTTCTTCGGGAACAGAAAATTTGAAATTTTGTCCCTTGACAGTGTGAGAAGTATAGCTCAGCTTCTCAAATTATGAAAAACATTCTACTGTATCTAAAAATATAACCCATTCATTAGCGAAAATTTAGAAAAGTATGTGACTTGCTCCGGTGGTCGAGGGGCTTAAGGCGTAGACTGCAATAGACTGGAATGCCAATGAAAGGGAAACCTAAATTCAAATCTCGGTCCACTGTACTTAAGGTTTTTTACTAGATGATTTTTCACTCTCCCTTCACGCAAATGCAGATACACTTCCTCTAAACTCCACCTTCTTAATATTTAGCATATCAGCGTAATTATTACAACATATACATATAAGCCGAACGATTAGTGAGCCGGGGCGATAATAAAAACAGTAATGTGAATGGGCTGTAGCTAGTAAATTGTTAGTTAGTAAAATCAATTTTATATTGCTTGCTGTATGCTTCCCCCCTCCCCCTTAAGTGCCTAGTCTGGTGCCTATACTTCATTCACGGTAGGAGTTTACCTCTGAAAGGTCTTTTTTCTTACCAATATCCTACTATATAATAGATTTCTGGTAGGGAAAAAAGTCATTTCCCAGGTAAACTCCTACCGTGAACGAACTTTAGATCCCATATTTTCCTACTTATTTTAAACATGTGTCTAAGAATTCGTTCTCTACCCTAGACATGATAACGCCGGTAACAATCCGCCTGTACAGTTTGGGGCAGCTTTATTGACTCACAGTTGCACNGTTCCGACCTTTTATATATATAGTTGGAACTAAAAGTCTGTAATGTTAAAGCTTGAAAATAGTTCGTGTTGTGAATACTCATGTTTTTTTAAATAAGTGACCGTGCTATAGGCCTAATATGACGGTACTAAATTGACATACAAATAAAAGTAGAGTAAACAACATTAATGAAAGGTCCTTTTTGTTAGATAGAGACCTTATAAATGTTATATAAACTGTCAAAACTGATGTCAAACTTGACACTTGAAGAAAAACAACCCTTGGCGTATAAATTCACGAGAGTACAACTAGATCACTTTTATAGTGTCAAGTAATTACTAGTACAATTTTTATAAGATAAGCGTTTTTAGAAAAGTATCATAATTTAAGGTAGTATTTAACGTGCACTTTCTTAAATGACTTATTATATCAGCAAACGAGAATTTCTATGAGCGAGCGCGAACGGACCTACCAATTTTGCCGGGTAGGGTATTTTCACATACTTCCCAGGGTTCTTTTACATGCCACAATCGACATGGGACTGACAGCTTCCCGAAGGAAGTTGTGCTACGGATTTTTATCGCTCAAGAAAAGTCTGTCAACCCCGGATGGGTTTGAACCCATGAATATTGGGTCCTGAGGCGAGCCCTTTACTCCAAGACCACCGAGGCCGACTTTTAGAATATACAATCATATTTTTCTGCAACCAATAGTGTTATTTTATTTGCATTGATAACACAGTAGAATCTCGATAATCCAACCTTCGGTTATCCGACATGTCCTCGTGATGTACAACCACTACCATCGTTTCTTTGTCAGTGAGTCACATAACCTCCGTTGTTGTAGCTCTGTCCACCTTTTCACACCTATTCTGCACTTCTATTTACAGTAATTTGGATTTGTTTCTATGCCCTCCCCCCTCCTCCATCACCTGTTTCCGTAGTATCCGACATTTCGGTCCCGTATAGGTCGGATTGTTGAGATTCTACTGTATATATCAAGAGTGATAACTTGAAGATCTCATGACTTGACTGACGTATGAATACGTGCAGGAAGATCTAGTAGCTTTTCTAGCGGTCTGATAAGGCTCCTTCATATGAAAATTGGACTGCAGATAGGAACCTTGTTTACTTTCTGCACTAGTTTCTCAAGTTAATTTAATAAAGAAAGGGCAAAAGGTCCGTGTGAGCATGACTCTGCGAGAGAAAGAAAGACGATTGACGACTAGGGAAGAACGGGCTGTTTACCACCATTAGCCGGCTACGGGGAGGGGGTGTGGAGATGAAGGGAGGGTCGAGTGCCCCTAGATCAATATTATACTGTTAGTGGAACAGATTTCCAGCGAAACCGAACATCGGCACTCTGGGTCTGTTTGACCTAGAGTAGGCGATCACAGACCCTCGTCAAGGAGATCAATACTACGGTAAAAAAAAAAAAGAGGCAGGGCTAAGCGCACGGATAGTGTGCCTGACACTGACAGTTAGGGCCGGATTGGGCCACTGGGGAGACATTCCGATGGGCTTGTTTGAATTAGGCCAACACAACTACTTAGAACTAAAATAAAGATGTGCATTCAATGGTGTATCATTAGTTTTATTAAATTTTAATCAAATGTCCCAGTGAGTTTGCCTGAGGGTGGCCACAATACATCATTTGTGAAGCATGTTAAAATGTCAAACCTACTTTTATTTTTCTTAGCACCACGTCTTACTTACTACCCATCCGGGTTATACGCCTACGTACTAATTCAGCTAACAGTTTTGGGGATTAGGGGGAGGCTATATATAGGAAGTGTGTCCGCATTTGCGAGGAGTGAAAAACCCTTTTATAAAAAAACTACCCTCAGTACACCCGACCGAGATTCGAACCTAGATCTCCTCGTCAACGGCAGTCTAGTCTATTGCAAGAGTAGCGCGTTAGACCACGCGGCCACCAAAGCAGGTGTCACGTTTTGTTTCTTGGTGTTGTTTATAAACAATTTGTTAATAAACCAACATTTAAACATTCTAGGTGAATATCCTACCTACTGTTACTAGCTTTGTAACCAGACACAAGTAGCGGGTAAAGAGGATCATTTTACAAGAATAAGAATAATATTTAGCACCGCGTCTTACTAACCGTTCGGGTCATACGCTTTAAGTACTAATTACTCTAATGGATTAGGAATTGGGAAGGTTGGATTAGAGGAAGTGAACTCGGATTTGTGCGGAGGGAGAGTGGAAAACCATTTAGGAAAAACCACACCCAGTTCACCTGACCGAGATTCGAACCTCGATCTCCCCGTCCTCAGCAGTCGAGCAGCTCAACACGACTAGCGCGTTAGCCAACTACGCCACCAAGGCGGGACATTTTACAAGAATAAATATATTTAAAAATACAGACCGCCAGCAATTTTTTTAGCAATTTGAAAGTATATTTTTGATAATGTCAGTACAAAGTATAAACTAGTGTTTTAAGTGGAAACTAGCCATACATCGATAATGTAGCTGAAATAGCCTCGGAATTAAATGTACTAACAATCAAAATATAAATACTTCAGCTTACATTGAAACATAGCTTCAGTGGTACATATTTACGAATGTTAAGGTGGGATGGAAGGGAACGCGAGAAAAGGTAAGTGTTTTTTGCAGTTTTTATGTCAAAATAAATAAAACATTGCTCCAGTACAAAACTAATTAAATTTTCTTTATATTGTGATATCAACAGTTCCTGAATGTCTGTCTTGAGCATAGCGCCATTAGATGATAAACTTTTTAAATTAAGAGAAAAGGTCGTTAAATTACAGGGCATCCTTGAGAGGGGTAATCAAGAAATTTTGAGATCACCATACGAAAAAAATTTAATTATATGTTTGTACTGAAGCAACATTTTATTTTGCAAAAAAAAACTGGAAAAACAATGGCTTTTTCTTGCATACTCTTCTATCCCACCTTAACAAAGGGCCATCATAATCATTGTAGTTCCGGGTAGCTTAGAACCTGCCAGTCCATGACAGCTAAAAGGGTTTCGGAACCGAACTCTTGAGCGGGGTGCGATCACCGACCAAGTACAGTGGCGGGAGGGGGGGGGGTCACCCCCGTTTTCCAACCAAAAACTGCTAAATTTGATTCCAATTCACTCTCTTCGCTGTGTTCCCCAAGTTTAGGTAGTTAATACAGGATGTCCAGCATATTTTAAAATTTCCTGACTTTCCCAGTTTTTCCAGAGCCAGTTTCTAACTTTCCCAATCACTATATGTTACAAATATTTTATTAAGATCACACTTTAATGTAATAATATTTTAGACACACAAATACTATGAAATTGTCTCACTATGAAGGTAAAAGGATTTCCGACTAAAGCAATGAGAGCTATTGGGCAGTGAGATCCAAGTTAGATTTCAGTTAGCCCATGGCTTCTTTGGTGCTGACTGACAGCTCACAGCTGACGGCTTTGAAAAGTTACCAGATCAAATTATATATCCCTACGCCGAATCATATGATCTGCAAAAACATGTGTTTAGCAGCTGTCACTTCTGACAGTCAAAATTTAGGTATATACCTAAATGTTGACTGTCAGAAGTCAGCTGTGAGCTGTCAGTCAGCACCAAATAAACCATGGAGCTACTGTAGATAACATTGAGACATTAAACGAACGCCTAACACCAGTAAAGTTTAAAATTGTTGCGGGTCACATTATTTTTTTAGTTACTTCTTCCTATAACCTAATTAAACTTTTGCGCACGCACATAGCTATGACTCAACTTTGGCTAAAGATGTGCATTAAAGGGGTGGGAATATGACAATAAAATCACATGATGACTTTAAAAACTGAAATTAGTAAGCTGTACAGGGACAAATGTATTAAAAGATATTCGCAATGTATATTAACTGGAATAAAAAAAGTTATTTTGACTATTGCAAATAAAATTTGCATATTTTTTAGTTAAAATGTGAAAATTCCAGAAATTTGATAAGATTCCCTGAATTTTCCCCGTTTTCCAGGTCATTGGAAACCTGTTGAAGCTGTGATGACCAGGACAAGAGCGTCTACTATCAATAACAAAAACATCCTAATTAGGTAATATGTTCAGTGAGTTACCCTTGAAAGGCAAATGCCGCCGTTGGAAATCAACACTTAATCAAAGAACTATTCCAGTTTTATCGGAATAAAAGCGGGACTATTTGGGAGCACATGCCTTGTTGGAGTTGTTAAACATGGCAAATAAAATAACGGCGGTATATTTTTAAGGGTATTAATTTACTCTCCCTGGTATGCCTTGAACTGAGAATTATTTTATGACTTGTGTTTCATCTCTTCAAATAAATAGTTGTGCAGTTCCTGACTTTTTTTTTTTTTAAAATAAAGTGACCCGCATTGGCTGGCACACGGATTAAAAGTCAAGCTCGTCTATTTTGGTTTGCCGATGACGAGAAGGTCGAGGCTCAAACCCCAGCTGGGTGCATCGGGGTGGTTTTCAACGTGTGATTTTTCCATCTTTTCGCCCAGCTATTCCAGGTTTACTTCCTCTAAAACAATCTTCCCCTCTCCACAAACCTTAAATAAAGCGACTTTTGTGCTTAACATAATATCTTAATACAGTATATAAAATAGTAGCAAAGATATAGCTTAAATTTCATTCCATTTCTTATTAAAATAATGCCAATACTTTCCTTATTAAATAATATATATTTTCTAAAATTTTAGTGTTATTAATTTTATTTTTATTTCCAATTCCTCTTAAAAGTACCCAAATCTGTTTTTACGTAAAAAGGGGAGCTTATCCTTCTGACAAATGGAAGCGTGTATTATGTGGCTCATCCAGAAATGTAAATAGGAAGGGGGAGGGGAGTGGCATATGATGTGGCGAACCCATCCATTTCTGTACTTTTATCAAAATGGGAACTGGATGTGGGCACTTAAAATGGTTTGTATATATACACCTTTTTAATAACAAGTTTGGTCTTAGAATACACCCTAAGCATTCAACACATTTTCAATGATAAATATTCAAATTTTACTTTGAATATGTTTTAAAGTTGTTATTGAGATTATTTGGGGTCTTATTTGGATGAGGGGGGAGAGGGCCTCTTTTCCCACGCTCTAATCCACCCTTGGAGGCGTCAATGTATGTATTTAAATTAATTTTAAAATAATGACTTAACTTAGAAAGGAAATCTCTTCATATTCTCAAAGAACAAACCATAACCTCTTAGAATATGCACAGCAAAGTAATGTTTGATTTATTCTAGAATAATCTAGATTGGCCCTAGGATTGTATACACCAGTCAGTTCACCTTATGCCTCACCCCCCTCTCCCTCCCAGCCCTTTTGAAGGTGAATTTATTGCCCGTCGCCTGATATTACTGAACAACAGATCCGACAAATTTAAAATAGAAAGATTTCCCAAACTGTCTGATTTTTTTGAAATTTTGCTTACAATAATTGTAAATATTATTAGGTGACTATTTGTGAGCTTAAACGTAAACTATAGGCAAAACATATTTAAAAAAAGCCCACATAGTCAATGTTTAGAGCTGAAGAGATTCCACTCCAATATCATAGAGCCTGGGGCATACAATCGAAATGTTAGTGGAGTTTTTTGTGTGTATTTAGAGTAGCGTTTTTCAAACAGTGTTTGGGGGAAGATCAAAAAGGAACAAGAAAATATATGAGGGATAAAAATAAATCTTATTAAATCAATACTCAACATTATTTTTTTTAAACAACACACTTGATAGAATTTTTATATCTATTGAACTCTTGAACACAAATCTTAACACGAATTAGTCTAATGATAAAATCTCTTTTAAAGAAATTGATGGTGTACCTTGACAATTTTAGAGTATTTTGTTCAGTGTGCCGTTAGTTGAAAATCGCTGATATAGATTATCCATGTGCGGGTTTCTAATGAGTTAAAATAGCTTAAAATGTTGCTTAAGTAGTATAGAATGTCACATATTGCCATGGTGTAGCTAGTGTATGACGCAAGCAAAAGACTTCGTTAATTATTTATAAATAAATTATATATATATATATATTGATAAATTTCAAAGTGTAAAAGTGTACAGAAACTAAAAATATTTTAACAGGCTGGATTTACAGAGGAGGGTTCGAATCCCGATCAGATGTAAAAGGTTTTCACTCTTCCTCCAAGAGGGTAAATTACCTATCAACACTATCCATACTTATTCAAAAGCGTAAATATTTGGTAGCCCGGAAAAGTATTAAAACACAGTACACAAAATAAGTTTATATTTTTTTACGTTAGCTGAATTATTCAATTAAATGGCACAATACAAATAATAAGAAACTTATAAAAACATATTGTACTGAATATATTACACATGTGTAATATACATGTTACTGTACATTCATTAGTTCACTTTCCTTAAATATGAGGAAATTATTATTATTATTAGCACTGCGTCTTACTACCCGGTCGGGTTATACGCACTTACGCTAATGTGTAATGGTAGGGTGATTGTGAGATGAAATGGAGGACCTACAGACCACATTCACAAGATGTCTTGTCAGAGGTGAAGGAAGGGTTTGGTAATCAGATAAATCTGTGCCGGAACCGAGGATTGAACCCCGAACCCTAGCACAGAAGTCCAACACCTTACCCCTAGTATGAGGAAATGAGTGAATGTGAGATTAACAAAAATTAAATTTGTATAGGATAATATTATTGCTTGATCTTGGTGTATAGATTAACTCTTTATCTTCAACAAGCGAGCTAATTCTAGTGTATATTTTATTGTTCCCAATCTGTGCCAAAAAATAACTATAGTAGGTCCTAAATTATTAAAAATTCATTTAAAAATAACCTCAATAATTTTGATTGCATTTGGTTTTAAAAGTAACTTTAATAGTTCAGTCTAACTTCCCTTGATAGCATTTCTTACCTTGAATGAAATAACTACATTTTGGCACTACAAACATGTTAAGAGAATACTTTGAATCGAACAATAATGGACATTATTCTGGTGGTAAGTTTCCAAAATAATGAACAACTAGAATGTTTGTAAATGTAATGTGCTTTAGAGGTTTATTATATCAGAATAAAGTTAGATCTAGGATAACTCTGTTCAATAAATGTTGCAGATTTTTTAAACTAAGTTAACCAGTATATAATTTCCATAACCTATTGAGAGAAATATTTTTATGTTAAAGATAGATGACAGATAATTCTGAAACATAGATGTGAGTACTAGGTCAATTAGAAAAGAAAGGTGATTTATTAAGAATTAGTAGGGTTATTTTAGCAATGTACAAAAAGTGCAAAATTCTTACCTTAGTGAAATATTTTTTGGTGTTTTACAGCAAATTCTGTAAACATAGCATAATGTGTGAAATTTGAGAGAAATCCTTTCATAATGCAATGATTAATATGTTAATTATTATTATTAGCACCGCGTCTTACTACCCGTTCGGGTTATACGCACTTACGCTAATGTGCAATGGTAGGGTGATTGTGAGATGAAATGGAGGACCTACAGTTCAACGTGGAATCCGAACCACGGTGGAGACCTGGCATTCCTCACATTCACCAGGTGTCTTGATTAATATGTTAATCTTATCTTCAAAAATCAATAGCATTTTTCTTGTCACAATCATCAAATTGCTGAATTCATGTTTCTTTCAAGTAGCATATAGAGAGATGTAGGGCAGGGGTTTGCAACCGGTCGACCTTGCGAGAATATTCCGTTGATCACTTAAGAAAACTACATCATCTTTAAAAGTCAATCTTTGAATCTCTTGAGCTCACAAAAATATCCTGTACGGTACTCTTTAAATAATATTTGAGTGTGACCAAAATTACCTTGACCCATATCTATGAGGAAATACTGAGTTTAAATAAAACAAGATGTAACTTAGAGAAAAAAAACATCTTGGGGCATTTTTAAGTCTCTAAGTTGATTGGAGCTCAAAAAGGTTGTCGAACCCTGATTTATAGTATTTTTCGATATTTTCTTAAGTTTAGAACAAGTTTTTAGGGGGCAACTTTTTCAAAAATTACATATAGTCAATACCTAAAAGAGACCTGCCTAGTTTGTATTAATGTGAATAAATTTCCTTTTACAGTTTAAATCAGCATAATTTTCTAAGATTCCTTTTTACAACCAAACTTAATAAAATGTTAAATAAACATGCATTGATATTATACAACTTTTAAAAAGTAGGGCTTAAATTAAGCTTAGTCTCGGTGTATAGCAACCTGATAAGTATAAAATTTATTTTATATTCTAGTAGATGTTGTCTTAATTTATATAAAACCCGATTTCCTTAGAAATAGCCTTTCCTGACAGAAATGAAAAGTTACCAGAACTACTTTGATGTTTCATATTTGGGCCAAACCAAATGATCTGCAAGCTCATGAGCAGCTGTCATTATTGACTGTCAAAACTTTCACAATAAACAATTTGTAACTTATATACTATTTTTTTTCTTTAAAGCATTTTTACATTAAATATGAAAAATTTGTGTGTTGCTTATTTTTGTCAATTTGGGTGTTTGTTAATTTTGTTGTAGTGGGGTGTGTAGATAGCCTAAAATTTATTTTTAAATGAAAGCTTCAAAAAGGTTGCCTACCCTCATAAATAAAGATGGCAGACTCTATGATTGAAGGTGAATGATGATGTCAATACATCATTTGTGTGCTCGTGTTCATACAATAAAAATTTTATTTTGAAATTAATATTTTGTATAGCTTTTTTGAGTTATAAAAATACATAGTTTTATTAATTCAATGTCTTTATTTAGATAAATTTTGGTGAAGAAAACAAAAAAAAACAAGCTTATATTAACAATAGTAACTATTCAACTACATTTTAAATGTTAATAGTTAGACTACCTCCATTCATTTAATACTCCATTAGAGTGACGTTTTTAAAGGAGCCAATCAAGTTGAGTCCCTTACCTTGGGAGGGGGGGGTGTTAACGCATTGCATGCTCATGATGCCGCAACTAATGAATGGGAATATGATTCAGATTTTTGAATTGGTAGGTCTATAAGGTTGGAGTTTTAACATGCGTATTAAGATGATCCTGATTTTTAGTGGATTAAAAATGGTTATGTGGCCTATTGCAGTGAGGTATTTTGTAATATCTTGTGTAGAAGACTGAGGGATGTATGTAGCTGGTGATTTCCATAAGTCCATCACCGATTCTGCCTTAAAAATATGAATGAAGAACGACCCTGGGCAGTGACGATTACAGGATAGCTCATTGGCGTACTAAGCCAAAAGATCCAGGTTCGTTTCCCATGTCCAGGTGTAATTTTTCAATTTAAAGAATATGATATTTAGATAAGGCTTTAACTGTACTTAATCACTATAGTAGTTTAATTTTATTATTTAATAATATTTTTATAATCAGGTATTTTTAATAGTTTTTGTTGGTTTGAAATTAGTCCTGCTTTTGCTAAGATTAGTATCCATAACCTTGTCTAGGCTTTATTTACTCTTACAATAGTTAAGGTGGGAGTTTTCAGAAAATACCACTGTTTTTGCAGTTTATATGAGGGCTCTGGAGTCAATATGCCAAGCCTTCAATGCTGACTACTCTATTTTTCTTCTCTCCGACTCAGACTCCATAAATGGCTAAGGTAATTAATTAGTAATCACAAATTGACTGCAGTAAAATGTTCCAATAGAAATTGCTTCATGGGAAGTTACATTGGCACTGTGAATTTATATTTAAATAAATTTGTCGGTTAAAATTACAAATTTCAGTTTTAAATAATAAAATATATTGTATAACACAATCACACAAACTTTATCATATTGTGTATTATAGCTTTAAAGAAATTTTTCAAAAATAGATTTTCAGTAGACAAACTAGGCCCGAACTTTAAAAAAGTTTTACTTATAAAAACAAACATATAATCTTATTAATCACAATAGTCATGCTTTATACAACCCAGATATCAATTTTAAGCCAAGTGCTCCAAATATATTTATCAAAATTCAAATTTTCAAAAATAATTTAAGTATTCTTATTTATCATGAAAAACTATTCAAAGATTCCCATTGTTAATTCAATCTTCAATGTCAATTTTCAAAATATTCAAAGATTTTATAATTTGTTGTAGCTAAATACCTTAAAATACACTTAAAATTAATTTTATTTTAGATAAATAAAGATAAATTATTATTTAATAATATATTTAGCACCGCGTCTTACTAGACGTTCGGGTTACACGCTTTAAGTACTAATTACTCTAATGGATTAAGAATTGGGAAGGTTGAATTAGAGGAAGAAACCCACATTTGCGTGGAGGAAGAGTGGAAAACCATTTAGGAAAAACCACCCCCAGTTCACCCGACCGAGATTCGAACCTCGATCTCCCCGTCTTCGGCAGTCGAGCTCAACACGACCAGCGCGTTAGCCAACTACGCCACCGAGGTGGGTATAAATTATTATTGATATGGAGAATAGTATCCCAATACCAATTTTGAATCAAATTTCTATAGGTAGCCGTTTTTTTTAAATGTTCAAATTTTTTTTTAATCTTTCAGTAAGCTACCCATAGCCAGATTTTCCCCCCTTTATTGAATTTTTATCCAAAACAAAGTATGCAGGATTATTTCAAGGATGAAAGTGCCAAAATGTTTTCAAATAAGTGATAAAAGTGACAAGAAGCCATAAAAGAGTGATTGAAAAGTGACTTAAAAGGTTATTAAAAGTGACAAGAATATCCCAGCGATATAAAATATTTATATGTATTTTTCTTTGTCCCCTACCAAAAATACAAGTTAAAACCAAAGTTTAACCTAACTTTAAGAAAATCACAAAAATAAATTTAAAAAGAAGTATAATTTGAGCTTTGATCATGGATAGGGCCTACAAACAATGGTTAGCAATTGTTTATTTTGAAAAAGTGTTACAAAAGACAACAAAATCATATTTTAGATTTTGTGTTAAAGAATAAAGTTATTAAAGATCTTTTGCAATTTTCTTTTAAGATGGTCTGCCTCTCTTCTGGTAATTTCTTCCTCTTTTTGTACTTGGCAAACACCTGCCAACAATGCTTGAGCAAGTTGTGCTCCCTGAAAATTATGTTCCTTCAAATCTCTATGTGCCTTTCATTTGTTTCTGTGAACAATTGTAGTTTTGCATTTTTCTTCTCAAAATTTGTTTCTTTTCTATTTTCAATGAATTCATTTTCTTTCTTCTTTTTAACGTCAATTTTTGTTTTATTATCTCCCAGGTTATTTTGATAGGGTTTTTGAGCACCTTGGGCAAGAGCTAATAACTGTATTGCAACGGGTACTAGCTCTGGTAAGTTATCATACAGTTGTGATGCATCTTATGTACGTAATATATGTTATGACATTTGGGCCCAATCTTCTGTGAGGACTCTACTTGAGGAAAACTTTCTTTCAAAATTTGCATTTTCATGGGAAATAAATAGGGGAGCTTTTACAACTTTACATAAAGTTAGATATTTTTAGTTTTCAGCTGGATTATACAATGTGAATAAAAGGCTCCAAAATTTGTCTAATCTAACACCTTCAATTTCATAAATTTTGTCCTCAGGCTGCAAAAGCTTCCACTCATCAATCAAGCTATCGTCAGAAACATTAAACAGTTGAGTGACAATATTTCAGTTATATACAGTTAAATATTCCTGGCAAAACCACTCAAAACCTTTCCTTCGGATGAAAATCAAACAGTGAAAATCAAATTGATGTACATTAATACAGCTTTGGATCATTTCAAAACAAAACCTGTGTTGTGAACATTTTTTAAAACATTATAAATAATTGATTATAAAATGATTTTTCTCTTAACACTTGTATCTTACTAACCGTCAGAGTTATTTGCTTGTGTAGGCCTACTGATTGCGATTATGTATTAGGGATGAGGAAGGTTGAATTTTGGTGCACTCAAATTTGCATGATGAAAGAAAGTGGAAAACAGTTTAGGAAAAAACCACTCAGTGTGCCCGATAGCAGTCTAAAGCAATTGTAATAGTAGCACCTTAGACCATGCAGCCACCAAAGCAATAAGCAATGTAATATCGAGAATATATTTTTTTTAAAAACCTCAGTTACTCATAATTGATATTCACTATAATTACGGCAGCCAAAATCAACAACAAAAACTAACAAGTAGGCTATATTATGCAGCTATTAGATTTTATACTACATTCAATGTTTCTGAATAAGATTACTATATGATGATCTTTATTCTTGAAAAACTATTAAAATTGTTTAGGTAACTAAGCATAGTAAATTTGTTTAGAATAGTGACTAAGTGACTAACAAAAAGAAAAGTGACTAAAAGTGACCCACTGGCATCAATGTTATTTGTCATGTCAAACACTCCCAAGATACCCATTTAAAACCAATCGTTAGGGCAATTTTTTTATTATTTCAAGTCTTTGAAAAATCAGTCAGTAAACTACCCATAAATGAATTTTTACTCCAAGAACAAGTAGAGTGTCATTTGTCATGTGAAACATTCCCAAGGTATCCATTTGGAACTATATCATTATAGATATTTGTAATATAGGTCTATTTCAAGTTTTTGAAAAAGCGATAGAAAACTACCCTTCAAAAAAGTTTGCCCAGAAACCAATCAAGTGCTATTTTTTATCTAAAAAAAATGTATACATGCAATGTAAACAAAATCATTAGAGCCATTTACAAAAAATTTGTAGTTTGAAAAAATTACTCATCATTAAACTACCCTTAATTGAAGGGCTTGGATATAAAAAATGTGGTACAACTCTTTATCAAGTGGGAATTAAATTCATCTAACCATTTGAATCTGCGGCAAGAGACAGACAGACATGGGAACAGACATAATTATAAAATCCACTTTTTAGAATTTCTGTTTAAATGAAATGTAAAAATTCATCATAATCCCAAAATAGAGTTTTTTTGTTCATGATCACAATACTTAATTACTCTTGATATGAGAAAGTAAAAAGTATATAATACTGATAGAATTAGTTTTTATTTTGGAGCCCGAGTTGAAGTAGGCGCATTTTTAAAGACTCTTGATTCCGACTCCACCCAAAATCGCTTCACATTCAAACTACACAACTAGGATTCCACAGACTTTGTTTTTATAGCAAAACTTTTTTGGCCATAATAAATAAAATAGTGCTTCGGTACAATCATAAGAGTATTTTCAATGGTTGTTGATTATCTACCATGAGCATGTAACAGCCTTAGATGGCTAACTTTTTAAATAGATAAAAAAAAATGTCATTAAATACCAGGACATCCTTGACAAATGTTCAAGAAATGGTGATATCACCATGTTAGGAAAATTAACTATCTTTATACTGTAGCAATGTTTTATTTCTTTTGAACACAAAAAAGTGTTGCTATAAAAAACTGCTAAAACAGTGACCTTTTCTCGAGTTCTCTACATTCCCATCTTAAAAGTAGTTTAATTTAAATGTGATTAAGTTAAGTAAAATGTTCAGTAGGTGAGAAACTTCAAATATTAGTCTTCAGCACTAATAAATATGGCCAAGAGGTAAGATTAGACCAGTCCTGTTCAAAATGCTAAGAGCATAGGCCTACATTTTTATTGATGCAATGTTTATTAAGTATAATACCATTAAAGGCTAAGCCACAATTATAAAACTGAGAAATATTTTTACACCCTATCAGATGGTGACTTCACAAATGTGAATAGCCTAGTTATCCAGAATATTTAATACTACCCAACATAAAACAATGTTATTTAAAATAAAAAACAAATAAATTTAAAAAATAAAACCTAGCACAGTTAACTACCAACATTAAAAAAAAGTAGGTCTAATAAATAGAGCATGAAAATTAATTAAAGTCTATTGAAAAATCTAGTTATTTTTATTAGAATGTAAAACCTACTCTTCAAAAATGTTAAAACGTTTTTAAAAATATATTTCAAAAATATAAGAACGTTTGGTGTCTCTAAGACTAAAACAGTAACTTGGCTCTGTATGTTTATTTAGGTTAACTTATATTTGGAATGTGAATTTTTTTTAAAAAAAATTGTCGTGTTAGAATGTACATAGGCTAGGTAATTTTTTTTAAATGGATAAAAAAAATGTTCAATTTTAATTTTTAAATTTGATACTGGACTGAACAAAAACTGTTGACATTATTAGGCCTACAATGACAGACCCTCTATCCTTCAACAATTCCAACAGATGTCTATAATGTAAAGAACGTAATGTTGATCAATTTTTAAACTAAGGGCCCAAGAAAATTTCAATATATAAGTTAATTTAAGTGAACTAACCTCTTGTTTACTCATCTGTCAACATGCTATGAAATGCAAGTACAGTATAATGATTTTTCTGAATAATAATTTATTATTATAACATATTTAAAAATGAGTCAGCGCAACGTAATTATGATTATTTATTTAAATTATTATCCATTTTAACAATCTTCACAACTTCAGGCAATACCATAAACATCATTTGATTGTGGAAAGGAAAATTTGTTAGCCAGAATAGAAATGGCGAAATCCAAATTGTAGTTGAGGCTTATCCATCTGTGATTTAAAAACCAGTGAAATAGGTTAATGCTGTATTTCTAAGCTGATTTTAATCTATAAAAACAAACACAATACCATAAAAATACTAAACATACCTTTCAAATCGTTATCTGATAACCATGACTCACAAAATCAAAAAATAAAATTAATCACTAAATGCACACACCCAAAAATAATTCCACTATTACTCGCCCATAGCGCACTCTCCGCGCACAGGTTCTGCGAGCCATCATTGGTCAGCCTAGTGACTTCAGGGCGGAAGTGTGTACAGTCATATTTTATATAAGTCATATCACTAGAAAAACGAGTGTATAATTATGATATTAGTTTGAAATTCTGGCCTAGTGTGTGTCAAATTGAATCAATATTGTTAAAAATAACTTTCATTCCTCGTGAATTTTACCAATTAAGTAATAATAGTAGTAATACAGCTTAAAGCAAAAGTGTCCGTCATTCTGGGTATACCAACACATTTTCCAAATATGGTAGTGAAAACAAATGTGCCAGACCATTTCAAACACACATGACTAAAAACAACTACCATATTCATACATTTATCTTCTTATATTTAGTACTTCGCGCAAGAATAGTCTAAATAAATGTTTTTCCCTGTGTATATCCTTTATACCTCACAAGCCTGTGTTCGATGTTTGGTTAAAGTAAATTAGATAATTATATTAATAATAAATTAAAGCAATAATCTGTGCCTGGGAGTTAAAGTTTTAAAAATCTTTGCTAGGTACTTTTGATTTTTTTTTATATGTTAAGCCTTACTTTAGGACTGATTGTTGTGGGATCATTGATATACAAAAAAGAGTAAATTTCGAATAAAATTGGAAATTTGACAAATTTAATGGTATTAAATGTGATCAATATAATATAAGTTCCCCAGATCTTGTAAATGGTTATCAAATTATTTCTATACATTATAAGCTAGTCACATATTTACCTTACTTCTCTTGATAGCCTTAAAATATAAGGAAGCATGGCAAGCATTTATGTATTAGAAACATGTTGTTATAAACATAATATAAGGCACCAACATATGCAAATACCACCATTTACTTTATTTAATTAATATTTTCTTCTATAGTCTACTATTGCATTAAAATATTACTATTCTAAACCATAATAATGTTATTCTTGTCTCAAATTAAAACTGTTTATAACCTTTCGTTCATTTTCCTCTCAAATCAAACAAAACGTGAAACACCCGAAAAGTTATTAGTGTATATTTAGCTATCAGATCAAAACCAAACAAAAGAGGTTGTATTCACTATTCAACATCGTCCCACCTGAGTTGCAGAGGTCGACTCACACAATTATTACAAGTGGTAAAATATCACAAAATTCGCGTCTAGACCTAGTTTCTCTCATTTTTTTCAACAATATAAACAGGAGTTTCAGCCCCGTCCACTTGTTGTTGAGGCACCAGGGGAAGGACTTATGAATACTATTCCTCTAATGGGTAAAGCTGCTTTGCTGGTATCACTATCTCCGAATTAGAAGTCCCATGTCAAACGGCTCTGACGACACTATAACGCCTAAAAATAATTTCCAAAATCCGACCCAATGGCCGCTTTCTGTTGTAATTTCCAATCAGCACAACATCTATAACAGAAATTATTTTCCCTGGATTACACTCGTATGAATATCCCCAAATAATTCGATATAGACTTCTTTTCAACATTCCTGCAATTGCTGTTGGCTTCAGTACTACCTTTTTATTATATTTACCTTATCTAAGATGCGTAGGTCAAGAACTAACATCATGTGAATATGGAAACATTTATGGACTTAATACTACCAGATATCAGTATTTTCGGATATGTAAGTTATAGGGCGGGAATTTTGAACCGCTTGGACATCACAAAAAAATAATGAACATTTCTTCGTATTCAAAGACAGTGCATCAAAAAGCTTTTCTCGGCAATTTTTTAACAGTTCGTATTATTCTCTCACAAAAACCACCTCCCCAATCTGCAGTTAGGGTGAAGTTTCCACTTGATTTTTGTTTTTTGCAGCACTTTAAATAAAAACCCATTTCTAATCAAATTCTATAAGAGCATTTGCAGCTCCAACCAAGTTATTGCCGTTATCAGAGTTCACTATTAAAAGTTCAAAACTGTGATCTACACAAACAGATCTCAATGCTTGCAAGAAGGCTAACGTGGAAATTGACGTAACTAACTCGAAATATACAGCTCTATAAACAGCACATGTGAAAACATATATGTATGCGTTAATGTCTATCCAGATAAATTATTGTGATTTCAATAACTGCTATACCTCACACTTTGTTTGACAGAAGAGGAATGGTTTCTATTCTCGCAGTCTTCTCAACATTACTTAGACATATTACACAGGTAGAAATGAATGATTTCCCTCGCATTCAATGTCCAATATTCTCTCTCAGTATGCTCAGTGAAACATGTGCCACAGGATAAGAATTTTTAAGGTGCACTGTGAAAATAAGTATTTTTACAACTAGATTATTTTGAAGGCAGTACCACGGGCATACAGAAATAATCTTGATCTTGACAAAACATCATATTAGTATTCGGCTTGATTATTAATACCCTCCTAGTCTTTGCAATATTTCAAAATAGTTATCCTCTTGCATTCTTTATTCGTACACGCTTAATAATCTTCTTTTCTCCAGTGATTAATTCCTCTCAAGACAATTTACTAGCCTCCCTGGGATCCTTTGTTTGATGGCAACTGTGGGAAAACCTTATCGTCCATGCTACCATGCGCACTATTTTGTCAGAGCACGAGATAAAACAGTGATAACCACTTAAATACATGGCAGTGACACATATTCTGGCAAACTTCTTGTTTAGGAGATCCACACCATTCACACACATTTAGCTGAGCTAACAGGCATTGTGTTATTGGATAACCTTTACTTTTTTCTTGGAAAATGATATTTGAGGTAACTAGCTTTCCCACAAGGCCATTGGTCCCAGGGTCACTTCAACTAATCAGGTCAGTCCCACCATCTCGTTGTTGTTAGCTGCCCTGCTGTACATCCTCTTGGAGGAAGATCTGCTGAGTTGGTGTCACCTGGCACGTACCTCCAAGACCCCATCGCAGCTAATATTATTACTTCTTTAATACTCTTGTTCACAAATACGGTCCAAGTTCCCTCTCGTTTAATCAAAGCTAATGATTAGACCCATAATGAATAGTCAAGTAATGTTTGCCTCAAAAAGTCATTTTGACAGAAATAAATTATATAGTTTTGAAATTTGGTATATAACCTTGAATACTCTAGAATCAAATAACCGACAAGTTTCCACTTGAAAAACACCCCCTAAACGGTAAAGTTGCGTAATTTTCTCAATTATTTCATAAAAGATTCAGTTACTGAACATTTTTTTGCATGGTAAAATTAATGGTCACCAATATTTGAGCAAAAATTATATTACATGGTTTGCCATAAAAGCAGTTTAAAGGCTGGAATTAGGGGTTTGGTTCTGGTGCGCCGCTCACGATTCATTTTTCATGCTTTGGTTTCGTAAATTACTACCAAATGGTTAGCTTTTCGTTAAAAATACTCATTACTGAAGTTGAAGAACGCAAACATTTTCTATCAGAATAAGTAAAATTTTCAGAAATTGGTATTTGATAATTTCTCTTTGGGGAAAAAAAAAAATTTTTGTAGGCGTGGTTGCGATCTCCTTCCATTTCTTCGCATCAGCCCACTACTGAATGTTTTGTAGAAAATGGTGAGCATGCTCACTTCCAAGCTATTTTATGACCATCTGCAAATAATCCCCCTGTACCAGGCATAGATCATTTGGATGGCAGAGACGAAGAAAACAAATAACTACTTTTTTATTGTTTTCAAATTGTTAAGACTCTGATGGATTATTTTTTAGCAGAGTAACTTTATTTTCTCCCTCCTTGACCCCCCCAAAAAACATATAAAATGATATGCCATACATTGATTTTGCACCACAATATCAATGCTTACCTTTTGGCTGTCAGATCGGGCGTCCTATTGAGTTACAAAAATTGCTCAAGGGTAATAGGGTGGCATCAACTGGAAGATTTAAATATGCATCAAAATGAACCAGACACAGAAAGAATTTTTATTCATAACACAAATCAAGCTTTCAGTTTTGTCAACCAAACTATTATAGCAATAGCAAAATTGTTGCAAATGAAAATATGTTTTGAATTGATGTAAGTTTTTTCCTTCTGTATCATGTTGATGTGTCAATAAACACAAGAAGCCATTTGTTGCACGTGTCTATTCGAAGCGGTAAAGATCAAAATAAAATATGAAACAAAGACAAAATTCAATCGCGTAAACAAATGTTTCTTCTATTTGGATGGTTTGTTTTTGTTGAATAAGTGGTACATGTTGTAGTTAAAAACGTTGCACTAGTAATTAGTTCATCGGCATAATATTTAAATAGAATTCAGAGAATTGCATCTAATTGATTGATACAAAAAACATCTGTCTCTTTGGAGCACCAAAAAACATTGATTATAAGAGCAAGTCTGCCACTAAAACAACTTATTTGTCCCACTTGTTGACACAATTTATAAACTGTGGTGTCAGTGTAGACACAGTGTTGAATCTAATTAGAAAACTAACATAAACATAACGTGACAATGCTCTTCCAATGTGGACATTTTGTTGACTGAAGTTGACTAAGTAAATTTTGAATACGAAACACCTCACAACATTGTGCAGCACACAAGTTTATCTATGTTGCTCCAATGGAGACACAGTTTTATTACGACATGTAATGCGTGGTAATGTCCATCAATGAGAGCCAGAAAGTTATTTTCACGTCAATGGTTTGGAGGCCTGGCCAAATACTCCCTTCCACTGTAACTCTTGAGTGGAACGTTTGTCTTTGAGGGTGGCATAGTATGAGGTCAAGCTTTTATGAAGCTAACAAACTTACCTCACATGATAAATAGTGATGGCAGCCGAATTATGCGCACCTGATCCCTCTATGGTGTTATTTGCCACTGATATGGGCCAATTCGACGTCGACACATACGGTATGGATTAAAGAAAGTGCAGTTCAGCCCGCACCTGCCAAAAGGATTAGCTACTAATGCTCCAGTAAAGTATGGCATTGTCGTGATGAAAGTGTATTTTCCATTCTTTATCTTCGCCAGAATACACAGGTAATCAACAAAGTGGCAGTGGAGATGTTGAAGGTGTTTGATAAATAGGACTTATATGACATGTACAGTGGACACCATCATGTTGATGACACAGCTGGCCTTGGCCGTAGTCAAACTCGTTGAGGTTGTTATGCTTCATAAGATGACTAAGCACCTTGAATCCTGGTGAGGCCGAAAATGCCATCTTTTCCTAATACGATTCTCTTTCCAAGATAAAGAACCAAGGACTTGCGGGTTGGAAACTAGTTGGATGTGTCTGTGTATATCTAGGAGTAGGTCTCAGGTTCCTATTACACGGTCGGCTTACGGGACCCTGAAAAACACTGACAAAATCAAAGGCTATTGATTATTTTTAAGATGTATCACTCAAACAAGTAATAGTAATACGTGGTGCTAAAAAAATGTAGTAGAGTGAAGGTACAAATTTAAGATAAAATTAAACATAAAATTGCCCTGAGAAGTTTAAAAAGATAAATGATACAGTGCACTGCAATGTATTTCTCGCTTATTTACCTAATAAAATGGTGGCATATACTTGAAGCTCGTGATATATGTTAAACTAAATTATATACATTGTTGTAGAAACATAATAGGGCGAGGGGGGGACGAACATCGTATTCCTTCAAATGAGCATACAAGAGACACAGTTATAGAAACATATAATTTGTACTGCTCATTTTCAACTATTCATTTCCAAAGCTCTATTTAAAACATATATATTATTATTATTAGTTGTTCTGTCTTAAGACAGATCCATTCCTTTTGTCAGTGAACTTAGGCCGCCAATGCGCACTGTCCTTTGCCTCCTCCTTGGGCTCCCGGAATTTTCTTCTTCCCTTCAATGCACCTAATATTAGAATCCTCCCCCTTTTAACCTCCTCTTTCCCTCAACCTTTCCTTCTATGACGTCGTGCAGAAGTAAAATATTGATTTTATAAAATACACTTTTATATAAAAGTTGTTTATTTTTAAGAGCCCTACAAATTTTCAATGATAAATTGTTGAGATATGGTCAAAATTGGAAATTTCCGCTTATGTAATGTACCCTCAAAGTAATTTTCGTAAGAAAACGAGATGCATCATTTTGTTTCAATGTTAAACTGTGCCTATATAAGAATTTTAACCAAAATCTTACGGGGGCCTCTCAAGAAATTTTTTTTAAATTCTTTATGCCCTAACCTTTAATTCGCCTACCCCTAATTTTAGGGAAATTCCAAAAACTATTCGGGTGAACCTTATGAAAACCCTAGATTACAAGTTTAACCAGATCTGTAAAACGGTTTTGGCTCTAGACCGAGATACAAATAGACAGACAGACAGGCGGAATTGTGAGAGTCACTTTTTCGTGTAGATATCTATCAAAATCTTGAATTAGGTTTTCCTTAATGATCACAATACTTCACTATTCGAGAGGTCACGAGAAAGTGAAAATGTAGTCAGCAGCTTGAACTACATTTTGATGTAAGATTCGTCCATCCCTAATCCAATTTTTCTGCTACCAGAATAGATTCTTCAAATTTACACGTGACACCTGGACGCGGGGATCAAACCCGGGACCTTTGGCTTAGTACGCCAATACTTTAATGACTGAGCTATCCAGGAGTTGTCCCTTCATATTTTAAGGCAGAGTCTGTAATGGACGTGTGGATGCGGCTATAACCGTAATTAACAACTATAATAGCTTGGTTATACTATTAATGAAACGGTTGCATATTTCTGTAAAAGTCTTTCCATCCCTCATTTGGATTTACTACATTTTTATTTTAAAGTCTTCCATCGCTCTTTGAGAGTTACTTGAAATTACACTGTAATGTGTCACTGAAAATTCCCCTTATTCACTCTCACAATCTTGATTCCCCCCTCCGCCGGACCATTGTGTTGCGGTCAGCGATGAGCATGGTGGAAGATTCCATCAGGACATCTCTGCAATGGAGACGAGATACCATGGCAAGTGTAGCTGTGCTATGCTAGTAGACTGTTATATTCTGAAAATTGAAAAATGACACCTGGACACGGGAATCGAACCCGGGACCTTCGGCTTAGTACGCCAATGCTCTTACCACTGAGCTATCCAGGATTCGTCCCGTGCCCATGGTCATTCTTCACTCATAGTTTAAGGCAGAGTCTGAGATAGACGTGGAAGTCGTCAGCTTATAAACATGTGATTATCTAAGATCACAGCCATCAGACAACGCAGCCATCAGCGACTCGGTAGTTGGCAATTTTGCGGCCAATTGACAATTATATATATAATTGTACAGGATTGCATATATTAATGAAACAAATAGCCGAAACTATTGTTAATGCATTTTAGTGAGGATTACACCTTTTAGATATCATATTCTGAAAATTGAAAAATGACACCTGGACACGGGAATCGAACCCGGGACCTTCGGCTTAGTACGCCACTGCTCTTACCACTGAGCTATCCAGGATTCGTCCCGTGCCCATGGTCATTCTTCACTCATAGTTTAAGGCAGAGTCTGAGATAGACGTGGAAGTCGTCAGCTTATAAACATGTGATTATCTAAGATCACAGCCATCAGACAACGCAGCCATCAGCGACTCGGTAGTTGGCAATTTTGCGGCCAATTGACAATTATATATATAATTGTACAGGATTGCATATATTAATGAAACAAATAGCCGAAACTATTGTTAATGCATTTTAGTGTGGATAGTCCCTCATAGATATCATATTCTGAAAATTGAAAAATGACACCTGGACACGGGATTCTGCCTTAAACTATGAGTGAAGAATGACCATGAGCACGGGACGAATCCTGGATAGCTCAGTGGTAAGAGTATTGGCGTACTAAGCCGAAGATCCTGAGTTCGATTCCCGTGTCCAGGTGTTATTTTTCAATTTTCAGAATATGATATCTATGAGCGACTATCCACACTAAAATGCATTAACAATAGTTTCGGCTATTTGTTTCATTAGTAGACTATTGCTGGAATGTCAAAACTCACAAGGGATGCCCCTGACAAAGTACAAACGTCAAGCGAAGCGAAAGCTCAAGAAGTGAGCCAAGGGTAGTTAGCTTACAGTGACTATATTATTCAATAAACAATCTCCACAAAAATGTTATGAAACTTATAAATATATTGTAGCATTCTATTCTTGGGTTACGGTTTGAAATTAAAATAATACTTTTGTTCTTAAATTTTACTAAAATATTTTTTATTATTTCACATATAGGTAGGCCATCCCAATTATACCCACAGACCCTGTTTCGTTCAATATAAAGAGGGCTCTTTAATTTCAAAACTAGAGCTAAATATTTTTAATGGTGATTTTTAACGTCCCTATATACATTAAACCATAGAAACAAAAACGTGTTTTAAATTTGTTGACCAGTGATAGTTAGTGTCTTGGTTCTTCATTGATTAATTACAACCTGAAGAGCTGGGTAAACTTCCATCACAACATTTTCCTCCGAATCATCCTGTTCGAGAGCTTGTCCAGTGGTTTGGAATCTCTGGTGCGTGGGATGTGCGCTAGATGGCACGCGGGCGGGCCAGTGCGCAAGGTAGGTTTATCAAGGGCAAACACCCACGGGGCGACAAGTCTCGAAGAACAGGTTGTCCCCGCACAATGCCCTACTTCCAATACGAGCACCTCAACAAACATATGATGCGTGAACAGGTTGCTAAACGTCTCTCCTATCTTAGTATAATACTAAACTATGCCATAAATAGGATTTAGATAGGATGGATTTTTTTTTAAAAAAAACGTTATACGGATTTTACGTATCAAATTTGTAAATGTACGCTTTAAATCTAAATTATATGCACTCGTTTCATAAATAACAATCATCAACATCGATAAAATACTAGCTATAGAGTAAAATAATACTATTGACATGTATAAAAGCTTCTTTTGATCAAACTCTTACCACAAAGTGGAAGGAAATAAAAACAACGATGCATTACAAAAAATTGAACAATCCTCAAAGATAATGTATTGGACTCTAAAACGTTATATTGTTGGACTCACCAGTTATTTCTAAAGTTGAATTAAGTAGCCAAGATATTATAGTTGTTAATTACGGTAATAAACTCATCTTATTAACATATATTTTAGACAAAAATTGACACCTAGACACGGGAATCGAACCCGGTACCCTTGGATTAGTACGCCAATACTATTACCATTAAGCTATCAATTTTTTTAAAAAAAATTTTTTTAGCAAGGCTCATACTTGGGGCTGACACATTTATTTTTAAATTTATTTTATTTGTAAATATTCCAGATTCGATCTATTTGCCTTATGGTATTTACTGAATAGTGGTATAATAAATTTTCAATTAAAGTTCCCAATAAGAATTTAAACAGTTAACTCGTAGTTGACCTAGGTTCAGTGAGCCGAGATAGTAGCTACCGGAACTACTTCAAAATAAAAACTAACTAATTTACTATAAGGAAATAAACCTCAAAACTACTTCAAGATACTAAGTAGTTTAGCTATTTTTAGACCGTATAAGAAGATGAATAGTGGCACTACATTAAGACGGTAGGCAGTTGAACAAATTTTTGGCTTTATAGTATGGTAGTTATAATTATAACAGCACTTGCGTGGGAGGAGAGTTGAAAACCGTTTAGGATAAACTACTGTCAGTATATCCGGCTAGGATTCAAACCCCGATATCCCAGTCAATGAAAAATTAGACTAAATGAGTTTGACATTCAGACCACGTGTTTGTGTGAGAGTGAAATACCATTTAGGG
>CABFVX010000798.1:189637-204040 GCA_902151425.1 Timema shepardi
CCCATCTTCAGCAGGTCAGTCTAACACGAGAGTGACGCCTTAGACCATTCGGCCACTGAAGTGGGTAGCAAACATATTTGTTGGCCAGATAAAATAAGATATTTGCTCGGAAGATATGTTTAATTTAACTTTCAAAACATAATAATATCAACAGTTCTTGGACCCACCCAGTTGGCCACGTGGTCTAACGCGCTACTCTCGTAGTAGACTAGACTGCCGATGACATGGAGATCTAGGTTTGAATCTCGGTCGGGTGCACTAAGGGTGGCTTTACAAAATGGTTTTCTTCTCTCCATTCCAAGCAAATTCGAGTACACTGCCTATTAATATAACCTTCCTAATCCTTAAAACCAATAGCGTAATTAGTACATAAGCGTATAACCTGAACGGGTAGTAATACTCGGCGCAAAGTATTATTATTATTAGTAAAGAGTCACAGCACTGAATATAATGAAAAGGTAAAGACCACCTTTGTGTGGTGTGCACAAACAATGTGAACCAAATGGCCACAATTCGAATAGGGAGGAGTTTTTCTTTTGTTATGTTTTTCTTACAAAAAATTATAAGCTTATTTATTTTTCAAAACAACTTTCACACAATAAAAATAAATCATAGAACAGTATATTTAAAAAAATAAAAAATAATCAGAACTATACTTAAATAAATAAATTAATTAATTAATGACAGAAAAATGGGGGCTATAACGCAAGGTTTCTAGGGTAAACTTGAGCGATCATTTAATCACGCTTAAGTTCGTTAGCACTTTCGTTTAAAACTTGATATAAAATAAACGTTTTAAACTAAAAGTATCATTTAACACGTGCTTAAGCGAATGGTCGATCAAGTTGTTAACAACTTTATTTAGCGAGTCGTTGGAAAATAAAATGTTTCCTAAAAGTTTAAGAAGTCATTTCTACATTTTAATGTTCTTATTGATATGTCATATAAATGTTTGTTTTTCGTTGTGTTGGACAGACGCGAGACGGTGGTTGTTTCGACGCGTTAGGATAATTTTGGATGGGTAAATATTTATTGATTTGTTACTATAATTTATTGTATTACAGTATATACATAATTATATATAATATAATATGCCCGCTTAAAATTACCCAATCACTGCAGTCTCTTCTGATCAAGTTGTCTTTTCCAGAAGTTAGGGGCGCAAGGTCGCCAGCATACTCTAATTTATGAAAGTGTCCAACTTTATTTCTGAAGGAGCCAAAAATTAATTATGGCCCCAGACCTCACCAAAACTTGAAAATGTTCCTGCAGCCCCTGTAATGTATGTATAGTATAATTTTGGTAGGAAGAACAGTAGAAGTTAGTTACTAAAGTTACCAAAACAATTTTAATAGATTCATACATCAAGTTATGTTATCTGCAGCTGTTACTTTTTATAGATATTACCTCTACCTATAAAATAACACTAATAATACGGTAAAATGTTATCAATGTTGACCACAATAATATATGATTGAATTTTCACTACTGTTCTTCCAACAAAAATCAGGGTATATATATAGTGAGGTATGGAGCCATAATTAATTTTTGGCTCCTTCAGGAATAAAGTTGGCCACTTTCATCAATTAGAGTATGCTGGCGACCTTGCGCCCCTAACTTCTGTGAAAGACAACTTGTTGAGAAGAGACTGCAGTGATTGGGTGATTCTAAGCGGCCATATTAGGCACCCATACAACATTTTACGGGGACATGGGGAGGCAGGTAGTTTCTACTTGGTCCCCACGCCCTAATAGTGTAAGTCATAGTGGGTGATTAAGGTGGGGATGTAGGGAACGAGAAAAAAGGCCAGTGTTTTTGCAATTTTTTTTATAGCAACACATTTTTTGGTCAAAATAAATAAAATATTGCTCCGGTGTAAACATAAAGTTTAATTTTCTTCTCTTGGTTATACCAATAGTTCTTGAATATCTGTCATGAACACAATGAAGAAAAAACGTTGTCACTAACTTCCAGAACACCCTTGACAGATATTCAACAACTGTTGATATCACCGTGCGTAGAATATTACTTTCTATGTTTCTACTGAAGCAATATTAGACTTAGATTTATTTTTTGACAAAAAAATGTTTTACTATAAAAACTGGGAAAACTTTGACCTTTACCCGGCTCCTTACATTCCCACTTTGAGGATAATTATTTATCCTATCGACATAAGGTACAGCACTGGTGGTCATATAGTCTAAGGCAGTGGCTTCAAATCACGAGACGATTTTTGATGAGTCGCTTAGAATTTTTGAAATGGGAAAATTGTGTATTTACATTGAAAATATAAATTGATGAAAGAATGGGAAAGTTAAAAATAAAAACAATTAAAAAAATATATATATACACACACACCCTCATGTCCATTTAAGCCAGGCGGGTCATGAAAGTTTGTCACTCTAGAAATTGTGTCTCGGCTCTAAAAGGTGTGGTTTTACCATGACCTATCCACGATTCTTCTATAGACCAATGTTTCCCTAACTGTGGTATGCGTACCCCCCAGAGGTACGTGAATTATTCCAAGGGCCTCACGACGCATCAATCAAAATATTTTGGCTTACCACTAGAGCTTTATTAAAATTAAATTTTTAATGAAACAATTAGCCGAAACTATTTTTAATGCATTTTAGTGGGGATAGTCCCTCATAGATATCATATTCGGAAAATTGAAAAATGACACCTGGACACGGGAATCGAACCCGGGACCTTCGGCTTAGTACGCCAATGCTCTTACCACTGAGCTATCCAGGATTCGTCCCGTGCCCATGGTCATTCTTCACTCATAGTTTANTGGTAAGAGCATTGGCGTACTAAGCCGAAGGTCCCGGGTTCGATTCCCGTGCCCAGGTGTCATTTTTCAATTTTCAGAATATGATAATTAATTTTTTGTTTGGAACAGCCCCTGTATATGATTTGGAATAACCCATATTTTATTTTTTTCGCTTAGCATGTCCAACCCACAGCCTGCCAAATGAAACTCTTCCTCTAATATGGAAATAATCTGTTGTCAAACTTATTTATGAAAATGGGTAAAAACAAATGTTTGTAGTTAGAGACCCATTTCTCTCTTCAATACTTTCTCTAAAGTAATTGAGAAAATAATACACGAGCATACCTTTCACCACTTAAGAATAAAATCTCAGAAAATCGATATGTCTTCATAAAAATAAATCTACGGTCACAAGTTTAGTAGAGTTTCTGGGACATGTTGCCCCTCAAGTCTCTACCCAAGGTCAGGTTGAGGCTATTTATTTTGACCAAAGTAAGACATTTGACTTATGTCAGCATAGTATTATTTTCTCAAAACTTTGTAATTTTGGTATGTCTCATCCGTGTGTAAATTGGTTTAACAAATATTTGCACAATATATAATTTGCTATTAAAATAGATTCACACACCCCTAACACATTTTTAGCCCCCTGTGGCATCACAGGGTTCTAATTTAGGTACTCTTTTCTTTAATGTGTTTATCGATGACATTGGTAAATATTTAAACTAATCTAGTTATTTACTCTTTCCGGATGATGTAAACCTATTTAAAATTACAGCATGTATAGAGTTACATACGACACAAATGGTATTTTACAATGGGGTCTTGAAAATGGAATGTCTATAAAAAAAAATCCAAGTCAAAATAGACATATTTTACTAGGAAAACTAATTATATATTTTTTAACTTATAAACTTGTCAATGATAGCATAGTTTGCTACCTTTATATTAATGATCTAAGTGTTCTCCTAGACAACAAACTTTACTTCCACTATCATGTTGACCATAATATATCCAAATCATCGAAATTACTTGAACTTATTAAATTTATTACGTCATCGTTAAAGAATACTTTATGTCTGTACTACGCCCTGGTTAGATCTAAGCCAGGATATGCAGGTGTTACTTGGAGTTCCTTATCTGGCTCTCTTAGATTGGAAAACCTTCAACCTAAATTTATTGCTGCTTGCTATGATAAAACAATTATTAGCAGGTGGTTTAATTATGATTATGTCAGAATTCAAAATATTTTAGGGCAACATACTCTCTTCTCACGTGGATTTAATTGTGATGCCCTATTTGTTTTTAATATTTTCAATAACAACATTTCTTGTAAATTTGCCCTTGATCATCTTGGTATTCATGTTCCTACTCGGGTCTCTCGTTGTATCCAAAATTGTTTTCTCTCAATAAACTTACCAAGTGAACTCTATAGGCCATTGTATTAATAGCGCCAATTATAGGTTTGAAAATTTGATTTTTTTTTTCACAAAAGAAAAGTCAAGCTCTGAGAGTTATTCAAGAAACTCCCCTATAGTTAATTTATCCTGTGGATGCTCTACCTCAAATATTTTAATTTACATTGTTCTGATCTATTTGTTTGCTTATTGTTACTGCTTTTTAAATCTTATTCTTTTACTACTCTTTAGTTATTTTTACTTTCTCGCTATCTTACGGGTAGAGAAAGTATTGTGATTGTCAAAAAAAAAATTGAACTCAAGATTTTGATTAATCTTGACGTTTCATGACCCCCCGAATCCAAAAAGTGGTTTTTGATTTTCCATCTGTCTATCTCTCTGTACCTCCAATTACAGCCTAAATTATTTTACTGATTGGGCTAAAACTAGGTATTTAGGGTTTTCATAGAGTTGCTCCGAGGCATTTTTGGAATTGGAAATCTAACCCTAAAATCGAGGTTAGTTTACTGAAGGGCAAAAAGAGAAAAAATCGATTTCCTCAAAATTGACCAACGATTTTGATTAAAATTCGTATCTAGGTGTTGATTAAGGATTATAAATAAACTAGCTATTTTCATTTTACCATGAAAATGAATTTTATGGTATTTTACAGAAGTAGAAACTTCCGTATCCCCGCAACTATTTGAGATACTAAATAACTTATCTTTGCAAAATTATAGTACTATTAAAAATAAAAGACTTTTATATGAAATATATTTTTATAAATCCAATAGTTTCTGAGATATTGGCAAATATATTAAAACAATTTTGTGAGCTTTAGTTGTAAAAGAGATACTACATAAATTTTAACGCAATAATTCTCCAATGCCATAGAGTAATTAAATATAAGTAAGTCTCTAAAAGTTTATGTTGTTTTTCTTAAACCTCTTAGGAGAAATGTTTGTACAACAATGATCTATATCCATTTTAGACTCAATAATCAATATTTACATTTTTCTTTATTGGTCAAAATTTCTAAGTGAGGAATTTAATATCAATGCGATGGCATGAAGATTTACAACTCCTAATAAAATGTCAAAATTTTTAACCAGAAGTTGAAAAAAAAAAGTTTACATAAGTATAGCGCAATTTATGCTTGAGTTTGCTAGTGTATATTATTTCGTTTCACATATATTACGAGTTTTGAGTAAATATCTCTATGGTTAAACAATAGAGCGAGAAAGTCCGTGCGGAGTTCCGTACCATTTATTTACCTTTGCTGTTATTTTATTATTAGACCTATAATTATTATTTTCTATTTTATAGTAATTATTTATCTGTATGTATCATTATATAGCTATTATTGTTTATCTTATTTTCTCGTGTAATTATATAATATATTTGTAAAGTACTTCTGTAATTTTCAGTGCTGGTTTGTTATATATTCCATTCACCGTAGGAATTGACTTCTGAAAGGCCTTTTTCCCTACCATAAATCTACTAAATAGCAGGATATTGGTAGGAAAAAAGACCTTTCAGAGAGTAATTCCTACCGTGAATGGAATATAGGTCTGACGACTGTTGGCCAGCACTATAATAAAGGAAATTTAAATTATTATAATTTTTATTATTATTATTATTAATGGCATATAGCTTTTGGAGGCAGAAAATGCACAAATATTAATATGGGTGATGGGGGTAGGATGCCTTCTCCTAGATCCTCCTTTCAAACACCCCTCCTCCATTTAAGACGGGGTCAATATTTTTTCGTGCTGGCATCATTGGTCATAATTTATTACAATCATAACGCAGCTAGTTATTTAAAGTGACTAAAAGAAATATTGTTTAAAACATAAATTACCTAATAATACATACATTTAGCCACACACACACATAGTCGGGCGCGCACACACTTCGTCACTAGACAAAACACTGTATTTTATCGACTTAATTCTAAAGGAATGGTCGTTCCACTCGCTGGTTCTTGCGTCTGCCAACAGAGAGCAGTCAGAACATTAAGTCAGACAAATATTCTTTATCGGTAGATCTTTGTTTTAACATAAAGAGTATTTTAACGGCTTGATCTATAGAATTAGGGACGAAGAAAGGAATTGACTGAAGATATGCTTCCTTCATCCGTGTATTGTATCGGAAGAAATGTATCGATATTTCCCAGTTTAGATATTTTCATTATTTTATCAATAGAAAGATAAAATCAATAGTAAGAATTTTTTTAAATTTTTTGTAAACCTCCATAAAACTAAAGTTAGTCTTTGGAGAATTTTAAAATAATTATAGAACTAAACGCCCCATTCTTCTCCACAGCAAGCATTATTAAAAAAAAAAACAGTTTGCTCAGTCTCGTATCCAGACACTTAATTCTATTTTTAGAATACATACAGTGGCTCATATTTTGGAGAAAAGGTGCATTGAAGGAACCGACATTGGTACCTACAATTGGACAAGTACACCTGGGACATTTTAAATAAGCTGGCTAAGTTTGCTTTCATAACATCCCAAACTTGGAGTGGAGCTGCTTTCAAAGGCAAAACAGGCATTTTTAAATATACAAATAGTTCATTACCAATTTTTTTTCTGGCTATAGTTCACAGAATTATTTAAAACTAGATGATATATCAACACTATGGAAAAAGTATGTAAATACATCTATAAAAATGCTAGAAAAAATCTTTGTATTCGAAAAATTTAATCAAATAATAAAAAGTCATTTTTTGATAGAGTGGGTAAATTAAAATCTTTTGATACTCGGTTAACATTGGTACTATTGAAATATAGAAAGGTTAGTATCGATACTAAAATACTTGGTATCGAAATAAAAGTGGGCATACAATCGAGACCTTAGCCAAAATTAAGGATGCTTGATTCATAAGACTTTAATTGATACTATGAATTAATCTAGATCAAGAAGTTTTGTATCTAATCAGGCAAAAAATCTAATGCATTGAATCGAGCTTTCAAATATCAATTCAACGATTAGTAAAACAAGAGGTTGCCTTAAACATAATTTAATATAAATCTATGGATAAAGATATTAACTTGTACATAAATGTTCGGGAAACAAAATCCATCGCAAAGGTAGTCTGACACCTTAGTTCAGTCGGTAGCGCATCTGTATATTGAGCTGAGGGTCCCGGGTTCAATTCCTGACATAGCCGAAAAATTCACCATTGGTGAAATGTGGGACTCCCCGTTCACAGGGATGAATTAGTGGCCTGGGGCTGGATGTTGTGTCTGTTCTAGATTTAAGTTAGATTATAAGTCGTGTGCTAATATAATCAGTCAGTTCAGAAAGCGCAAATTAAACACCTCAAATAAGTGGGGAAAAAAATGAATGCAGAGATAACAACAATCAAGAGTTTTGCAGACCTCATGCAGCCCTCGAAAGGCTCTAGAGCGATTCATAAAAAGGGGTCAGTGGATTTGTCAAATTTTAATATTACAATTATTATTCTCTTTTAGAATATAGTTTATAGATAAAATTGTTATATTGTTAATTCAATTTGTGTTTGAGAGGATATACCTGTGCTTTAGAAACATGCTTTTTGCGTACACATTGTTGACGTTAGCTTCTTGAACTCTGATTAATGCTTTGTTGAAGTCGTTGAAATAATTCTGTATGATGTTGTTGATTAGTAAGAAGTTTAGAGTTTACAAAAATTGTAAAGACCCTTAGCAGTATTTTTCTCAAATTGAAATCCTAGGGGTCCAGGCTCCCTCTACCAGTTATTACTATTTATTTTTATTTTCTAGTTTAGTCCCCACTTCTCACTATCCGTTCGGTGACGCCTTTTAAGGCCCTTTCATACAAACGTTTCTTGACGCGCGACAAGCGTGACCCGCATCTTGGGCATTTGTTTCTATACAAGCAACATAATTATATCGCGCGTCATGAAAATGGTGTTTAGAAATGATAAACAGAGACCAGAGTCACCACTTTCTCTTTTCTTACACTCGTGATGGAGTCGTGTGTCATTTCAAGAACAAATAAAGTGGTAGACAATAAATACCCAACCACAAATAATATATACACTCACTTACCTGCCACAGAAGTACACTGATAGTAGTACTGAGATACACTAAGGCTTCAACACACAAGAGACGTAGAGGTTGGTTGCCCTGCAGTCTCGTCAGCACAGCGACACAAAAGTTGACGCCTGTATAAAATATTCCATTGAATATAATGCATCTTGGATCGTCGTGCGCCATTTTTGACGCGGCTTTCTCGACGACACACACTTCAGACCACAACGAGATAAATGACATACGTCACAGAGTATAAAAGCACTCATTGTCTCCTGTGTATTTAGAGAACGCGCGTCACCGAACGCCTGTATAAAAGGGACCCTTACCCTTCAACCACCGAAGCGGGCAAACACTTGTCTTGTAAGTTACCCGTGTTTGCGCAAAAAGAGAGTAGAGACCCATTTGTTATCCTAAAAAGTACACCAAGACGGGATTTAAACCCTGACATTTATGTGTGTTCCTACTGAATCTGATCTAGTCACTAACAACATGTATAGGTCTACTAGTGCGCCTTCAAACAGCATCTTTAATAACAATAATGTTACCAGAACTAAAATAAATGTTTCCGATAGGGGAGTGAAATTGATGGAAACTTTTTGTTTTTTTAAGGTGTCTCACAGACGGATCTATAAAGGGAAAACAATGGTCCTTTTGACGTCATCTGGTGTAAGATTGATAGCGACCATCCTCTTCACTCATCTGAATGGCTTCAAAGTTGTAAGCTCTAACTATTATTTTGTCACTCCCCGCGTCCTACAACACGTCCGGTCTAGCCGCATATTCAGACTAATGGGAGAAAATCGCGTTTAGGGAGATCAGAAAACCGTCCATGGGAAACTACTGTCGGTACTTGTCTTTCAATAAATCTTGCAAGGATTCTAGCCCTAACTGCTCCACCACCGATGATCCAATCTATTACGAGAGTGACGCCTTAAGCTATGTGACCACCTCTGCGTGTCGTGATATGGGGATGCTATCAACAAAAGACTTACAAACTAACATAAACTTAAACATACCACTTCGTATCAAATAAATACTATCTAGATAAAACTAACGGCATTAGCTTGGTTTATAGGCGTGTAGCCTGAATGGGTAGTAAGACGCGGTACACAAAGAGTAAATGAAATAATATACTCTCAACTTTGTCGTTTCCTTCTGTTGTTACTTGTACATATTCAGTTATTGGTTAAGCACGATTATTACGTTTTTGTGAATGTTGATAGTGGGAGTGAAGACCCACATATTTCGATACATTAATTTTTATTTTTTTTACATTTTCATATATTTGAAAAATGACACCTAAACACGGGAATTAAACCCGAGAGACTTGGCTTAACGCGCAAATGCTCTACCAGTGAGCTATTTAGGAATGGTCTCTCACTCAAGGTCATTTATTTCCATGTGTAGTTATTGTCATTATACTCGGTAGCATAAATCCTACCCCCGAGTCCAAGGTGTAAGAATTGTAGCTACTCATATAATCAGTGGGTGAGCGTGATCTTTACATTTGGTGGGTCCAGGTCAAACCTTACCGGTAAAGATATTTCTAATCACGTATTAACATGTTACATGTCATCTAAGTTGTTCTAATCAGCTTCTATATTCGGTCCCGCTAGCGTTGGTTTTCCTAATCAGCTTCTATATTCAGTTCCTTTAGCGCTGTTACAGTCCTCGCCTGACTCTTGGAGGCATATTTAGTGATTTAGTAATAATAATAATACAAAAAAATAGTTTTCAAAAATAAAAATCAGAACAGAAATATTTGGTGTAGGATTCGGGTTAAAGGAAAGATGTTCACCAGGAACCATTGTCAATATGTCAACTGTCAACTGTCAACGATTAATTAAATTTAGGGATGGGTTCCTCTAAATCTCAAAGACTCAAAACCTTAAGGATATTCAAAATTCAAATATTCGAGAAAATATCTGCCTCGAGACTCGAAAAAAATAAAGTAAAAATTTTTAGTTGGAATTTGTTTTAGAGCTCTTATACTACTTATTGGTAATTCAACCTCAACATAAGACAAACTTAACCATTAATTTAATATTTAACGTTTAGCTGAATATTTTAGCAAAAATAGTTGATATTTAGGTAGACTACTAATTCTATCTTGTATTATTGTATTATATAATATGACTACTTCCTTTAATGTTCATAATTTTTTTTAAAGATTTTTATTAGAGCTCAAGATTCGGAATTCGGAGGGACAATTAAGATTTTGATTAGTAAGATATAGAATTTAACCGGTGACTCGTTTCTATTAAATACTTTAATTAACAAATGTTTACATCATTATGTTGTTTAAGAGAACGCAGAGGATAAGAGAAAATCTGCCGGCGAGAATCCGTTTCGACGTGTACCTACCCCTTTTAGACCACAGACCCGCCGATCAACAGAAGATCGACGCCCTGAGTAGTTTCCTCACTGACGGTGACATGGTGCGCCGATCCTTGGGGCAGAGGCCCTTAGACCCTTCCTACTTGGTCACGAAAGGGATGTTCTTCAAGTACTGTACCAGAGTACAATCTGTTCAAATATATTATTATATCCACCCGGAGTATTATATTATTTAGTACTGTCTCTGCCCGGTGATATAGAAGTCCCGGGTACGATGCCTGGTGAGGGTCAGAAATTAAACACTCTAAAATTGAACTAGTTCTCTTTCTTTGATTGGTTGATGAAGGAACTGGGGAAGGTGTGTTTTGTTCATAATATTATATATATATATATATATATATATATATATATATATATATGTGTGTGTGTGTGTGTGAAGTGTACTCGCATTTGCGTGGAGGGAGAGTGGAAAACCAATTTGAAAAAGCCTCCCTCAGGACACCCAAACTAGATTCGAACTTAGGTCTCCCATCCTCGGCAGTTTAGTTTACTGCAAAAGTAGCGCAATATACCACGTGGCCACCGAGGCACGTCATAGTAATGTTAAAATAACCTAATAGTCTACTAAGAAACTGATTCATTTATTTTTAATATTTTTGTTAGCAGTAGCTTAATGATGTTTACTTAAAAAACAACCATATAATATGAGAACACAGCTAACAAACTACCCTAATCTAAAACAAACTTAACATAAAGTTTCCAAGCCATCAATTCATCGCTGTGAGAGGATAAATTATAATTTCCCGACAAATAATCTTTTAATTTGTGTCAAAGATAGAAGCTCAGCTTATTTTTGCTCCGCATCTTACTATCCGTCCAGATATACACATTTGACTACACTAACAAGATAAATATGAGGCAAATATAGCTTATGAAAATGTACCCGCATTTAATTGGAGGGAAAGTGAGAAACCATTAAGAAAAGCTGACCCTAAATTCGCCCGGTTGGGATTAGAGCCCAAACCTGCCGTCACCAACCAGCCAAACTATATTATCTTGACGTTAAGCTCGTGTGTGCAGAGGGGGCGGATACTAGCTCGGTAGAAATACTTGTTTACGACAAATATAAGAAGTCAGAGGCACTGAATAGAGAAAAACCAATCCAGTAGCCCGATTTTCATTTTTGTTGACTGAGTGTAGCCAAGGTGTTGTTCTAACTCAAACGTTTGGCATTTCTCATGTTTGTCTGTTTGTTCAGCAATTACTGCTAAACGCGTGGACTAATTTCAACGAAATCTGGCGGGGACATTTTTTGACCCAAGACCCGAATGACGTAGGTATTATTTTAATTTCTTCACAATCTGATTTCCCAATTCTAACTAAAAATGCCTCGGCAACTAGTTCAAATCCACCTTCATCTTGTTTTTTTCATTTGACTTTTCCAAGTAGAAGTTAAAACTATCTAGAATAAAATATTATCAATCAATTATTAACAGTGGTGACCTGGTGGTCTAGGGTTAAGGTGTCGGACTTTTGTGCTGAGGGTCCGGGGTTGAATCCTCGATCCCAGCACAGATGTATATGATTACCAAACCCTTCCTTCACCTCTGACAAGACGTGTATTAATCACAACTTGTGAACGTGGGGAGTGCTAGGCCTCCACCGTGGTTCGAATCCCACGTTAAACTGTAGGTCCTCCATTTCATCTCACAATCACCCTACCATTACAAATGAGCGTAAGTGCGTATAACCCGAACGGGTAGTAAGACGCGTTGCTAATAATAATAATAATAATAATAATAATAATAATAATAATTTTTTTAAAGAACTGGAATAGTGGATGTGCAATTCAGTCCTTCAATCTTTGTTCACCAGGTACCTACTGAACGAGCTTCTTGAGGCAGGCATCCTGAAAAGTAAGAGCCCAAACCTGCACGACATCATCCAAACCTACGTCAACTCCATCCGTATGGACGGACCAGGCGCCACACCTATGACTTTCGACCGCGTCGTGGAGAACACAGTCGACCTAAACAAGGCGCTCGGCTCGGTGGACACCGACAGGATGAAACGGGACGGGAAGTACGAGTCGTTTAGGAAGGTGAAACGCGCGTTGCTTAGCGGGGAACTAACAGAGCTCCTGAAGGGCTTCAAGCTTCCAGAGGGCTCGGACACGACGAGTGGTGTCTTCATGACGTCCCTGTTGAATCATGTGATGGCTGGTCATGCCTTGCCTTTGGGGGCGGAGGATGACGTGCGGGTCATACTGAACTACGTCAGGACTGACGATACAGGGGCCATTCCTGTTTTGGACGATACTGTGCCTGATCTTATACTGGGCTGACAGCTATATAATCTTATGTCTACACTCTGTCCTATCTTTACCTCCACTTTAACCACCAGCAAACGTAAGAGAAAAAAGGTACAGTTGTAATCTTGTACGGCCAAATCCACAGACTATCTCACACCGGACTGAATGTAACCATTGATTAAAATATTATTTATTTCATAGAAATGTTTTAACTGTTTTATTTATGATCCACCGTTTCAATAAGGGAGGTCCAACATAGGTTACACGACCTTTGTCTACTCTATGTCACGTGGCGCCTTAATTTTGTCTATAGGGGTGAAATGGTTTTGATGAGTGAAATGTCTTGGATTAGGTCACATTGTGCTGATGTAATATTTTACAATAATAATATTAATGTTAGTAACACATTAATTTGATTTTTATTTAGTTTTCTATAGCAAATGCATATTTTATTGCATAGTACAACCCCAAGTACCTTAGGGTAGGATAGCAATAATAATAGGCCTAATAATAAGTTTTAGACATGTATGGGTGTGCACGTGGCCCACCAAATGTCAGAATCACCTATTAAGGTTTTTCTTTGTGACAGGAAGGTTGTAGTTTAAATCCCTCTTGGGTGTGCTGATTTTTTTTTTACCTAATTAGTCTACCACTCTACACATGAATGCGAGTATATTTTCTCTAAATTCATTCCTTCACATCACTACCTCATTAAACGTAATGGTAGAGTGGGTAGTAAGACGCGGAGGAAGGTAAAACAATCAAAGAAAAATTACGTATTCACTTGCCTTGAAAATATGATCAATAACCTTAGAGAGCTGTAAATTAATATTATTTGTCAAGCTGACCTGACGAAGAATACGTAATTATTTTTATTTTTAATTGACAGGAAAGGCCAAGATTACAGTGAGCCGACTATTATATCCTATTACACATTGTAAGTTTACAAACATATTTACCGTAAAACAGCTTAATGAGATGAGCTAACCTTGAAATCACCTGTAAAGAACAATACAATACTTTATTTAAAATAGTGTATTTTCGCGCAGTTAATATTGGATTCAAGGCGGGGTTCTCAATTGTTCAGTTTATTTCAATGAAATATAAAGGCTATTATTAGTATAATAACATTTTATTATTATTATTATTATTATTATTATTATTATTATTATTATTATTATTAAGGAATATTAGGTTACATAATGATGAGTTACATACTCTGAGCTCATCACCAGACATGATAATAATATAAACAATCAAGTCTCATAGATTACAGTGGGCAGTAAATGCAGCGTTTGGGAGATTCTAGAACCTTGTTCAGGGTAGTGAATGGCAGACATAATGGGAAGAGACCATTGGGAAGATCTGGACGCAGATGGATGGCTAACATTAGAATGGAACTGAAAGTATTATTTTTTTATTATTATTTAGCACCACGTCCTACTACCCGTTCGGGTTATACGCTTTAAGTACTAATTACGCTAATGGATTAGGAATTAGGAAGGTTGAATTAGAGGAAGTGAACCCGCATTTGCGTGGAG
>CABFVX010000798.1:204855-228020 GCA_902151425.1 Timema shepardi
TATATATATATATATATATATATACCACACACATGGCCAGTTTCTTTCCTAAATGGTTTACCACCCTACATCTATCAAAGGGGATATATTTCTTTCAGATTCTACCTTCCTCCTCCTTATCCTACCAGTGTAAATATGTGGATAGCCCGAACTAGTAGTAAGACGCAGTGCACACACAAACAAAAGTTATTACTGTCTTTAATACATATTAATTTGGCTACAAATAGAACGCCAATACTATATATATAATATCCGTAGTTTATCTCTCGTAACCCGGCACAGATTTATCTGATTGCCAAACCTTTCTTTCACCTCTGACAAGACGTGTATTAATCACAACTTGTGAATGTGTGGAATGCCAGGCCTCCACCGTGGTTCGGATCCCACGTTAAACTGTAGGTTCTACATTTTCATCTCACAATCACTCTACCATTACACATTAGTGTAACTGCATATAACCCGAATGGGTAGTAAGACGCGTTGCTAATAATAATAATAATAATAATAATATATCTAGTGTCTTGAAAACTCTAAAATTAAATACATTGACGTAGGAAATCCTATCTGACTCATCGCTACGTCACAAGTATTAAAAAGCCCTTATATAATGTATATACATTTTAGATGTGCACTTTAATTACATAGCTCAAAACATATTGCACCTAGTTTATTGTTCTAGTAAAACCTATTTGTGGTAATAGTGTCGTAACGAGCTAACAAACTCTAAGCTACATTATAATAATACAAATTTTATAATAGAAGTAAGGGTAGTAACCGACAGTCTATATATATATATATATATTTAACAACTATAAACTAACAGTAATATTATTATTATTATTATTATTGAGTGTGAACATATAGAATAAGTAATTTCACGAGTATTAACTGTTTAACGTGTCAATGATTACATCATTTCAATCTAAAACTGATTTCAATCTAGGTCGGTGTTGGATCGAAGTGTTCGTATGAGTGATTTTCTCATCACATGTCCACCATATCAGTTTGGTAGAGTGCGCAGTCATAACGTGAGCTTGGACGACATAGAAAGGTCTGAACTTGACAATGGATTGTAGCTGGGACTATAAAACCTGTTTAATCTTCATATTACTTCACTTTATTTACACCTATGTAAGTATTCATTGTGTACATTTAATGATTTGTAATGTGTGTCTGATTACATTTATTTCATCAGAAAGGTAATATGTAAATGTGATTGTGTCACGGCGGGTGGATTGGGACCTACATTGAATAAACGATGTTTGCGTGTTTAAAATAATAATTTCTGATAACAAACTAACAGCTATCCAAAAAGTTCTTTCAATAAGTATTTTTGACCAAATGTTGAGATATATTGTGTGGATGACCATTACTACTTGGAAGTTATTTACTTCTCATTTGCTTTTATTTTTGTAAGCAAAGAAACATTTGTTTTTAATGACAGTAGCCTAAATTTTGTTCATTTCTTTGAAATTTAAGGTGTTAATTAAGTAAATATTATAGCTATGGCAACCATATTATTTTTTAGAAAAAGCAGGCCTATTAAACATGTCATATATGGTACCAAAAAAAGAGAAGAAGAGAAACAGAGTATGTAGAGGAAAAATAATAGAGGGAGAGAAATAGAAAAATAGTAGAAACACAAACTCTATCTCATTTAATATCCCTTTTAATTTATGATTCAAGGTAACATCTAGTTACATCAAATAATATCTAAAAACTTATATTGTGCGCTTTTGTTATGACTTTCTCCCTCTTGTGTACATCAATAAAACTATCATGTTTTCTCTTTTACGGTTGTAGCAACAAGATATATATACTATAGTATATAAAATAATGAATTAAAAATAATATATACACAGTAGAACCTTATTAAAACTAGGGTGACCTGGCGGTCTAGGGGTAAGGTGTCAGACTTCTGTGCTGGCAGCCGGGGTTCAATCCCCGGTCCCGGCACAGATTTATCTGATTACCAAACCCTTCCTTCACCTCTGACAAGACATCTTGTGAATGTGGGGAATGCCAGGCCTCCACCGTGGTTCGGATTCCACGTTAAGCTGTAGGTCCTTCATTTCATCTCGCAATCACCCTACCATTACACATTAGCGTAAGTGCGTATAACCCAAACGGGTAGTAAGACGCGGTGCTAATAATAATAATAATAATAATAATAATAATAATAATAATAATAATAATAATATTAAAACTAACCATAACCACTTCGGTAGCTGCGTGGTATAGCGCGTAGATAAGAGAACATTATGTGCTACTCTCGCAAAAGACTAGATTGTCGATGACGGTGAGAATGAGGTTCAAATCTCGGTCCGGTGTACTGAGGGTGGTTTTCTACTCTACCTCCACTCAAATGCGGGTACACTTTCTTTAAATATAACCTTCTTAGTTCCTAAAATCATTAGCGTAATTAGTAGCCTACATAAACGTATAACCCGAACTGGTAGTAAGACGTGGTGCTAAAAAAAATATAAATGACCACCAAATTGAATAAATGTTTTTTATAACTTAGAGAGAGAGAGAGAACCATACAAAATATTAGTTTCATAATGAAACATTTTTATTTTGTAAACTGTGGATAAACAATACCAAACAGACGGTTTATATTACGTCATCAACCACCCTTGTTTCAACTGGTTCGCCATCTTTATTAATTAAGAGCAAGCCACATTTTAGAAGCTGACTTGACTGATTCATCTACGAGATTCCGAGGAGGTCGGACGCGTCTGCTGTTCATGGAAAAGACTACGAGGACACCGGAGAGGAAGCCGACACCCGGAAACGAATTTAGCCCCCTCCCCCTACACAACAGAGTCTGAGACGGTCTGTGCGGGGTTTTGAGCTGCGTTGATCATAACGGTGCCAACCAGTAACTGAAAGAGATAAAACGCGGCCGGCTGCAAAGCAATACCTTGCAGTTGGTGACCGTCTTCGGGACATACACAACAACACACCACAGGGAGGGAGAGCCCCCACTCTTCCTCACAACCGTGCGCCACTAGCCTGCCCTTGACAGGGCTTTGCGAAATGGCCGTGGCAGCACTAGAAACAAACGACACCACACTGATCTTCACAAAAACACGAATACACAGAAATGCTAACTTTTTTTTTTTAACTCTGAGACAACCGACATGGAAATTGATCACGACGGCAACGGTTCATTCACCCTAGTCGACAAACTCAGACGTAAGAGGAAATGTAGGAACACAGACAGGACACAATCAAAGAAAACTATCACCACGGTCGACAATAAATACACACCCTCAACACAGACAGACACGAACAAGAAAGAGAGACTGCCACCAATAGCGACTGTAGGGATCCACAGTTACCAAAAGATCACTGAAATAGCGAAAAACCCTGAGACCACAACAGGAGTTAGTTACATCAAGGACGGACTTAAGACAAATGACTTCAAACTTGTACAAACCCTCCTAAAGGAAATGAACCAAGATTTTTACACCTACTCACTGCCGTGAGACAAGCCGGTGAAGGTAGTAATAAGGGGACTGTCACCCGACATGGACCCTGAGGACATCAAATCAGAGCTAATTGACCTAGGACACCCAGTGACTGATGTGCGCCAGTATAGTCGAAAGACAGAAGCGAAAAAGATCACTCAAACTGTGACACTCCTACCGACATTTTTGGTCTCATTTTCTAAACCGTAGCTCACACCACTATCCTCGGAGTTAGGTACTTAAATCAGACGAGAATTAGGGTAGAGCACTTCATCCCTCCCTGAAAAACGTTTATGCAATGCCACAAGTGTCCGCGTCACGGGCACACAAAGAACAACTGTTCGAACATGCCCAGATGCGTAAAGTGTCTTGGAGCACACCTCACCCCAAACTGCTCCAAGAAGTACAACACAACACCGGCAAGCTTTATTAATTGCAAAGGCCCACACACGGCCAACTATAGCAAATGCCCGGTATATTTGCAACTGCTGTAGACCAACAACAATAAACTTAACACATGACAGAGGCGACCAACACGGACAACGCCCCCACCCACCACCGGGAATAAATACTCTTCTATCCCACGCACCCGTCAAACTGTCCCTTAGACCAACCAACCACTCCCGGACCCAGCAGCTAAACAAACCGCAGAGGCCGCCTCCATCTACCGCTCCTCTACCGATGTTACGATGGGGCGCAAAAGACAGCCACAACAAGAAAACACCACTTACCCACTCTCAGACTTAAAAGAACTCATCAACCTGCTCAAGGACCTAAACATTGCCAGAATAATAACACACTACAGACCATACCTCACTAGACTTAGAGAGGCGACCGACAAAACTGAAAAACTTATTATACTGCTAGAGGGAGGGACTGAATACTTCTCGACCGACTATGACTAACACAAACGTGATGGTGACGAAAGGCATGCTTTGTCATTTTATATGGAACGCGAACGGGATACTCACGCAAGCTAAGGAGCTAGAAGATCTTTTAAAAACTTATTTAATAGATATTGCCCTAATTAATGAGACCCATCTAAACCCAGAGAAAAATATCTACTTTTATGGCTACATTATTTATAGAAACGATAGGCCCCAAGGCATGGGAGGGGCATGGCTATAATGACTAAGACCTATCTACCTCACTACCCACACCATTTTCAAATCCTCCAGAATATAGAAGCCACGGGAATAAATGTAAATACTAGCGGTGGGAGTGTCCGGTTCGCGGCCATATACAAACCCCCGACTAAGACGCTACTACCACAAGACTTAGACGTAAATACCGACGCAAACAAACTGTTTTTGGCGAGCGATCTCAACTCAAAAAACACCAGTTGTAACAGCTGAGTAACCACCGGAAACGCACGAGTATTAGCAGACCATGCCAACACACACGATTACGTAGTTGTTGCCCCTGACGAACCTAAATTCTACCCATCAAACTACCTACAAAGACCCGAGATAATAGACGTGGCGTTGACCAACATTGGTGTAGCCAATGAGGACATGATGGTACTAAAGGAGATGGATTCGGACCACAATCCTATATTGTATGAAGTTAAAACTGACACTAACTTTGAGATAAGAGGACTCTAACAAACAACAGCAACTTGTGACTGGGATGAGTTTAGGCAGACATTAGAGAACACCTTATCAGAAATACGGGATGTAGATTCAATAGAACAGGCTGACTACATTACAACTCTTCACGACCACAATGCAAGAAGCCTACAGGGCAAACACCACTAGGACACCCATACAACATGACCTGCGACAAGAGTACCCAGATTTGGACTTTCTTATATCCCAGAAACGGTAAGCGAGAAGGGACTGCCAGACTTACAGAACCCCACACCACAGGACGACCTACAACCGACTCAAGAGCCCAAGTGAGGAGGAGAGTCAAGGACATCAGACGAAATAGATGGGACTCATACGTAACTGAGGCTGCACTTGACAGAGACAAGTTGTGGAAGGTAACACGACAACTTAGGGGGACCACCAGTAAAAAGACGATACCAGCTATACACGGGGAACATGGCATGGTTTATGAACGCACAGAGATGGCTGAAGCCATATCCGTGGTTCTAGAGAAACAATTCAAACCTAAAGACGAGCCACAAGATCACGACTTTATCAGAGACGTGACTAGAACAGTTAGGGATTATTTGGAAGGACCAAACGACACTAGGTCAGAGGTAATTACTCTGAAAGAGCTCACCACCACTATAAAGGACCAACCTAGGGACAACTTGCTTGGACACGACTACCTGACTAACGAGCTATTAAAACAAATGCCAGGGAGAGTGGTGATAGCGCTATTGACCTTACTTAACTCACTACTTACGCTATGCTATTTCCCTGATTTCCTGGAAGCTGGCTAGCGTAACAACAATCCCTAAACCTCGAAAGGACCCGATGTTCCCTCAGAACAGAAGGCCGATAAGTTTACTCACGACCCTTAGTAAAGTTTACGAGAGATTAATACTCAAAAGACTGAAAAGAATAAACGATAGGCTAGGTGTTATTCCAAACCTTCAGTTTGGATTTAAAGACCCCCATTCCACCCCCCATCACACAATAAACATAGTAGAAGATGTAACAAATGCATTTAACGATAAAAATAATACGTAATAGCCATTTTCTTAGACGTCAAGAAAGCTTTCGACAAAGTTTGGCACCTTGGTCTCATTCAGAAATTAATCAAATTCAACTACCCAAAATAGTAAACCTTCTTGATAGCCATTTTCCTCAGAAGGCGTACGTTCCAGGTGGTTATGAATGGCAAAAGATCGCAGACACACACTATTAAAGCAGGGGTACCGCAGGGATAAGCACTAGCATCACACGTGTACAACAGTTATGTAGCAGACATTCCCACTCATGGTCATGTTAAGGTTAGACATTTGCCGACGATACTATGTTATATGTAGTCAATAAAACATAAATTATGCATCACTTGCTACGCAAAGGCACCTCGTTCTCCTCCAGGACTGGCTATCCAACTGAAGAATTAAAGTAAATCCCACTAAATCAGCAGCACTAATCTTAGCCAAAGGTAGGAAACCATTCCCTAACCCACTTACCCTATTTGACACGGAGATCCCACTCCAAGACGAAGTCAAGTACCTTGGAATCACAATAGATAAGAAATTTACCTGGAGGAGTCATATAGATAAGACCAATGGTAAATCAATGGGTAGATTCATTAAACTGTACTCACTGTTCAAAAGGGGGCAGCTCACAATTTCAACTAAAATATGATTATACAAACAAATAATCTAACCCATAATTCTTTATAAATGTGTAGTATAGAGCTATGCCTCCAAAACAAACACTAGCAAACTTCAGGTAATTCAAAACAAAATATTACGTACACTCATGGGGGCAAACAGACGCACTAGAACAGCCGACCTACGCACGATGACAAACTGCCGCCAACTGCAGGAAATCTACCAGGACCTAAACAAAAAGTTCTAAGACCAGACTGAAACATATAAGAACGAACTTGTTAGAGGACTCGGAAAGTACGACCCGACTAAACCACGACACCATAAATGACCCAGGCTGGCGTAGTTGAGCATCTATTTATTCTATGTAAATGTCTAATATAACCTAAAACAAAACAAAAAACCCCAAAGACATTTCAAAAAATTATAAAATCCCTAGTTGATAATCCTCTAAGAAAAAAATGTATAAACCAAAACAAAAACCTAGATGTAATATTGCTGGTAGAATAAAAAATTTACCAATGCTTGACAATCAACTACGCCAGACCGAAAGCAGAATCGCCGATAACCTCACTACCACACCTACCCTATCCTTGATCCAAACCTTAACCCGACCTTCACGCACAAATCGCACATTTCAAGCCATTACTACCTTTGTCACGGCCGGACGCCACTGGGATACCGACCAGGTTCTTTGCGAGTCAGATAATACTGGCGATGGGGTCGGACCCAGATGGGGAATGGAAATGTATCACCTCCAGACCAAATCCTAAGAAAAGAAAATCCTACCAACCCCCATCCCATTTCCGGACTTGATCTATAATCGACCCTCATAGTTCCCCCACAATCACCATCATACCTTAAACACACCTTCCCCCATCTCTAGGGGAGGGGGGGGGGGAATCCTTCCTATACCCGAGACCCAGCGCAAACACTCACGATCACCATTTCTCATCTCATAGTGTTATGTGTATTAATACTCTGTAATTTCTTACAGCTTCGTTTAATTGGTTTCACTCATCAGGTATATAATTTCATTCACGAGGTTAAGAGTCACGACAGTGACTCGGTACTCAAACAATAAATCAGCCCTTTCTCAGATGAACTAGATTGGCGCTTCTGTCAATTTGGAGTTTCTGGGTCGGGCAACAGCCTCACGGCATTTTAGAAGCACTCGTTTGTAAGCATTAAGCGAACCACAAACGCCGCTTCCACAAAAATAAACATACAAACGGCTATTTTTATAAGTTAAATTAAATAATGTAAAAACAGTTAATAATTAAAAACAAATGATTTGTTTGTTTGTTTGTGTGAAAGTTTTGAATTCCAGAACTGACACAAACTCAACATATGGTCTTGCCGATCATTATGGCTTGGCGAATGGTAGCTAGAAGGCAACTTTTCCTAGCTGTCACTTACCACCCTTTCAACCCCATAGCTTACATCATTTTTCAAATTAATATATATAACATATTGACCAGAAGAATAAATAAAAATCTCTTTTTCGTATATTTTTCTTTTTCAATTTCTGGAGAAGAATAAACTTACTGTGAACGGACTATATCATAGTCGTTTTTTATATATGTATCTAGATCTAACATAAACCATTTTACGTCTTGATCTATATGTTTATAAACTTTACTATATATATATATATATATATATATAGCATTAGTAAGTAACCCATGTTCGTCAGGGGGAAAGCATGTCAGTTATTTCTAGAGAGGCTGCTGGTCAAATTATTTTAGACAAGGTTCTGACATCGGGCAAATAGTTTAAAAAAAAAAAGCCACACTGAAGTGAGAACACTTCCAGTTTTGTTAAATAGATTAAATTTATTTTTTATTAGAATGGTCATAAAATTAATATTTCCCCCACCCCTATAAAACTATCACATATTTACGAATATTGAAAATTCGAAATAGGCATTATTATAATACAAAAGGGAAAACTTATACTTATTCTTCATTTGTTATTTATTTGATTTTTTAAATTAAAAATACGGAGATACCTTACATTAATGACAACGAAATAATTATACCTATAGTCGTGTGGTCTAAGACGCCAGGCTCGCTATAGACAGGATTGCCGGTAATGGGGAAGTCCAGAACAGAATCTCTTCTGGCTTTACCGGGCTTTGAAAGTGATTTGTTACTCTGTTTTTCCCATCCTACATATATGCTAGCGCGAGTTGCAATTTTCCTAAACCACCCTCCTTATTTATTTAAATATACCGTAGTTTTGAAATAAACGACACATAGACACGCTCCTGGGTTCTATTCTCAATTCTGTAGGTGTCACTTTTAAAATATATAAAAATTAATACCAAATTAACAACAATTATGCATACTGAATTATTATCTCAATATATTGTGAATCTTCAGTAGTTAAATGAAGACAATAATATCCCTTGTGTTAAACGTATTAACTAAAAAATAAGTTGTCTTACAAATCTGGATGATAATATATGTCTTCTTTTTTTTTTCATTTTGAGTTTTTGGCTGTCTTCTTAGATAACTATACCAACTAGAATTTGTCTGTAAATATTTTCAAACCACCGAGGCAATAAGAATTTTTATAGAAAGGGCCCTTAAAAAAATTAGTTTGCGGCCAAAATTGATAACATTTTACTTTATTATTAGTATTATTTTACTTTATTATTAGTATTATTTTAAAGGCAATGATATTATCAATCAACAGTGACAGTTGAAGCTCACATTACTTTACTTATAACGTGAAAGTAGATCCAGTAATGATCGAGCTGTCAGATAGTGAGAATTGAACTATACATTCCATTTACATTGAAAGGTAGGTATTAGTTATTATTATTAGCACCGCGTCTTACTACCCGTTTGGGTTATACGCACTTACGCTAATGTGTAATGGTAGGGTGATAGTGAGATGAAATGAAGGACCTACAGTTTAACGTGGAATCCGAACCACGGTGGAGGTCTGGCATTCCTCACATTCACAAGATGTCTTGTCAGAGGTGAAGGAAGGGGAAAGGTATTAGTACTCCCTCGACAGATTACAATAATTTAGCTATTTTATAAGCTGGGCCATTGTGGAACCAAAAGGTAAGTTTGCCACATTTAAGGCTAAACTGAGTGTACTTTGGTATGTGTTTTCCTGTAATACAATACTTCTTATTAAATTCTCTCCCAACTAATTCAATCCCCCCATGTTATAGTCTAACGTAAAATCGATTATATATGTTTCTTGTTATAATCCGTAGAAAAAGGTGTGATTCCAATCAAAATTGCTGTAAACCGTTGAGGTAATCAATACATTTAACATTCGCGTTAACTACTTACATTTTTAATCAATCGGCCTGTCACAACATTGTTCTTTTATTCTTTCTTTATCTTTCTCTAACCCATATACAGGATTTTATGATTAAAAATTGGTCTGAATCATTTATAGAACTCTTTGGGACATTTGTGTTTATAGTTCCGCTATGTTTATTATCTTCTTCGCTAATCTTATTGGTACAATATTGTCAATATCAGACAATAAGCTCATTTACTGATAAAGGCATATGCTAAATATATACTTTCTAGTATTGCTATCATGTTTTTTGTGTTTTATTAGCACATCTTCTTACTAACTGTACGAGTTATACGCTTATTTACTAATTACGCTAATTGTTTTAGGGACGAGGTAATTTATTTTTATAGGAATTGTACCCATATTTTCGTGGAGGGAGAATAGAAAACCATCTAAGGGAAACCACCCTCAGCATATCCGACAGGGATTAGAACCTCGATAATTTCGTAATCGGCAGGTCAGTCTATTGCGAGGGTGACGCCATAGACAATTCGACCACCAAGAACAGTTTGACACAGTCTCTTTAATTTTATAGCTCTATGGCAAGGAAGGTCAATCATTGAACTGATCTTTAAGAGCGAGCTTTACAATTAGTGATGGGGCCACAAGCAACCCGCATTACACTCATTTACCCAAAGGTTATTCTTATTCTGATGATATCTCAACTATCATGAAAGCTGTTAAAATATTTATTGCGCCAAATTTTAGGTATCAATAAGCTGAACGTTTTTACCAGATCCAAAATGTAATAAAACCACGGAATAATTAGATATATTCATGGTACGGAACTCCACACGGACTTTCTCACTCTATTGTTTAAAAATGGAGATGTTTACCCAAAACTCGTAAAATATGTGAAACTAAATAATATACACTAGAATACCCAAGCATATATTGCACTATATTTATGTAAAACTTTTTTTTTCTGAGTTCCGGTATTAAATTTTATAATTAAATTTTTAAAGAATCAATGTCCTCGTTTGTATGTTTGGACCGATAAAAAAAGATCAATATTGGGTCCACAAGGGTTAACACTTAGTATTAAAATTTCAACTTCCGGTTAAAATTTTCAACATTTTATTAGGTGTTGCAAATCTTCATGCCATCGCATTGTTATCAAATTCCTCATTTATAAATCTTGACCAATAAAAAATGTCGTCGACATCTATAAATATTTCAGGTTAGGATTTATTACGGTCGCAATACTTTTGAAAGTTAAATATATATATATATTCGTATAGCTTGAAATTTATTGGTTTTATAAAAATATGCCTCTAATAAAATATTTGTATTATAAATAGAACTACAAATTTGTAATGATAAGTAATTTCATATCTCAAATAATTTAGGAGATATTATAAAAAAAATTATAAGTTACACTTCAAACCGAAGCCCTTGAAGTCATTTTTACAAAATATTGAAAGTAGCCATTTTGTTTAGAATATTTACAAACGTTTATAAATAAAATTTAATCAAAATCGATAAAGCTAATTTTGAGAATACCGACTTTTTATTTCTTTGCTTTTCAGTGAACTATTCTTAATAATTTAGGGGTTACCTATCCAACTCCAAAAACCCTTCGGGGCAACCCTATGAAAACCTTGGATACCAAGTTTTAGCATGATCGGTAAAATAGTTTAGGCTCTAGCTGGAGGTACAGACAGACGGATCATTCAAAAACAACTTTTTCGGATTCGGGTGGGGGTGGGGGTGGGGGGGGGTGATAAAACGTCAACATTCATAAAAATCTCGAGATAATTTTTTTGACAATCACAATACTTTTTCTACCTGTAAGAAAACGAAAAAGTGGAAAATAAAAATTGCTTAGAACTATTAATTGAGAAGGAAATTTAATTTTTTAACTTGGCATTAATAATTGCAATTAGTTTACTCTTGCAACCGTATGATTATAATTGGGTGTTTGTATTTGAAAAAAATAATTACACCCCCTCTCCCCCCCCCCAAAAAAAATCATGCCTTTTTTATTTAATATTCCAATGGAGATAGGTCACTTAATCCAAACGAAACTCAAACCACACATTGCAGTACTTTAAGTGATGGTTATGTTAGAATCTCATATGTTTGGCGTAAATCCAGAGAGCTAAGTGTATCCAGAGCATTTGAGGGGGTCTGGAGGGGTGGGATAGCTCCATAAATTTACAGTGAAATATCATTTTTAATAACGTATGGTTTTTAAGTAATAATAGAGGTACATACAAATTAGTATTTTAAATAAGAATTAATATTTTGTGATATTTTAAAAGACATGTTTACAAATCATATCATTTATAGGACTTCATTAAAGCTGCAGATGTGTTTTAAGACAGAAAAATCTACGAATTATTGTGTACTAACACAAAAAAAAAAGTTGTTTGTTTTGAATCCATTTCTTGTGGTCTATTTTAGCCATAGTTTTTGTGAAACCGGGTCACAAAATATCAAGTACGAAAAAATGTATTGTCATATTCAAAGGAAATTCAAAATACTAATAATAGCCTTATAAGTTATAGTCATAAAAGATTGATTTTTATTTGTGGCTCTTATTAATGTCAAATCTTTAACATTGTCTTACATATTTAATGTGGCTTACACAAAATTTTGTTTCATAAACTTTTAGCTTTACGCATCAATTACATACAGTAACAGGGCCCTTATACATTTTTTTCCGTCCATGTCTTACTACCCGCTTGGGCTATCCGCATTTAATATCGCTAATTGAGTATCTGGAGATAAAGGTGGAATTTAATATAAATGTACTTACATTTACATGGAGGGTAAGTGGGAAACAATTTAGAAAACACACTCTCATTGCACTTATCTGGAATTCGAACCTTGACCTCACTGTCACCAGAAAACTAGAAACCGATAGTTATTTCACATGCCTATTGATCCGAGTATAAATGATAAACAAATGGTACATAAAGTGACACGATGCTGTTTTTGGTCCAATTTGACCTATTATTTTAATCAAATAAATGGTGTCTCTTGTTTAAACTAAATTTGGTTCATCAATAACGGTTACATTTCGAGTGTTAATGGCTATTTTTGGTATGTTTAGGCATTCATAGAAAAATCTACTTGTTTAGAGGACAAAGCTATTTGTTGTGTACAGTGAATATTAAAATGTAACCATTAGATTTAATAGACATTTTGAGTTCAAAAAAGTTAAAACTATGAGTACAAATTTGGAAGAAAAAACACACAAATAGGTTGTTCATTCAATTTTAGCGAGATTTTACTTATGGTAAAGTATCAAACTGGACAGTAGACATGTCAAAGTGAACCCGTCATCACTTGAAATATCAAACAAAAAACAATATTTATAATTAATAATTATAACTAATAAGCTACGCTAATAGTGTGTTTAGAATTATTTGTACTTTCTAAACAAACATGTGTGTTTGGGGTTAGTTATGGCTAAACAATTTAAATGTATAGCAGAAATTATAAAATAAAAATATATTGTTCATTTTTGTTAAATTAAATTAATTACTTTAGTTAATAAATGCTTCACTAGTTCTGTAACCACGCCAAATTGTTTTTTCATACATACCTATTGTCATTACATTATTTTCATTATGGATTACATTAATTGGAGTAATAGATATGAATGAATGTCTAAAATAAACATTACTCTTTTCTTTTACGGTAAAGTTTAAAAGTAAGAAATTACTATCCTCAAGAAAAAGGAAAGAGATTCAGGTATTTCCATAAAACTTTTATTATTATTATTATTATTATTAGCACCGCGTCTTACTAGCCTTTCGGGTTGTACGCACTTACGCTAATGTGTAATGATAGGGTGACCGTGAGATGAAATGGAGGACCTACAGTTTAACGTGGGATCCGAACCACGGTGGAGGCCTGGCATTTCCCACATTCACAATTTGTGATTAATACACGTTTTCTCAGAGGTGAAGGAAGGGTTTGGCAATCAGATAAATCTGTGCCGGGACCAAGGATTGAACCCTGGACCCCAGAACATAAGTCCAACACCTTACTCCTAGACCACCAAGTCACCCAACTCAGTCTCTTTCTCTCTTCTAAGTTGTAAACAACCCTAGGGGGAAAGGGGGAGCTGTTATCTTTCAAGGCAAAAACTATCTATCCACCAGTTACAAGTTGTCTTTAATTCTGAAGGTCATTTAAAAGCTATTTGCAAGTAAAACTCATTCTTAAACGTAGAATAAAACTAATATTATATGTATTTTTCATGTTATTTGAAAATAAATTGAGACCTGTTTGATTGCTAGAGTGTGTGTGGATCAAGCCTTGGAGTCAACAATCTCAACTCAACGTCTCCGACACCACCATCAAAAGAAACAGTGGCACCAGTAGCATCAGTGCCATCAGTAGCACGATTGGCTCCATCATCAGAAGAACAAATTACATCAATAACACGATTGGTTTTAATATTGCCAACTACAATAGCACCGATTGTAATAGTAATGCCAGAAACAACATTTGCCCCAATTACATCACCAGTAACCACAGTAACACCAGTGTCATCACCTGTATCAACAGTAACACTAGTAAAAACTGTAGAACCATTACCAGAAGTAGCACCGACTAAACCATTACCAGTAACATTAGTAACAACATCAGCAATGAGAACTATAGCACCAGTTAAAATATTAGAACCAGTAACAAAAGATGAATCATCAACAATAGTAACATCATTGTCAACATTACCAGTAATACCATCACACTCAAAAGTCGCACCAGTAACAACAGAAGCACCATTAACACCAGTGACCTCACTGTCACGTTTAGCCTCAGCAGTATCACCAGAACCAAGCACACTAATTGCACCAGTACCTCGATTGGTCACAAAATCTTTAGCAGCATCATTATCAACGTCAGCAGAAACAACAGTAGAGCCAGGAACAACAGAAATACCAGTACCACCAGTGGCAGGATCAGCTCGAGCATATTTACCAGAACCAATAAAACTAATTTCACCAGTACCTCGATTGGTCACAGGCTCACTAGAAACAATAGCCCCAGTAGCAACAGGAGCTCCGTTGGTACGACTAGCCTTAGAAGTATCACCAGAACCAATCAAACTAACTGCATCAGTACCACGATTGTTCACAGGATCACCAGAAGCAATAGCCCCAGTAGCAACAGGAGCTCCGTTGATACGACTAGCCATAGAAGTATCACCAGAACCAATCAAACTAACTGCATCAGTACCACGATTGAGTCACAGGTCCACCAGAAGCAATAGCCCCATTAGCAACAGGAGCTCCGTTGGTACGACTCGCCTTAGAAGTATCACCAGAACCAATCAAACTAATTGCACCAGTAACCCGATTGGTCACAGGCTCGCCAATCTCAACAGTAGGCCTACTAACGACAATGGAGTATCCCCCTTATGGCGACAATGAAACTGAGGACATTGACGCTGATATCTCGGTGGATGAGTTAGATGACAGCTCTGAGGAACGTGGCCCAGTGGGGCATAAAATACACTACCGACGCGAACCGACGCATCATGAGCAGAAGCCGCAGTCATGGGAAGAAGACGTGCACCCCCCATGGTAGCAGGTCCTGCGACCGCAAGAAAAAGAAGAGATATAGCAAGAAAATGACCGTGGCGCTCGTCAAAAAGATATTCGCAAAGGAAGAGCCTGCTCAGAAACCATCTAAGAAGGTGCTGGAGCAGTGGCGCCGCCAGCGACGCCTCGACCGCAGACCATCCCGTGGGCGGCAGACGCTTTACGTCAGGGATGAGTCCGACCCTTACGCCGTACCGCCAAACATGCTCAAGAGTTTGTACGACAGAACCAACTAACGACTGTTTCCTCGGCTTCTATCTCAAACGATTCGCGATGGGATGTTTTTCCAGTTTCAGCTCAAAGTTTCTACAACGCTGATGTTTCTAGCCTTAATTTGGCTAGCAGACAGATTAACACAACTATACATTAAAAAAAAATTTTTTAGGTCATTAACTTTTGTTTTCCTCAATACATACAGATTTTAAGGATATAAATTTTGAGATAACTTAACCTAGAGCAGAAAAAATCAATTGTATTATTAACTGATACGTGGATTCTATCATCAGTATTAATCTTGACACTGTAATAATAACCCATTAAGGGGACAACCTAAACACGGGAATCGAGACCAATACCTTTGGTTTTCGTTCGTCTTGTATCTAGGCTACAACTAATGAAGTGTGAGTTGGATGCTAGATGAGCCAGATTGGCTCAGTGGTAGATCATTGTTCTCAAAGTCAAAAGGTCTCGGGTTCGACTTCAGTGTGCAGGTTTTCACTTCTCACTTAGTTTAACTAGGACATTACGTCAGACAATATATCCATATCTAGCACCTCAACACTTACCACTTAGATTACAGGACGTGCCCTTTCACAAATAGTAGATATCTCGTCATCGCCTCCAGGAAGAGAATCAGGGAATAAATAATTTGGACCTGGGATTGACTACTCTAAACATTCAGCCGTGAGGATAGGGTTGTATTATTTGTATGCTCGGACCTGATTGAGGATCAAAGTGGAATTCTGTCACTAACCAGGTTTCGATGGCAGTGTTGGTTGAGCTATGGATAAACCGAATGGGCAGTAAAACGCAGTACACACAAACACACACAAAAGAAGTGTACATTTTATTGATAATTATTTTTACTAATATTTTGCAGTTACTTAGGCACTAACAAATGAAAGTATATCTGGAAGATTTTTAAACTGTCAAATAAGGTTTTATAAATCACACATGAACTAATTACTCTGTCCAAGTTAGAACCGAATCGAAGTTTAAGCCCGATTGGTAGACAAAATTAGTTTTACTCCAGAGTGAAATCTTTTTTATTGGTTATAGGGGAATTATGGAACAGCTCTCTTAATATTCGCCGTTAAATTAGTTTTATTGTGTTGAGAGTCCTTTAAAAAAAATCTTAAATACACTAGTAAACCAATATTTAAACATTATACGAGAATCAACCATGGTATTTTCAAAATTGTGAGCAATATATTTGTATTTCAAAACTCTGAACCTCAAAATTATATATCCAGGTTGATCGTATTTATAGATTATTGGAGACAATATTGTTTGGCGTTTTAAAATTGTTATTTTATTAAGGTTGGAATTGGACAGTTGGCCACTAGTTTTAAATATAGGTCTATCAACGCGGTGAATACCAAGGCCGTAGCCCACCAATAATGTCAGGGGGGGGGGGGCACATCCCCCAATTGTCGGAGGCTAGAAAAAAAATGTATAAATGATTAACGGTTCTAGAAGCTATCTGAAGTGTTTTTTTATGGCAACATAACCCCCTAACTGCCGGAGGTTATGACAAATTTTAAATGTTTAACAGTTCTAGAAGCTCTTTGAAGTGCTTTTTATGGTAGCACAGCCCCCTAATTTGTACTTGTAGCTTAATTTTGATATTTTTTGAACCATAAATAAAGATATATATATATATAAATATATATATATATATTAATGAATAAAATAGCCGAAGCTATCATTTATGCATTTTAGTGAGGATAACACCATTTAGACATCATGTTCTGAAAATTGAAAAATGACACCTGGACACGGGAATCGAACTCGAGACCTTCGGCTTAGTACGCCAATGCTCTTACCACTGATGCATAAATGATAGCTTCGGCTATTTGATTCATTAGTATATACAATCCCGTACAATTATAATATAATTGTCAAATGGCAGCAATAAGCCAATTACCGAGTCGCGGGCGGCTGCGTTGTCTGATGGCTGTGATCTTATATAATCACATACTTATAAGCTGATAATTTCCGCACGTCCATCATAGACTCTGCCTTAAACTATGAGTGAAGAGTGAAGAATGACCATGGGCACGGGACGAATCCTGGATAGCTACAGTGGTAAGAGCATTGGCGTACTAAGCTGAAGATCCCTGGATCGATTCCCGTGTCCAGGTGTCATTTTTCAATTTTCAGAACATAAAGCTATATGTATTTTGGTAATAAATTTTCGTGGGAGTGGGGGGGGGCTGAACCCCCCCCCCCAAACCATAACTACGGCATTGGTGAATCTTATAGAGCTATATTTACTTCTAAAAATCTACCAAACTCAAACTAGACCGTATTCATAAAAAAACTTCAATATATTGGCGTAAGTTAAATATCGTGTCAAGATAAAAAAAAAAGTAATCACTGAGTCTTACTACCTGTTAAGGTTATACACACATGATAACTACTCTATTGCGGTAGGGACAAGGAAGGGAGCGTTTTGAGGTAACCCACCCAAATTTGCGTGGAGGGAAAGTGGGATGCTCAGTACACCCAACCGGGATTCAAACTCTGACCTCCCCGTCATAAGCAGGCCAGTCTAACACGAGAATGGTGCCTTAGATCATTTGGTCACTGAAGTGGGTCAATAAGGTTGGACTTTAATTCTACTTTATTTGTTAAATATTTGTGTACAAACATATATATATTACCTATTCTTATATAATATAGGAACAGTATAAATTTTCATTTTCCTAAAGTATTAATTAGTAATGCACAATCACTATTAAAAGCACCAAGATATATTAATTTTCGAAAACTTCCCATTCACAGGTAGAGGGAAATGTACTACATTAATTTTTATTGTATATTTATTCTAAGATTCATAATAGAGAAAATTGCCTATAGAAACTGTAGGTAGTTCTTTCAATTCGGTTCTTTATGGTTAGGTTCAAGAAAATTACAGGGTAAAGGACTGGCCAGCTAGATAAGATTTCAGCAAACATAATTTAAAAAAGCTCGCTCGGTGTGTCCTGAAAAAGCACTTTTTCCTCCGCTGCACATAGAGTTGAGGCTTTTGAAGAATGTTGTTAAAGCCTAGGACAAAATTGTTGAAGGCTTTCAATATTTGTGCAGCAAGTTCCCAATTATAAATAATGCCGAAATTAAAGAAGGGATTTTTGTCGGCTCACAAATAATAAACGTTATTTCCGACGAATATTTCGAAAGGGAACTCAAATCAATTGAATCGGTTGCGTGGCACTCGTTTAAATCAGTGGCCCACAGCTTTATGGGCTACAAAAAGCAGGGCAACTACCTCGGAATTACACAAGTTCTACTACATAATCCCCAGGAGCTAGGATGTCAGACGTAATTAAAAATACACTTTTTACATTCACATCTGAACATCTTTTTCCGAAAACCTAGGAGCCGTTCGTTAGTGACGAACAAGGTGAACAGTTTCACGAAGACAATACTAAAATGAAGTGACGACATCAAAGAAGATGGAACTCAGCAATGATGGGAGATTACTGCTGGTTTATTCACAGGGAAGTTTAAACACCCCGTAAAAGAAGAAAGTAGCTGTAAGGTAATAGATGCTAGCATTTTTATGTATTTTATTAATATAAGGTTCAATTACTAAAAAACGCTCAAAAATTATGTATATTGTAAGCTGTATTGGCCCATTTTTAAACATGGTCTATGGAAAACACTTTCTAACACTAAAACCTTTTTAACATTTGGTGCTAGAATTTTTTTTTAATAGCTAGGGGTATAGTCCTGCAACATAAAAAATGTACCTGCTATGAAGTTTTGCTTATCATTTTTGTAAGCCACACAGCTAATTAATTTTTTTTTTAAAAGCTAATTTCATTAATGTCATCGATTTTTTTTTACCAATAGTTATTGATGTATATTATTTAAGCTTCCGCAAATTATATCATATAATTTTTAAAATTAAGTGTTGTTGCTTTTTATTTAAACCATTTATTCACCATGATAGCCTTAAAGTCAACATATTTTTACAATTCCCATTTCAGAGCTAAACATAATAAGAGCATTATTTTGAACTCAACTTGAAATAAAATCTGTGACTAAAGCTCATATTGCGTTACTGTAATATTGTAAATGTTATGAAATGTAGATCTAAATTCATACAAATAGTGGTGAGGCCTTAAATTGTTCGGATCATGACATCACATTTTGTACTCGGCCATGGAGGTTTCATTTTACTACAGCACGTTATTTTGAATTAAAAATATAACCTATTTTTAATTATTTTTATTGTTTCAAAAGTTATAGGATTGTTAGTTTTGTGACTTGGGTGTGAGTTTTAATTGTTTGTGTTAGTATTTTATTTAATTAAAGTGCTTCAATATTAAAATAGTATCATTGTAGATAAGCAGTTTTCTTTTTGGTTTAATTTGTTGGTTAAGTTTATAGTTTGATTAACCTTCGCACGTCTTACTTACTATCTAGAAAATCCGCATTTAATTATAGGCCTACTAATAATGTAAGGATGAGGACAGTCGAATTTAGAGGAAATGTATGAGCATTTGCGTGGAGGATGACTGGAAAACAATTTATGAAAAATCTTCCTTCATACATCTGGTCAGGTTTAGGACTCTGAACTCCCATAGCTACAGTAGCCCCATGGCTTCTTTGGTGCTGACTGACATCTCACAGCTGATAGCTAAAAGCTTTGAAAAGTTGACAGACCAAATTATGTATTCGTACGCCGAGCCATATGATTTGCAAAAACATGTGTTTAGCACCTGTCACTTCTGACGGTCAACGATAAGGTATATACTTAAATGTTGATTGTCAGAAGTCAGCTGTGAGCTGTCAGTCAGCACCAAAGAAGCCATGGGGCTACTGTAGCAAACCATACTATACGATCTTGAAGTTTAGTCCATGCACTTATTGAGTGATTATTATTATTATTATTATTATTATTATTATTATTATTATTAGCACCACGTCTTAGTACCCGTTTGGGCTATACACCTATGTACTAATTACGCTAATGTGTTAGGGAGGAGGAAGGCTGAAAGTAGAATAAGTGAACCCATATTTTCGTGGAGGGAGAAAGGGAAACCACTTTGGATAAACCACCCTCAGTAAACCCGACAGAGATTCAAACCCCCCTATCCCTGTAATCGGCAGTTTAATCTATAGTGATAGGCCAGGAATTTTGTGAACTGCTTACAGGAGAAGCCTCATTTCGGTATTCATCATTGACCTTATCTTTTATTTATTGTCAAATCGTTCGTGGACAGGACAAGTACATTCATTCCACGGGCTAGACACAGCCCATGAGCCTTAGTTTGGGAACCCCTGCCTTAGACCATGCGGCCACCGAGACAGGTCTGGATCTTTAGTGGGCTCCGAATAGTTCACTACTATAATTCTGTCATGGCATCATTTATCTGTTCGAACCGTTTAATTAACCGTAGAAAACCGGTATTTCATCAGGTTTTGGTCTTAATAGACAAAAGTACAGTTTGTAGCCTAAAGTCCAGTCACGTATTTCAACCTTTTCCCAACATATTTAAAATAAACTACTATCGAATTAAAATTAGCAATACTGGGTATGATCCAAGGGGAGTCAAACGTCTAAAATAAAAAACTAATTAATATATACTCTCCTTCCTTATTCCGTTCCCTAAGAAGCGTGGTGTACCAAAATAACTTAATTTTCACATTTGACTTTAAGAAAAAAATAGCTTTAGAATAATTTTAAAAACTAGTGTTAGTAGAGAAATTCATGTGATTATTTATTAAATTTATCCTAGTCTCTAATGTGAATAGTATATTACAGTACAGAGATTGAATACTTTCTTAGTAAACTTAATTTCCTATATTATCTTTAGATTTAATCACTATGTTTGTTTATTTCTTAAGTATTTTATTCCAATTTAATAATAATGTTTGTTTCTTATAATATTCTTTGTATTTAAAATCATTTCAAAAATCTCGCTGTTGTCGAAATTTATTATTTTATTTCGTAAATAATTTGAAGACATAGTTAAAATATTATTGGATGGTTGTTACTGTCAATGTGTTAGTTTCAATATTTCTCAACATCGTTATGTACATTTTTATATATATTATAGAGAGAAAAGAAATCTATTTTACTTATAAGAATGGTGTAACCATTTCTACGCTTCTGCATTCAATAAGGAATTGTTAAATTATTCAAAACTTGAGTCCTGAGGTTGGTTGGAATCTAGAATTTTACTCGAAACATAAGCTTTTTAAACAAAGAGCTTAAACTTGGTCGTTTTTCAATCCCTATAATTTAAAATCTAGGGCAGATATCCAGCACTCAAACCTTTGGGAAAGTTTCCCTACCAAACATTGCTTCTATTTTTTTCGAAGGGCACAGCTAAATAGTTGAGAGAATGAGAGTAGTCTACCGATATGGTAGAGGGAATTTATTGGAAGCGTTCCAAGGGCTTCAGGTCAAACCAACCCTTCCAGTAAAAATACTGCATTGCGGCCTCGCTAGAACAACGATTTTTGGTCAGTACAAAAATGGCCTATTCCTTCGTATGTACTATCACGGGGGTACTATTAGGGATGTTGTATCGAAAGAAAAGTATCGATACCATAATAGTATCAAAAGAAAAGTATCGATAACAGTAAGTATCGAAATTTTAATCTGGAAAAAGTTTTTTTATCTAATAATAATAATTTCAACTTTTGGATCATAATTGTATTTCCATATTTATTCAAACACTGAAAATTATAATGGTTTTTAATACTTTAAAAACAAATTTTACAAGATGTTTTTTCGCTATCCAAATTCTTAAAAAAAAACTTCCATATTCCCCTTCTGGAAGGTGCAATTTTTTAACTATATTCGTCGTTTATATACTATCATGATATTTTTATTAACTATTGACAAACAATAAAGAGAATGGACGCCCTGCTCTGCTTCGCCTGCTTAAACAACGTATATAAAATTTTCTGCCTCGTCTGCTAGAGACATCCTTTAGTTGCTTGAGTTCCTTCAGTTCTACAAAAGATTATTTTGTTTAGTTTGCGAAGCACATGCTTATTGATAAAGGAAGGGGGAGTAGACTGGTAGCCCCTTGCAATGTCATTTGTTATTCCTCCACAGTCCACCCTAGTAAACATTTAATCCCAGAATGAGTGAAGATAATAAAAAAGTGGTTTCTTTGGAAGCCGATCCGATACCGGAGTGTGGGTAATAATATCAGTAAAAGTATCGAGTGAAAAAAAAACTAGTACCGAAATGAAAATATCGAGATTAGTAAAGTATCGATACTTTTTTCACAACCCTAGGTCACAGAGAAGGAGAGAACAGATCCCCAGCCCCTAGGTTAAAGTTGTTGCACTCCTTTTCGAGGCTTTACTCCCTCAACG
>CABFVX010000799.1:0-159867 GCA_902151425.1 Timema shepardi
GACACGCGCTGCGCATGCGCTATCACAAATATGGCTACACTAAACAACCGCAACTCGTCATAAATGAATACCAACATTCCAACATATATCAAACAAGGAATAATCAAGAGAACCTTAGCACAAAAACATGAATACTGATTTACCCCATGGTTGGGGTGGGAGGTAAAGTACTGTAGCCAGACACTAGGGATCAAACCCAAGGTATGTGATTTTTTTTATATATAAAAGCCTGTCTTTATACTGTTCCTTTAGAATAGTGTAATGGTGGTATCCCTTGATAGATAATCAAGGGTCCACAGCCTCAACCCCGTATTTTTTGGTATATTTACGAAAAGAGTAATTTAAATGTGTTTTAGTTAAATCGTTACTACACAAAAATCATAGTGACACTGGCAGAATAGTAGTAGAAAAAAATTACAAGGTAATTGTGATGGTTGGCACTGTTTTGTTTACACCAGTATGAATTTTGGCTGTAAAAGTGATTTAAATGAAAAATATCTTAAATTTTTATATGATTATTAACATTATTTCACCCCCACCTTCTCCCAGAAGTGCTTCAAGCCCCCACACTCACCATGCTGGGAATTATTGGATTAGAGAATATAAGTTGCTAATGGCGTTATTTTAATCTTATTTATACACTTTTTTTTAAGATCATTACATTTAACACCAGTTTTATTAAATTCTTAATTTAAAGGATAGGAAGGTAGTGTTAGAGGATGTGTATTAGTTTGAAATATGGAAAAACCAGAGTGAAAAATATGTGTAAATCACCTCTAGTGCACCTATTTGAGATTCAAACTTCAACCTCCCTGTCATCATCAATCCAATTTCTATTGGGAAACTAATGCATTAAACATAAGGACCACCCACCGGTGAGGGTGCTAACAAACTCACAACAACTTATTAGATAAATAAATAGGTGATATGCCAGGAACAGCCTGTAGTTTCTTACCAGGGCAAGCAACGCTTGACAAGACTGTACTAGTTGAACTGTTTTCTCCCCCTCATCATCTATTTGACCAACCACACACAAAATAGTGCAATAAACAAATATATTTTAAAAAGGTCAAGTTTGTTACTGAATGGGAAGAAATAATTTCCTAGTATAGCCCTGCCAAGCCTTCTTTGCCTTGGCAATCCCACAAACTGCACCTTGTATTAATCTAGTTTCAGTATTAAGTGTGAATCAACTTGGAGCTATTGAAGTAAAATAACTTGGTAGCCTGATCCCTGATCTATGACATGGAATTGAAACTTTTGCGCATTTAATAAGGTAACAATAATAGTTAGAGATTATCCACAATGTTAGACATGTAATTAGGTCTGTTTTGCTGATGACTAAAAAGATGGGATTTGAATTCTATCCGGGTTTACCGAAGATGCTTTTTCTAAATGATTTCCCACTTGATTTTCATGCAAATACAAATAACTACAGGTACAAAAACTATATCTTCCTCATCCCTACCACAGTAAGTGTAATTTAGTGCATATATCCCGGACATGTAGTAAGACATGAAATAAAATTAATCACAGATTCATAGTTATTATTTATATTAATGTGATTTTAACACCAAGGAATATTTAAAAAAATGCTCCAACCATTAAAGGCTTAACAAATATTCTAGCCTTATCCTAGTTTTATGGTTGTGGATTAGCATGACGAAATACCATTTGTCTTTTCCACCTATGTAACTCAATTTCCCATGCTTACATTTCTAAAATTATTAGTAAGTTTATTTTAACCCCCTTTTTCTTACCAAAAAAAATGCACTCTCAAGAGTATCACAGGTTCATAATTATAATAAACATGCTTGTTTTATGTTTCAGAGAAGTACACAATTCCAAAAGGTGTAGAGATCTTATTCTTCCCATACGTGATTCATCGCAACCCCAGGGTGTTCCCTGAGCCAAACAAGTTCAACCCTGATAACTTTCTGCCAGAGAGAATACAAAGCAGACACCCGTTTTCTTACGTGCCTTTCAGTGCTGGACCCAGGAACTGCATCGGCAAGCTTCTTATTTTTTTAAATTTGGGATCTATGTGTGTGTTTGTGGCTTGCCCCTTTTCGTAACAATGGTATACACACTAATAATCACTAGGGATGGGCCCTTTGAATCCTTAGGGATTTGAAATTTTTAAAAAATATCAAATTCTAGATTTAAAAAAAATGTTTAAACAAAATGTTCGATTGCGATTAGTTTTAGACCTATAATATTGCTTAATGGTGATTCAATCCCAACATCATTGTAGGAAAAACTTAACCAGACCCCAGACCATTAGTTTAACACTCAAATGAATTTACGAATGTTATCATTTTTATATCAATATATTCTATTAAAATGCACACAAAAAAAATTTAATCCAAAATTATTTGATTATAATTAAAACAAAAAATGTAAAATTACTATACTAAAAAAACATAATTGCACTTAAAAACAATATGATGTAATTAATTTTTGAAAGTAAATTTGCGCTTGTTGTCAGTGAGAATATTTTTGTACTGTGAAAAGACTCTTTCAACATCACACAATACCATTGGTACACATTCGAAGTTTACAATGTGAATGACATTTAAATGTTCATTTCTTACATCAAGGATTGTTTCATTTTTTGTTTCATACTTCAGTTGTTGATAATTTGTATTTTTTGACAGCACTTTGTTTAATTAATGAAATTCCGTTTCTTGAGTTCAGTTGAACCCTTAACCATGTCCTATACAATTCAATACTGTCTTGTAAAAATAATCCCTTCGCTTTTAGTTTAGAGATTTCAGTTGAAATGAAAGCCAATTTAGCTTGAATAGATATCAAATCTTATAGAATACTCTTTTTTTTATCAGAATGCCCTGTGCTTCTTCAATGTTCTGCACTTATTCAGATGAATTCATTAACAGTTTCCTTCATAATTCATTTAGTGCAATACAAAGCAGTGTTGATACAAGTTACCCATCTTATAATGATTGGCACGAGTGAACATGGAACGTCCTCTGCAACTTCCTGAAACATCTGCACACGACTCACTGCTTTGAGAAAAATATTTTTCACAGATGATATTAGCACACTAACATCTGAATAAAGATTGCAAACTAAGTCAAATACTTGATGTAAACCATGTGCTAAACATCTCACATGTATCATGTTTGAATACAAAATCTACAGTCCCTCCATCATTTTGCACATATATCTTGCATCATCACTACTAGCCACTAGCACTTTTACTTAAAAAAATCCCAGACAGCGATATTAAGCTTTGAGAGTTTTTGGAAAAAACCCAGCAATTGTAGAATGATTCACTTTGTCCAGCACTTTTAAAGACAGCAGATATGGTTTGTTTGTTTCCCTTCGTTAACCCCTAATATAACAAACACAAAATTTGCCATGCAATTTTGATCTTCATCGGTTGGTTCATCCAACAACACCCAAATACTGTGATCATTTACATTTTCTCTTAATTTGTTTAATGCTGATGTGTATAATTCAGAAACATATTTTTTCCTTAATGTTGATTTGTCTAGAATATTTTGTTTTGTGTACTTTTCCAGAAAATTGGAAAGAACTTAATTTTTTAACTAAGTCAACAGAATGTCAGCGCAAATAAAAACCTTACAAAGCTCTTCAGTGAATTCTGAACATTTAGGTCCAGGCCTTGGTAAATCAGTAAAATCATAAATTAACACTTACCTAGTTATTATTCCTTTTTTGATTTTATTACTTGCACGTTTTCCAAATTGTAGATGCTGCGTAACTTGGATTTTTGTTGTTGTTGACGAAACAAGAACTTGGCAATATTTACAAAAAACAGATACCCATCTGTTGTAAAATTATCATAGCTACTCACAAACTAATTTAAAACAGCACTTAAGGTGTGTTGCTAGTGGGCGCAAGTTTAGGGCAGTATTTTTGAAGTTTTTATAGCATAAATATTCTTTAGCCAAACTAAATCAAATATTTCTCTTATAGAAACATATAGTTTAGTTTTCTGCACATGCTAATCTCAACAGTTCTTGAATATCTGTCAAGGGTGTTCTGGAATGTTGTGACATTTTTTCTTTATTTAAAAAGTTTGTCGCCAAATGCCACTATGCTGACAGATACTTAAGAACTGTTGAGCTTAACATGTGCAGAAAACTAAACTCTATGTTTCTATAGAAGAAATATTTTATTAATTTTGGCCAAAAAAATTTATGCTATAAAAACTGCAACATTAACGCACCAAACTCACACTCACTAGCACTCCACCTTAAACAATTTTTTCTTTCGGCATCTTGAAGAAGTTAACACTATTGGAACTAATAGACAATCGATGAAGGTTCTTGATGGATTGTTAAACTTTCAACATTATACAGGTTTTCCCAGTAGCGCCAAAGGACCACTCAAACCCTGCCCCTGGTAACCCACTTAGTATTTCGAAGTATTCTGGTTTACCCAAACGTTAATAATACCCAACCATAAACCCTCAAAGAGTTGAAATTTTCTAATCAAAGGGACAGTATCAAGTAAACTTTAGTCCCTATACTACCTTGTATAAAATACAAATCTGGGAGAATCAGGAAGGTCAGAACTCAGAAGTATATATTTTAAAATTGACCTGCAGTTGGCCCTTGCTCAGGTAAAATCTTCCAGGAACTATTATCATACTTACTTACTGTGAAGGTGTTGCCTCCCTACTGGCTTATGCTTGCATATTATTTACGACTTCACTAATATTCTAAGATATACTTTAAAAACAATTTATGGAAATTCTTCAGAAAGTGAGTTTGTACTTGATAATCAAAAATTGTATAAATATCCACTTAAATAGACAAATGCTGCAAATTATGCATTTATTCTCAAAAACCAATTGAAATATGCATCTATTACCAAAAGTGTAAAATATTCATTTGCATAATATGCAAATGCATAATTATCTTAAGCTTAGTTTTAATGAAAGCATTTTAGCAAAAACTGTTAACATTTATTTACTATTTCTATTTTATACTATTCTATTAATATTATTTTCATAATTTCTTCCAAGATTTGGATTTAAAGGTAAATTGAAGATTCAGATTTGTAAAATAGTAGATCTGACCAATCTTTAATGACTATGAATAATATATGGTACAGTAAACTTCCAGTCATGTATGAGTTAACCAGTTCATAGTGTATCCATTCTGGATTTCTTTTCTATACATGAGATACATGCTAATTAGGCTTTTGAGCAAATTTCTGAGTTCTGAACGCTGTTAAAGGAAAACCCCTATTTACTTTTTGAGGTACAGTTTGTTACACATAGAAGAGGGTAAAGGAAAGAGAGAGAGGAACAAATAAAATTGTATTAGCACAGTATGACTTTTACAATAAAAAGTAGTAGTGTGATCTGTGTTAGTATCCTATTTGTTCCCCTCCCTATTTTATGTACTTTTTCCCTTATATAACAAACTGTACCTTAAAAAATGAATAAGGGTTTCCTTTAACAACGTTGTCTACTTGGTGAATTCAAAGCTATTTTGCAAAGCAAGTTGCATCTTATCTTGAGACACCTAATCACTCTAAACATTATCACATTTATATTATTATTATTAGCACCGCGTCTTACGACCCGTTTGGGTTATACGCACACACTTAAATTATCATTTTCTTGTTTACTATTCTACAGTGACATGTGCTTCCATATATTCATTTTATTATACATCCTAGATTCATAGCAGAAGATCTCTATAGACCATAAACCAAATAGCCTAAGAGCCCTTTTATATGGTACACTTTCAAGAGACAGCAAATACATTGGAATGGGTGGAACCTTCCACACGGGTCGGCGCGACACAACTTGTGTGTTCCGCAAGTGATGCGCCACAGTTTGTGTGTCTCCTCACTGGCAGCCGCACGCCTCAGAATCTGTGTACAAGCCACAGAAACCACATTCTGTTGAATGAGAGCTTTCACACAAGACACAATTTGTGGCAATTTAGATGTGTTAAAGTGGTTCAATCCTTTATACAGATAGCCCAATATGTTCAGTGCAAACCTGTATATAGCCAATTATGTATTTACATTGGTTTTAAAAGTTTCGTTTTTTTTAAACATTATTTTGTATATTTTATTAATTATTGCTATAAGGTAATCACATAAGCTAATAAAGAATTGTTCATAAATTATTATTCAAAGAATTTATCATCAATTTTCAAAAGTAGTTTGTTTAAAAACACCTCCCTTAATCAATCTGAAGCAATTAATTAATATCTGAATCACATTATTTCAACTCTAATGTATTATTGACCAGATCATTGCACCTTCTTCCACACCCCATCATAGCATTGAAGTAGCGTAGTGGCTTGCCTGTGGCTCTCGTGTGGAAGGGCAGTGAGATTAGTTTTTTATCTGTTAGCAAAAAACTAATTAAAGATCAATAAAATAATGTTGTGACAATGTAAGACTATCTTTAGAATCATTTAAACAAATAATGTTTTTTGTTTCAATATTATATTTTTAAAATTCACTGGATAAAACATAATTACATTAACATGAGAAATCCTATCTCAACTTGCCGCTACGTCACAGGTATATGTTGACAGTATACAGCAGTGGGGCACAACCTTTCAACAGCTGCGGGCCATTTTTAGTATGATCTGATTAATGGTGGGTCAAAAGGAACCCCCCCCACCTTTTCCCCTCACTTACCAAACACCCATCCAACTTCCCCCAATTTTACCAATAGGCCTATATATCATAGTGAAAAATGATGCTTGAAAAGTGTACTTATTGGACATATTAAAATTATATGCTAGCTATTATATTCCAAAATATAAATTTTAATTTGCATAGAAACAATTTAAAAAAAATTGCACTAAAAGTACATGTATATGAAAGGACATAAATGTTTTAAAAAGAGAAAACATAAATAGGTCTCCAATAATGTTTACTCATAGTAGGCCTAATGAGAGACTTGACACTTAGTTTTTTTATTAGTCTCTCTATATTTGGTTCAATGTTGGGCATAGCAATTCATAAGATTCCCACCCAATTTTCATCAATCTGATGGGAACAACCTTGATTTTATTTGTTTCGTCACATAAAACGAATGTTCATGTGAGTAGGTAGTTCCAAATAACATTGCCATTTTTTAACACAATTGTGCTTCCATTTCCTTACCCAAGTATATTATATAAAAATCTATTAGAACAACTTCTGAAAATTTTACCTTCATTATTGAGAGTCACACCGAAGATCAATTAGCTCCATCTGGAAATTTAAGGGTACTGTCTTAACATCAGTAGTGAATGGTATAGCAAACACATCAAACGATTTCTGAAAATTTCTTACATCTTAAAATCAACGTTTAAACTCATTTTGAAGATTCTCTACAAGTAAGGTGTATTTAGTGAAGTTAATGGGTTCATATTTTAGAACTTGCAGCTAAACTTTTCACTTTCAGAAAATTCATAATTTTCCAAGATTTCAATTGTGACTGTGCCATAGTGTAAGTTTAATTTCAAACGACTTTATTAAGTAAAACAAGTTGTGTATCATGTTATTTTTTCCTTGAAGCTTGGTATTTTGCTCGTTAAGATGTTGGTTCATGTCAACTAAACAGATTAATCACACACCCAATCATTGCTCTCAAAAGTCTGCTACCAAATTCTCATCATGATCTTTTCAATAGAAAATGATCTCTTGACACAAATCATACACTTTTTTCAGCATTTTTCCGGCATTAAGTCAACAAACTTGTGTGTAAAATAAACAACATCGTCATATTGAGTGTCTAATTCTGACAAGAATTCTCGAAACTGAAAATGAGGGAGTCCTCTGGAACAAAGAAATTTTACTACTTTGATTAGTATTTTCATCACATCCTTCATATTAATGTTTTTTGCACCAAAGTTCCACCAAAGTTCCCAAAGTGGGCGGTGGGATTGCACAGGGGGGCGCTAGGAGGCAAAAGGGCAGTAGAGGGGCACTCAAGCTGGCATTTTCCGAGTGTGTTATTTATTTATATTTGACTGACCAGCAAAATACCCTCCTTGCTTCAAGTTTCTTCCTCCCTTTCCAAGGTCATGTTACACATATATCCTCCATTCTCACCCCTACCCTGAGACTATGGCACACGTTCTCCCTCCCTTCTTGAGGCCACGCCACCAGAGCTATTCATACCAGTGTATCAAATTTTAAGAAAGTGTTGTGCTGTGTTCGTGTTTCTTTGTTGTCTCCTCAAGATTTTACTGGTAAGTCCTGAACAAAATAGTATTGAGTGTGATACTTATATTCCTGTGTTTTCAATTATTCAACATGTTGATTATGAATCTAGATTAGAAGCTACAAACGTATTAGTTTTGTTGCAGCCAACTTGATATTAACAGTTTTAATGGAGGTTACTTGGGGATATAAAAGAATTAAAATTAAATTCAGTATCAATGTCTAATCTAGAGCTCAAATTTGTATTCAATATTCACTTACAAAATGTGTACATAAATAATGGTGTAGCAAAATCATTTTAAAAAGATATATAAAAAACGAAAATAAATGTAACTCTGAATTAATCTTTTTTTTCACATTAATAATTATTCATACATATATTATTGAAACAAAATTTAATGATACGGCTGTAAATTTCTGAAGGAAGCAACAAAAAAACACTTTTTTAAATATAGGCCTACAGTCAATTTTTTTAAGATTAGAAATGGCAGAAGCAGTAAAATCCAAAAAGAAATGTGGACAATATAGTTTGGAATATCTTAAGTGTGGATCTATACCTTCATCAACAAACCAGCAGCTGCCAATGTACTTGTCATGTGAAAAGGTATTTTCTAATGACGCCATGAAGCCTTCCAGACTCATTGAACATTTAAAGATGGCACATCCTGACAAGGCAAATAAGAAGTTAACTTTTTTTCAATCACTTCGTGAAAAGTTTCAAAAGCGGCCAACATTGTTAAACATGATTCGCAATAGTTAACAACGAACTAATGGTTTGCGTGCATTATACAACATTTCATTGTTGATTGCTAATTCTGGAAAGCCCCATACAATTGGTGAAGAACTCATTCTTCCAACCGTTTTGCACAAGTCACCACATGTTATAATTAAGATGATTCCTCTCAGCAACAATTCAGTGCAAAGACGCATAGATGAAATGGCTGAGAATATGGAAGATCTACTGTGCAACACACTAAGGACAACAGAAGTTGCATTACAGCTGGACGTGTCAACTTTGCCAGGTAATGAATCTTTATTTCTCGCTTATGTGCGTTTTATAAAAGATTAGAGTTTGGCTGAAGAGTTGTTATTTGCAAGGCAACTAAAAGCCGATACTAAAGGAGAGTCAACATTTCATGTTGTTGAGGAGTTTTTCAAAGAAAAGTAAATTCCACTTACAAACATACTTCCTTGTGCAACTGATGGAGCACCATCAATGACTGGTCGCTACTGTGGGTGTGTCACTTACTTGAAAAAATCAGTACCAAATATATTTACCATTCATTGTGTCATTCATCACCAACATCTGGTTCAAAAAAATCCCAGTGAACGCCTACACAATTCATTACACACTGTTATTACTGCAGTGAATAAAATTAAAGCACATGCTCTCAATGATCGACTATTCCGGGAGCTCTGTGCTGAGAATGATGAAGACTTTGAACATTTGTTGCTTCACACTGAAGTTCGTTGGCTATCTAAAGGAAACTGTTTGAGATGCTTTCACAACCTTTTTGACACTTTTGTGGAATATTTTGAAGAAACAAATGTGTTGCCTAGTAATGAACTCAAAAGAAATCAAACATGACATTGCTTATTTGTCTGAGCTATTTGAAAAGTTCAATGATATGAATTGGCAGTTGCAAGGCAATTACACCAATCTTATTAAAGCCAAATCTGTTGTATTTAAATTTATTGCAAAATTAACTATATTGAAGCGCAATATAGGCCGTCGCGAGCTATACAAATTTCCGAGCTTGTCTGAACTAGAAAAAAAAAAAGTCGAGATACAAGATGACAATCTGCAAGTTTTTTGTGATCATTTGAATATGCTGCATGAAGAGACATCTGATCGATTCAAAGATCTTGTTGTTATGGAAACTCCAGACTGGGTATTAAGTCCATTTTCAGATATTGAAGAAGTTGGAGCATTGGAGGACGAACTAATTGAGCTACAAAATGACATTGAGCTCAAACCAAAGTTTAAGAAATCGTACCAGGAGTTTTGGTTATAGAAGGAAATTCCTTATCACTTTCCTGCATTATAGAGAGTGGTTAAGAGGCTCCTGATTACATTTCCAACATCGTATTTGGTGGAACATGGTTTTAGTGTGGTCAACCTACTTCTATCCAAGCAAAGAAATTGACTCCAGATTACTAAGCGTGGTGATTTAAGACTCATGTTAAGTGACATTAAGCCAGACATTAGGAAACTAGTATCATTTCATCAAGCTCATCCATCACATTAAGGATTTACAGAATAGTGATGTACCCTACCTAGTTACTAAAGGTGGTATCTAATAATATGAAGTATTTAATAACTTTGAAAAGATTATCACTGGATCGAGTTCATCAATCATGTTTAGTTAAATAAATCTAAACAATATATTTTAATTTTGAATAAATATTTGCTTAATAGTTGTTCCATCCTTGAATTTTATTACTATTTTATTCATAATGGGTCGTTGAAAACAACTATTATGAATATTGATTTTTTAAATTAAAGGATAAGGGGCACTGGGCATGAGTGTTTGGAACCAAAGGGGTGGTGACTGAAAAAATTCTGGGAACCACTGGACTAGATCAATAAGAGGCAACTGACTGCTTGCTCATTTCATTACTCATGCTCATCAATCATGTGAGTATGCCTCTGGCATTGAATAGAAATATTACACAAACGGGAAATGGTATTACGTGATTACACTATTTAGTTTTATATTGTAAATATAAAATACCTGATAGAGGGCAGAAAATATTTTTTAAATCTAATGAAATTGTTTACTCTTGTATACACAATAAAATGCAACTTTTGGTAGGTATTGTTAAATGAAATTATTAATTTAGTTTTTTTTGCTCACCCTATAGTGCGATATAAATGTACATACTTATTAGTCCACTCAGCATTAAAATTACGATTTTCATAGTCAAGCTTCCTTTTCTTACTACTCAAAGTATAAAGTTCCATTCTAGAAACTTACAATAAGACTAATTACAAGCAAAGAACTCTGCTATTACCATTAATAATGCACAGACAATAAGCCATGCAAATATCAACTGGCGAAATATCGGCTGCTGTTGGTCAGAGGGGAGTAGAGGTGTAAGTCACTCTTAGCCACCCTGTCGCTCGGCCACCTGTAGGTCAAAAGTTACAATATGTTGTATAGCTCAGCCGTTATGCAGTGGCACTCGGAGGGCAAGATATCAGGTCTAAAGTGGAGGACGCATGCCGCTGGAGGGTAAGCTCGCACTCCTTTGTAAACTCACAATGTTGGTGGCGCCAAGGACCAAGTAACACTGGGCTTTCGTCTTCCCCCACCATTGCTAAGAGACTGAAGGTATTAATGGCCGTTCAAGGTCGGGCGCCTCTACATATTGTTTAAACTGTGTGATGCATCTCCAGGGATACAGTAGTTGGTTTTTCAATCTGCGGAGTTTGGCAGTTTGCTTTTTATTTTGTGAAATTGCCCACTATTTAAATCTTGCAGTTAAATTCTCAAATATTCCATTAATTTTTTGGGGTGAAGTTACCTGCTTTTTTTTCCTCACACAAATATTTCCCTGTATTTTCCAAGTGCTCTAGGAGTGTGGCAACCTTGGAGGTAATTAGCCTTGGCATTATGGAGTACGAAAATACATTATTGATCCTTTTAGTGCCAGGAGCCAATTTTAATGGCTCCCCCTTCAACCGTTGACAGTGCAAGAGTATATTAGATCAGCTATCTAGATTTACACTAGTTCTGGCACTACTCGATAGATTAGTATAGTTTTCACTAGAATGAGATCACTAGTCTCTATTATAGAACAGTATAGGCAAATTAAAATGGTAGAGTAATCGAAAAAATCGCTTCATAAATAAAAGTTTGGCGAGTTTTCTTGTACGACCTTATATTAATGATGAAATAGGGCATTTTTAGCATACAAAACCTGTATCAGATCTGGTACTCTTCCCAAACAAGTTTGGTATAGGGTTACAGGTTAACAATTCTTTTGGGGGAAGTTTGAACCCCCAAAACATCTTTTCTTGTTATCACTCTGTTGAACTTATATGATCGTACTGCAAACCCACTAGAACTGTGTTTCTTATAGCACTTTTAGCTGGCACTTAGTCATTCCGATTTCTGAATATGTTTACTCGGATAACTCTGGGGGGTGTTAAATACATAAGCACCTCTTTTTAGACTACCATTCCACTTTGTAAGCAAACTCCCTTCTTCATCCGGATTACATTATATTTGTTGACCTTTTTGTCATTTTTCTTAGGAATAATCAATATTTTTTATACAATTTATAATTTTTTTTATATGTATTATTAACACAAAGGTGTAAATTAATGGTGCAAAATATTCACAATAAACACCACTGTAAAATGAATTTAAATAATTAATTTAAAAAAAATTAATCTGATGAGCAAGGTAAATGAATTTACATCTCAACATTTTAATTATTATGTGTTCATTTGGGATGGCTGGGTCACTGTGCCATTCCTGCCTCTCTCTCTCTGTCTTACATAAGCTTTGTTCTGACACCCCCTCCTCTTCATCAGCAAAAATAAGCAAAGATGAAACCGCCTCACTTCATAAGGTGCTTATGTAATACTGGAGCATCTTTGCAAGTGTAAAATACAGAACCAATCATACTTTGTATTTGCTTGCTTTGCAATGTCACCACTAACATGCATAGCTTATAACCCATTTTTAATGCATGTTTATTTATTTGAGATTAGGCTTTATTGTGTTATTTATTTTAAAACCTCTGTAAACTGTATATTATTATTTTTTTTATCTAACTTTGGTAACACACCAATACGTTTTAAATCGAAAATGTACTTAAATTATTACCAATTCATTTTGCGCTCGGCTAAAATGAAACTGATATATATCATTATCTGGAGAATATTTGTACTTGATCAGGGAATGTATTAAATAGTCAGGGCTGCTACAGGCATAGGTAAAGAAGGTATAGAAAACCGGGAAAAGTCAGGGAATTTTGACAGTGCCAAGGAAAAGTAATTGAAAATGCAAAGAAGTTCTGGAATTATTGAGAGTCAAGCCATTCTATATTATGATCCTTTTCCTTCTTTTGTGATTTCCCCTAAACTCATTCAGCGCTGTGTTTTCTATTCACGCCGTCTTCTTTCCACCCACTGCTAGGTGGCAGGAATAACTCAACATGCCACTGCCTATATTTGACGAAGAAATAACATTGAACTGCTGTAATGAAAAAAAAAAAAAAAAANAAAAAAAATCAAGCTTGTATGTTGGGACAATACACTCTGAGGCTTTTGGTTATCCTCAAGCTTATGATGTCACTTGATGTTAAATGATCATAGGCGAGTTTTCGTGATTGACTTGGCTATGTCATAGTATTGAGTGTTATCAAACAAGTGGTTCTGACCAAGTTGAAGAACGAAAACAATTTTGAGATTTTTTTTCAGACAAGAAATGTCGGAGAGGGTGAAGTAGATCCAACAGCTGGTAGATGAATTTACATAATACTACTACATATACTGCAAATTGACAGAAAATGAGCTATTTAATTTTATTCTTAGTTAGATTAGTGCTTGTTTTGACTAGTCCTAATATTTACACAACATAGCAAGCTAAACATATCTTCCCAAAAATAACCTTAAGAAAACGAAATACATATGTATTATTAAATAGGCCTAGATCATATAGAACTTTTCTATTATCCATAACTAAAGAGTTTTAAGCCATGTATTTCTGTCAATTGTAATTTACAAAAATTTAAAATCCATTGAATACAAAGCTACACTCGTTTAGATCTAACATAAGAAGTGATGCTGTTTTAAAGTTGGTGCACAAATTCTCGGCTCTTTGGTTGTAGCCATACTGTTTAGTCTGGTAAAGGAAAGCATTACCAAACTTAGCTCTGGTATTGGCTGAGTCATAAACATTTCATTAACATCAATACCAAGTCAACCATGAAAACGCTGTGGTTGTAAACATCGATAACAGGTCAACCACATAAACACCCCTCATTCCACATTCGCGTATCGTATTTATGACCAGTGCGTTAATCTCATATTTCATTCGGTCTGTGTAAGATTAATAGAATTGTGTATAACTTAAAAGTATTAGTTATTTGTACAGGCTATTTAAACTCTACTTTATGTCTTATTTAGTATGCATATACCGTCACGTTTAGGCAGCTTTCACACAGCACGTTATGTTTTATTCTGTGATTAGCCCTAAGATGAGAATTAGTTTGCCAACATTATGTGTCAACAATATAAACATTGTTTTTATTGTGAGTATAATTAACACTCAGCAGTTGTCTAGAGGTTGAGTCATTGGCTCTCATTCCCTTGATCGCTGTTGGGGGGAGGGTGGGGTGTTAAACTAACAAAGAATAAAGATATAGTCCATTCATGATAACTTTGCCCTTCTTTGATGTTGAAAGGATCTACACCCAAGCCTTACATAATTTATATATAGGCCTACTTACATTTTTAGTGACATTCCAAGTACCATGGCAAGTAAAGTTATCGTGAACTAACTTTTACTGTTTAGTACCCAGGTTTGATCAACGATGTTACTCCTTTTCAGGTACTAAACCATGCCAAAGAAATCTTTATTTAGGACAGATTGGTTCAGTGAGTCACAGTTCAAGCAAATAATAATAATAATAATAATATTTAGCACCGCGTCTTAATACCCGTTCGGGTTATACGCTTTAAGTAATAATTACTCTAATGGATTAGGAATTGGGAAGGTTTAATTAGAGGAAGTGAACCCGCATTTGCGTGGAGGGAGAGTGGAAAATCATTTAGGAAACTCCCTCCCCCCCAGTTCACCTGACCGAGATTCGAACCTTGATCTCCCCGTCCTCAGCGGTCGAGCTCAACACGACAAGCGCGTTAGCCAACTACGCCACCGAGGCGGGTTTCAAGCAAATAAATCCCTCTCTTCAACGCAAAAACCCAGATTATTGCACTGTGTGCTCCAAAACTATAGAAATGAGTAATATGGGCCAAAGGGCGTGTTCTTAAAATGTATGTAGATCATTTGATAGCTTTTTTCCCAAAAGTCAGGGAAAATTGACCTTAGGGTCTGGAAAACAGGTAAAAGTTATGGAATTTTCAATTTCCATATTTGTAGCAACCCTGATAGTGATTTTAATTAGGTGAGCACACAACATCCAAACTCAATGCCATGATATTGAACCTTTTGGTTAGTGAATGAACTTGGACATAGATATAACCAAAGTTCCCTAAATCTAGGCTGTAGGAACATTCTGGCAGGGTACTAATGGCTGGCCAGCGAGTTTAGCAGTATTATTTATCAAATACAGTGATATATTGTTTAGAGTTTATGCACATATTGAAAATTTTCTATAAACACTAAATATTAACATAGTTTAATGTACTTGTTTTAATTTTGTCTTTAGGTCAGCGCTTCGCACTGCTGGAGGAAAAAGCAATAATTTCTTCAATCTTGAGAAGATTCAAGTTGGAGTCTGTGCAACCAAAGGAATTAAAGATTCTTTTAGACCTTATTCTGAAACCTTTGGATCCAATAAAGATCAAAATTACAGAGAGATTATAGTGTGCTGTTTTCTAATGATACTTTGGGAAATATTAATCTCAGTAAAAGTGGGCATCACGGTTGGGAAGTTTGTATTTTGGCCCCATATCTTAATACCTGGGTGGGACGTCTACACATTTATTTTGACAAGGCAGATAAATATGTAAAATTAATAAAAAAATGTATCTATATTTGCATGGTGGAAGATTAAAAAATTATTTAAGGAAAAACATTCTTCTCAGTACATCTAACAACCTTCCATGCAGTATATTGCGAGAGAGGCGCCGCAGACCATGCAACCACCATTGCAGGCTTTATACCAAGTTATATTCTAAATTTTGTTTTGACTAAAATTAATCTTAAACTAACTCATTTCTTAAGAAACCTTTGCTCAAATCATTTGATACAATATAAATCTAATCAATTTATTACACAAGGTGTCAACATTCCAATAAAAGTTTAGTTCATCAGGGATCAAGTTAAATAAATTAATCTCAGCAATTTTTCACTACCAATACAATATTTTAGTAGAGGAAAAATAATAATACCTCCTTTTTCCCTCTGCCATGGACCTACTAATTAGGTAAGAGTTAGATTATGTTACTTAAAATTATCAATCAGAGATAGAAAAGGAGGAATCAGCATTATATGGTTACCAAACAACCATACCCACTCAATCCTCCTATGGTGTTCACAGTGGTGGGAGAAAAAAAACTGCCTATCCATATTTTTACAATACTCCTCCATTCACCCTTCCACAATTTATCTAATAATTTTACTGCACAAAAATAAGTTTGGAAGATAATCTGCACTTCATAACCTTTTGTCATTCCCACCAACACTATATACTGTTTTTCTAAGCCTACCTTGTTTAGTGGAATAAGTGACTAACCACTAATCAGCACAAATGTAAAAAAAGAGGATGGTCACAGGAAAATATATTCATGTTATTAGGTGAAGAATAAATCGCTCACAATAATCCTCACACATCCTGCAATAAGCCTTTTCTTTTGTATTATAAATAAACAAGACTGAAAATTATAAATTGGGGTTAAAGAAAAATGGGATTGACTCCAAACTTTATTCTTCAAAACGATTAAGAAATATTAAATAGAAGGCAGAGGTTTACTCACAGCTTGTCAAAAGTCACTCACAATTTCTAAGTATGTTTTTTAAAGGTCATGCCTATCGTTGGTTAGTACTATAAGGAAAATCCATACCCATAAATTTTATTTTGTAGGCCCTCATTTCCTCCTTACCCCAACAAGCAATATCAATGATTTTTTCTAAAACATTAAATCACTCTTGAAGCAATTTAATATTTAAAAAAAATCAGAATTGGGGTTGCAGATATGAATTTTAGAAGTCTTCAATAAACAACTAAACTAGGCATTTAGGCGGAATTCAAAAATACATTATTGATAATACTTTCATTAGGGCTTTGAGCACCCAGGGGGAAAAAACAAAACTCAGTACAACTCTGCTTTAAGACCTTAATAATGAAAACAGGAACCACAGTTTACACTCTACACCACTGCTACAGGAAAAAGGAGTAATGGCTGCCTCGTAAAGAAAAAGAGATCGTTACTGCCCACTCACTAGACCTAAGTTGTGTTCTTTCAGAACTCTTCAGGAGAGTGTATAAAATATGGAATGAAACTTACCAAAAGATTTTTTTTTCTCTCTTTTAGGAAGTTGCGTTGCGCGTTTCACTCTCCTCCCTGACGAGTTCCGATAGAATGAAACCTAGGTCGGGGGATTGGGCGATGACGATCAATTTTCTTTAAGAGACATCCATTACCTCTTTGTCCATTGGCAGCAGTGTAAAGTGTGAACTGTGTTCTTCTTTTCATTGTAAAGGCCATATTGTTCGTCACCCTTTTATATGTTTCTATCCACCTTTCCTATACCTTCTTCCAAATATAATACAAAAGATAAAAAGGGTAGAGGGAGGGGAGTGGGGTAAATTAGTAAAGAATGTGACTATTGTACCTTCATTTTGTGATGGAAAAAGAGAGGCTGCCAAAGAGAATGATGGAGATGAAGTATATAGGAAAAATACAGCATTTAAACAGGAAGAATGGTGGAAGGATAAAGAAAGATGGCATTTCACTAAATTGACCCAGCTACAGGCTGGGAACGGTTGATGACGAGTTGCTGATAAAGATCATAAGGTTGTGATTCTTACTCTTAGAATTGACCAAATAAAGATTATAAAGCCCTTCCTTGTTCTACGCTTTCTTAAAATCTAGAAGGAACATAAAATATTCAAATGTTGAAATACGTGGATCAATGTTGTTTTTTTCCCTTGGTATGTTTATTTTTTATAATTTTATTTTAATTTGGTACCTGAGAGAGATAAAGAAGATTATTATTTTTTAGGATGAATTAGGATGAAGCGACAGAGTATGTGTTTGTTTTTTATTGTTAATATATTTTTTTTTGTTTCATTCAATCAATCAGTTTATTGTCAGAGTCACCAGAGGAGTGCAAGCTATAGCGGTCCTTACAAGAGTTCAAGCAGGGGCAGGGATAAGCGGGGGAATAACCAGTCGTATAATTGGCACCATTGTTTCCAATGTTTTATTGGGCCCACTTGCCCTGCTGTTACCGGGATTATTTTTCAATCAAGGAATCACAAATACTTAAATTTCCGTGACTATTTTATTTGTATAATTTATGTACTTATTCGAGGTAAAAACACAAATCTCTTTTGTACAAAATAAACAACATAATAGACTTAAGTTTTCCAGGGAATTTTATCACTAATATAAACTGTACATTTGAGTTGCTAAACAATGTTTTTTTTTTAATCTCAAATATAAGTTGTTGTTTTTATAATGTAACCTCTCCTCATGGAGTTAGTTTATTAGCAAGACAAAATGTAAACACCTAAAATAAAACTGCTAAGATATTATCCTGGAAGTATGTCTAAAATTAATAACTCAAGACATTTCGGTGCAAGATTTTAAAAGTTCCAATTCAATTATTAAACTAATAGGAAAATGAATAAATAGTAATTTCTACAGCCAGTCAGGGAAACGATAGTGCCAACTTACAGCGGATAAAATACCCCTTTGAAACATGAAACACAGTGACAAAGCCTCAATGACTTGATAAAGGGTAAAATTTGCAAGTGTGACAGTTTTAATACCTAAATGGTAAACACTACATACATACCCAAGCACCAATTTGTTTAAACTTTTTTGTCATTTTTCTTTAACATTTTAACCTTTTTTTTTTGTTTTGTTTCACTTAAACTACACTTTAAAGCCAACAATACCAAAGAAAGGCAAGAGATATGGGAGTTACAGTCTTATGTCTGAATTTATGCCCAACTCACATAAACCAACTTCATTTTAATATATGTCACTTTACTTAAGGGAAATATTACTGTTATTTTATTTAATGGTAGCACAATGCATTTAGTAATATATCGTGAAACAAGGATACTGATGAATAAATCAAATGTTTATGAGGTAATTTTTCACAATGTCAATCTTAATCAAGTTCCACTGTCTAATTTAAGTTCCCTATATCACAAATGTTTTAAATTATTATCTTTTGTTACAGAATTTAATCAAAGTTGTTAAGCTAAATTGTTAGGAATGATGACAACTACTATCCTTCCCTAAAATTATTTCAATTACATCTAACTTAAATTTACTTATAATATATTGATTTATTAAAATATAAGATGTGTATAAAAAATGAATATCCAGATATCTTTAAAAGATTTCAAATAAAATGATAATTTTAAGTTTTATATTTCAAATATACTTCACGATTTGTTTTAAAATTTAATTATAATTAAAGATGGCTTTTTGAAATTTGGCAGTCACAAATCAAAGCATTAATAATGTGTTTAGAGATGTTCAGAAAAGTTAAACATTAGATTTTTTTTATTTTGGACATCACAAAGATCATGGTACTAATTACAACATAAAAATTGATTTATAAATTGAAAAGTGACCATAGTTATATAAACGATATGTATTTGTCAATTTGTGGAGTTGAATAGGAGATGATCCAACAATTATTAATTTATTTAAATTGATTTTTCCCCCAAAACCATTGCAATAATGATACAAGAAACACCAAATTCATTAAATTAGTTTCCTAACACATATTTTGCATTACAAAATGCTCACTTTTTTTGAAATGTGCATATTCCATCAGTTGGTTCATGAGAGAAGCATAAAGAGAGACATGCTGTATTAGTCTTAGGTTTTAATTCAAACTCAGATTTGTTTTATACAAAGTTTCACCTTATTTGATGTTCTTTTTCTTCGTAATTTTGTTCCATATAAGTACGTAGAGCATATTCACTTTGCTTCTGTCCTTAAAACTAGAATTCATACCTAGTCAAGAAAATATTCTCAAGAAGAAAAATAAATAGCATAGTTAAAGTTTTTACCAGTAATTACTTTTTGAGAAACAAAGAAGGTATATTCTTTTCCCTAAAAGCTTTACCAACCAAGAGTTATTTGTGAACATAAATAACAGTGCAATTTTTAGAAAGTAAATCTGCAATGCAACTCGAGGTGGTCTAACAATTTTTTTTTTTTTTGCTCGAGCAATTATACTGTTACAAATTCCAAATAATACCATACCAGCATATGCAGATAACCAGTACAGACAATATAATGAGAAATGTTTCCATATTTAAAAAAAAACCATACACAAGTGAACAAATGAAGTCATTTGTCAGGAACAAAAGACAAACCACTATTCATTTCTTGTTGGAATCACATTTATCTACAGCAAGGATGAAACAAAAATGTATGGGATTGAATTTGAGTAGATAGAGGTACAATAGACTCGACTATCCGAGACAATGAAAGTTAGGAGACACATTAACATTTGGGGGGAAAAAAGCAGGAAATTTAATCTCCAATCACATCTGAAATTAAGACTTCTTTAACAAATATACTTATTTAGAAAAATAGCTCATGTTTTTTTGATAGGCTATAAGATCAACAATGACTCTTTGAGCACCCCTAAATTTGCTTTAAAAAAATCCTACTTCACATTTCCAAAAAAATTATGAGATAAAATTTGCAGATAATTAATACACAAATAACTAGGAGTCTACAGTACTAGCATATATATTATTGTTAGTCCATAGTACGCTTGGCACTATCCAATGGACATTTTAATTACTTTTCAAACATACCCTTTTGTTGTATTTGTGTGATACATCAAAGTGTCGAAAAAAAACTTTAGTTACACTCCAAATGAAAGCATATTTTTATATTAAAAATTTAAAATGTATTATTTTTTGTACATACACACATACATACCTAATCACGCCATTCCCTTACTGGGTAGTCAAGAAATTGTGAATATATCTAAAGGGAAAACTTCGTATTCAATCCATCCTCACTAGCTTTCGCCAGACTTCTCTATCCTTGCATACTTCCTTCGCTTCAACGACATCCATATATGCTCTTTTATTCTTAAAACCTTTAGTGTTTCTCTTTTTTACATATTCATCTACAGCATTTAGACACGTCTTAAATGGCCTACACCTTCCTTTTGATCCACACACTCTACCTTCATATATTTGTTTTGTCATTCGATCAACACTCATCCACTTAACATGCCTAAACCAACATATCACACTTTTTTCACATTGACCTATTGGATTCCCTTTCAAACCACACTCCTTCAGCAGACTCTGTCCATACGAGTTTTTCCATATACATTTATTATATATTTCATTCCAACCGCATTCACCATTCTCTTGTGTTTCTCCTGACAAACCCACACTTCACAGCCATAAAACAACATTGGCGTTAACACACTTATATATTGCCATCTTTGCCTCTTTTAATACTACTTCATTCTTTTCAATAGTTCACATACATCCAACTACTCTACGAGATGCATTAACCCGTCTGTCAATATCACCATCCATCCTTACATTTTTACAGAACATTCTGCTCAGATACACAAAAACATTTACTTGTTCTAACAGTTTTCCATTTATACTAAGTTGATAATCATTTCCTGATCAGTCCTTACAAAAAAACAACAACTTAGTTTGGGAAACATTTATACGAAGATACATTATATCTGCATTTTGTTATTGTTATTATTATTTTAATTTATTTTTTCAAATTTGAAAAAAAGAAAGGAAAGACTGCTATATAGCACTATAAGGATATTAATTTATTCACGAGTTCATCAAGACAATATCAATATAAATATTAGTTGGCATCAAAAAAATACAAAAACTCAAAATGATAAGTGTTTTACAAAATATGGCTCCTTTGGTAGATAAATGTGGTGACACAAGATTTAAACTGTATTCTTCAACAAGTCCAAAGGGAAGTATTAAAGCTTTTATGTCAATCAAACTCAACGAACAAGATACAAACAACCAACATTATTATATACTCATTTTACACAAATCAAAAAATTATTCCTTCAACTCTTAAATACTTGTTTTCTGTCCATAAATATGTACAAGTTTAACATTAAACTTTGTTATTATTATTTACATATCACCAAAGAAATAATACTAAAAATATATGTGGTACAGTGGTAACAAGACAATTAGACAACAAAGATATGTCGTTTGAAGATATTTTTGTATTTATACTGGATGTGATGTGGCGCTCATTGTCCAGTTTAGACTTAACTTTACTTTTTAAGTAATACATATAATTTATTTTGATTACTTTTTAAATAATTCTGGATGGAAATATGATTTACTTTATAGGATTTAAAAAAACACAAATAAAGAAAAATGTTTTTACTGTTATAATATTAGAACAACTTTAATTAGAAATAAATGTATCTATAACACTTAAATTAGTTGAACAAGATAGCAGTATATAATAAAAATATTAGCACGCATTTTAGAAAGCTTTACCAGGGTTTAATGTCTAGTATTTATCTCACTGAGATTAATTTTAATACCTATATGTAGCAAATGATACCGTGTCAAAGAGGAAATGTATCAGACAGTGCCATCATTTAAGTGGGGTGAGCTTAGATAGCAATGACCTAATCAGAATGTCGCCCATTCATAAATAATTCCTATAACAACACTACAATTCTTATAAACTGAGATTTTATAAACAAAAGTATTTGTAAAGTGGATATAAATGTTATCTCAATATAGGAACACTCTAAAATATATTATTAAAGTAATGTTTCCAGGAAAATAAAGTAAGTCATATATCATGATATATTTTAACTCTAATACAATAAAATGTTAGTTGAAAAATTGTAAAGGAATTAGAGAACTAAAAAAATAAAATGTTTTTCAACAAAAAAGTAGAATGACCTTGATCATTATTACTTGAAATACCTAACTACAATATTTAAAAATTCAAATTGGCTAGATTTGGAAAATTTAATAGAATTTAAAAAAATATTTTATCAGTAAATAATAGAAGAAAAATTAACAACTATTTTACTAGTTTATTTAGGAATAAACCATTCAGGTTTACAGATGAACTTTAATAAGCGTAGTAGTATGTTAAAAGGAAGGTCCAATTAGTTAATATACTCAAAATGTATAACCATAATTAATTTGGCTGTCACAAAAACTAATATTTTACACCCACCCCTTAAGAATCGAACAAATAATTTTCAAACTTTCTTCATGTGTAAACATGCACTGAGCAGCCTGATTTTTCTCATATCCAGGTACACCTTTCACTGGTTGTTATATTAGGTCATAATCTTGATGACACCATCATATACCAGTTTGTGATACATATGAATTAAATACACCCAATACAAAGATGTGTATTTTAACTATATTTTAACCTAAATTTTGTTTTAAATAATTTATTATGTATCTTTTTCTAGAATTACAAACACATTGTGGAAATATAAAGTCAATAAATAATAATTTTTGCCTTTGTCTGTGCGGGGATGAGTTGTGCAGTGTCATCATATTTTGAGAATATTTTTATAAATGAAATAATCTTAACTCAAAGTTAATGAATTCAACTCCAAGAATAAGACTAATACAATCTTTTATAACAATTGATATTTAAAATGAACCAAACTAATATTAAAGTAAATAAGAGTTGAATCTATTGTTTGATAATTATTTATACATAACCATTCTTCGAACCATTCATAAATTTGTACAAAATATGCTTATTCACTTAATTGCGCAGCAACTATTTGATTGTAAATTTTATAAATCAATATAAAAACAAATACAAGTGTATAACATAATAATAGGCATTGCTAAACACATTCCTTTTTTTGGGCGGAACTTATTTTGATAGTTACTAAATTATTTTAACAATTTCTTTTTAAATATCCCAAATTTCATAATTATATTAAAAAACTTGACCAATAAAGTGTCCGTTAATTTACACATTTGTTCAAATATGTGATGCATTTATTTATTTAATTTGAAATATAATGCATACACTTTCAATTTTGGTTTATTTCATAAAGGAATTTTCAAACAGTAAACTTCAATAAGAAAAATGTTGAGAATCATAAGTAGTTAGACAGATCAAATATAAATTATTGGATAGTGGGGCATCAAATTTAACAACTTTCCAAAAAGTGACAAAGTTAACTTCTAGAGTTATTAAAAATAATGTATATTTTTAGGTATTTTCTAATATATAACCCCTACATATAATTTTGTCATCATGTTTGACCTCAAATTTTCCGTCATTGGAAATCGAGTATTTTTAAAACTTGATACCCAAGACTGTATGACCACTGGTGTGGGCTTCAAATTATTGTTCTATTGTGCTAGGTTGTTCAAGTTATTAACGTCTTCACATAATTTTATTACTAACTAAGTAAACAACTTTCTAATCATCTGGAAAAGTTAACTTTTTCTGAATATAATATTTTAAAATATTTTTGTTTTGAGATTCAATGACAAAACAAAGATTTATTTAAAGAAGAGTCAGCGCCACTATTTTACAAATTCAAATATTTAACCCAAATCTTAATTTTACCCCCGAATTATGACTCTTGGAAAGAATGCTGAACAAAAGTGAAAATAGAAATATTAGAAAATAAAAGTATAGATAGAAACTGGTTTTTGTTTGTTTGTTATAATGCATTAATTATTATTACATTTCTACGTTCAGTTAAGTGTTAAATTAATGATCTAAAATCTGGTTGTTAGGGGCTGAATCCCCAGCAAGCAATATTAGAGATCTAAGTAAAATTTAAATTAAAAAACAAAAAAACTTGATTCAAATTTTTTCCGGATACTCAAACATCATACTGATTTAAAAAAAATAGCATTACAAAACTATTGAATTATCTTTAAGATAATGTTATTGGCAATATTTGTAACTTTATTTCCCCCTTGATTAAAAAAACCATAATATTTAGTCAAATATGCACTTTGATCAAATAAAGCGACATACATATTACTAACAGGTTTGAAATGTTTTTTAAGTTTTAGTTGTATACATAACTTGTATACTTACTTGAGTAATGCTAGTAGTAGACAATGTTGCGATAAAACCTTGGCAGACACAAATACACATTTTTAAATTAAACTGTCACAGCATTCATAAGAGAGAGCCATGGTTCTCAACTTGTTTGTTTCAATGGCATAATTTCAAATACTAGAATTTTTGGAAATTTGGAAAACCATTTTATTAAACACAAAAAAATCAAGGAATATATTTTATGTCATTAATGGAATTTTTTAAATTCTGAGAGTAACAATAAACTAATAAACTATTGTATATATTTAGCACCGCGTCTTACTACCCGTTCGGGTTATACGCTTTAAGTATTAATTACTCTAATGGATTAGGAATTAGGAAGGTTTTTAACTAGAGGAAGTGAACCCGCATTTGCGTGGAGGGAGAGTGGAAAACCATTTAGGAAAAACCACCCCCAGTTCACTCGACCGAGATTCGAACCTCGATCTCCCCGTCCTCAGCAGTCGAGCTCAACACGACAAGCGTGTTAGCCAACTACGCCACCGAGGCGGGTGAAAAAAACTATTGTAGTGGTTCCCCAAAAGTAATAATAGATTCAACAATCAGATCCTCAAAATATATATTTTTTTATTCAATTTTTCAGGTGAAATTTGTTTTAGAGCTTATTGATGGCTTAGACCCAATTATAATTATAGGATGAACTTAACAACCGGACCCCAGGCAAGTAATTTAACACTTTGCTGAATGTATGGATGTTATAATGAATGGATTATACGAAAGAATGTTAACATTTAGCTACTATTTGTATTCTCTATTACTCTATTTTCTTTATATCTCCACTCAAGTTCTTAATTTTTTTTCAAGATTCGAATTCAGAATTTAGATTCAAAGGTAAAGCGGAGATTCGGATTTATAAAATAGTGGATTCAACCCAACTCTAAACTAAGTTATTATATTAATTTGAAACGTGAGATTGACTTTTATTTTTTATTTCCCTATTATGGGGATTACAAAGCGACTCCTATTTTGGGTTCAAGCAATCCCATTTCATGATGTTTGAGGAACCCATTTCACAGAGATATGATGTGAAATCATTTAATGAACTTTGGTGGCATATCTGTGAATTATTCACTAAGGTAGAAAATACAAATTTCCTGATTTTTACCAGGCTTTCCAGTATTTTATGTGCCTACCTATAAATCTAAGAATGTAAAATTTGTAAACACAAGTCCTCTTAAAACGCAGTTTGTAAAATTGGTCTTAGTAAATTAAATAAATTTTATGTGGTCCATTAGAATAATCACTCATTCCTTCTCTTATCTGATTTACATCTTGCAAGGGGGAATAGTTTATATTGGCAGGCCAATGTGTTCTTGTACAGAAGAACGTGCATTATTAAAGGAAAATATGTCTCACTCTTTGGAAAATCACTTGGTAAGATAATTATTCATTTATTCAAGGTATTTAGAGTGCATTTTCTGAAACGACTGATTATATCAGCACACGAATAATTATAAACTAACTTAAACCTAGAACAGACACAACATCTAGTCCCCAGCCGTTAATTCATTTTTTGTGAAAGGGGAAACCCACATTTTATCAATACTATATTTTTTGGCCATGCCGGAAATCGAACTCGGGACTCTTAGCTCAATAGACAGACACGCTACCGTCTGAGTTAAGGCATCGGACCTACAGAAATTAAAACATAGTTTACAATGTATTACTCTCTTCTACTTCATACTTCAAAAATAAAAAAAAATATTAATATTCCGGTGACATTATGAAACTTCCTTGGGTTTTTTCTGACTTGTCCATCAAATGAAATTCCCTGAATTTTCCTGGTTTTCCCTGTTGTTTCAGTGAATAACAATCACTCCTATCTTAGCAATTTTTATATTATTAAACTTTTTATTGATGTAACAAATACTTTAACAAAAATATAAACTTTGTAAAATTTAGTTTATATTTAACAGATTTTATGATATATAAAAATCTTGCAATATTGAACTAAGCATTGACATTATTTTTACTTAAATGGGTACCAGCCTGATTATTATTGAAATATTATTAAATTGTTGTTCACCCCAAATTATGTTAAACACAAATACAAGCAAAGATATCTTGTAACCAATATGAAGCAATTTTGTTTGAAAATTCCTTTTATTATCACTTGCAAGATATTGTTTGATATTAAAAATAATAAAATAATTTTAGTTAATTACTTTTTTTTTACTTTTCTTTTATCGCAGTGCTATTGTCATAGAATTAGGTTTGACATGTTGCTTCCTTGTTGTTATAATGCCAGAGAAAGTTAAGAATGTCTGCAATAGTTAATTCAATTTCTTATGAGTTTGATAATATAAATTTCCTAGTAAGTAAAATAATTTTTATTTCAGTTTAAGAAAATAATTAAAAATGTATAAGAATGTATATGTTTTTTGAGAATCACGTTTCAAGAAGAATTCATCACAATATTCTTAGACAAAAGCAAGATAACTCAATACATTTTATATATTTTTTCAAAAATTCAATTATTTTTTAAAATAGCAAATAGATACACTAACACTTTGGGAGTTGTTTTTTAAATATATATATTATTTATATATGTATATTTGATAGTAAAAACATTACTTTTCTTCTTGTGTAATATTTTTTCATCCTACATACTACAGAATATATTTTTTGGGTTAGGAAGTTCAAGAAATGTTGCCAGTTATGATGGTAGTAAGCATCCATGCTTTCAAGTCATTTATAACCAGATTTTTCGGCAGTCATAAAAAATACAAAATAATAATTTAAAAGAAGAGAAATGAAATGATAAGTCATTTACTTATTTTTAAAACAAACTTCTCTTAAGGGCATTTGATGAAATAATATCATTATGACTATATTATTTTCTCTTGTTTACTTATGTCCACCCTCGCCAAATGACAGTAATAGAAATTAAAAGCAATAATTTCCATTCATACCATAGGTTATCTCTGTCATACACACATTCACAGCTTGACTCATTGATATATTCTGTTCAATATTTCACTTTTAAATAGTCAAAGTGTTGGTTTTCATTCAGTAATTATTTATATAATGATATTCACTCAAACTTTGTGGAAGGCTTGTGAATTTAATGTTCAATTATTTTATTTATATATTTATATATACTCATACATAATAATTCTTTGTCTTTTTTCTTCTTTTTGATCTGAAATTTGATTTTTTTTATATATATGTATATATATAATAATATGTACAAAGTTATTGTTTATGTATGAAAGGTTACTGTAAGCAACAGCCCCCAGTCATAAGTTATGTAATAACAAGTTTTTTTTAATATACATATTTATATTATATCTAACCGTTCATTTTGGCAGTTCACACAATGTATAATGCAGGAATACCAACTCAATGTAGCAAGAAGCAACACACCGACAAGGCCTTCAAAATCAACCATTTCTTGTCAAGGATCGGCGGAAAGGTGTTTTGTTACCGGTATTGCTTCTAGAGGAGAGCAGTGTGGGTTGGTAAACCTGCTGGCGTCACAAGAGCAGACCAGCACCCTCCTCACAATCACAGTCTCACTGCACACACGAAAATACCACTTGTCAAGACCATTATATTACAAACAATAGCTTTATTCCTCAAGTTTACAAACTAAGATTCTTAAACATTTCATGGGTATATAGTTTTAATCTAACAGATTTAATTAAATATGAATTTGTTGGGAGAAGTCAGTGGAGATGAAACGCAACATAAAGGTAGCATTTAATATTCAACCCTTTGCTTCTATTATCTAACTTACTATTACATCTACCCATTAACTATTTTAATTTGTAAAATGCTCTAAAGATGCTGGTCAAATAGTATTTAGTAGCTTACTAAGTTTGAAACAACCCACAAAAGTACTTGCAACACATTTTTTATAAAAAGATATAAATGAAAAATATTTTTGTGAACTCTTGATAAATCGAATGCATATTAAACATGAATAAATTTTTAATACAAAAAATATGCAACTTTTCTAGCTTGTGTAAGAGTGTGCATTGTCTGGCCGAGCTGATAAATCCATCCCTCACCCTTGTAATTTTGCAACATTCCATTAGTCCCCCTTGGTACTTACTGAACCAGAGGCTTAAAAACAATAATGTTGGTCTCAAAAGTACACTGATAATTGTGAAATGTGTAGTAACATAAAAAGGATGTGCAAATAATCAGAAATTTGAGTTCAAGTCGAGTTTTAGTTTTTGTTCAGACTCTATTTAAAACTTTTCCAAAACTCAAGAAACATGAGTACTTGAAATTTTCGATTTTATCTTGAAAATTTTAACTAGAATTAATTTTGTGCAATTTTAAGATATTTCATAATGAAATTCAGTTAAAAAGTTGAATTTGTGTGGTAATAATTCGTGTTTTAATTTAAACTCAATTTGAACTCTACTTAAAGTGAAAAATAACTACTTGCATATCCTTAATAATAAGTGAAACAAATTGACTCTTTAGTATGTATCAATTGTTTTTTATTGTGACGAACTACTCATGTGGACCATATGCATGTATTATTTAAGATAATAGGGTAGAGAAAAGAAAAGTGTAATTTTAAAGAAAATCCCCACATTTGCGGGGAGAAAAGTGGGAAATCGTTTAGGAAAAAACACCCTCAGTACATCCACCATGCCTGGATTCAAACCTCGACTTCCTCACCACTGAAAAACTAGATTCAATGAGCTTGGCATTTAAATGTATGCCCACTGATGCGAGTTGGTAGCAAAAATTGATGTTGCAGCCATTTCATAAAGGCCTTGTGATAGCAATTTATAACTACATAAATAAAGGTATTTTTTGACTAACCGTGATTTTAAAATAATCATAGTTTTCCCCCCTTCACTATCCTGTAAATTCAAGAGTTCAATAATTGATTTTGCCTATGTAGAAAATTACTGATATAATGGCTCGATTGATTAATAGATTTCTCACAAGAAAATATTTTTTAAAATACTAATACTAAAGATGTTGACTAGTTTGTATTGTTTTATTCAAACTATAATATTTCAATTGTAATTTTAATCTCAGTAAACTTATTTTTAGCACTGCGTCTTACCACCCGTTTGGTTATACACTTATGTACTAATGATGTTAATGGTTTTAGAGATGAGGAAAGCTATATTTAGAGGAAGTGTACCTGCATTTGTGTTGAGGGAGAGTGGAAAAACATTTTGGAAAAACAATCCTCGATATACCCGACAGAGATTCGAACCTTAATCTTTGGCAATCTACTGCGAGAGTGGCACTTTAGACCATTCGGTCACAGTAGTGGATCTCAGTAAAAGTGTGAATTTGTTTGCTCACAAGCAATTTAAATGTTGAGCATTTAAATCAAAAAGGATTTGCTTACAAATTTTACTGTAACTAATTGATTACATAAAAGTAGATCAGCAACCAAAGGGAAATAATTTTTATTTTCAGTTAGAAGTTTCATGCTCATTCAACAAGAAGTGAACCTCAAAACATATCTATTTAAAGCAAGTAATGTTAGAACTCTCAACTACCATATGCTGAATGACTGGTTAGATTAAACTAGATTTACAATTTAACACATTTACTTTATAATCACCCATTTCAAATTTTTGCATTCACATTAGTTAAAAATAATTTCTTAACATTGGAATCCATAATAAGGTGGAATTATAGTAAGTAAACTCGATTTATAATGACTCTTTTTAATTCTTTTATTATTAGAGTAGTTGATATTTGAGAGGTAAGAAATAAAAAATAAAACCTGAAACTATGACTTTTAGTTAAATAGATAAGATTGAATTAGCTGAATGGGAGATTTAATGTGTAGCGATTATAAAAATGTGTTTACTAACATCTATTAGAAGAAATATTACCACATGGTTTTCTAATTAACTTAGTTGGAATTAACTAAATCAATTATCTAAACACTTATTAAAGATATAATTGTGAGATGTCAAAAAAGTACTTTCAAAAGAACTATACAAGATATCAAATCACCACTCATATGAAAACAAACTACAATAGGTTGGACAACACTTAAAAAAAACCATGCCATTGATATACGTGTACAACCATGAAATAATTGAGCTAGGTACTTTATGTTATGCGATTATGGAGCAAACTAAGTTACTCTATAAAATAAAAAATACAAAAAACTTAGTCAACTGGACTAGTCACAATGCACAGCTGCATCTAATACTTCACTTAGATCTAAAATCTACGGTAATAATGATAACATCACAAAATCATAAATGGCCAACAAACAATTAATACTTTAATAGTTTATAAGAAAACACATATCTATATAATGAAAAATTCAAAATAGTAGTTAGAGTAATAATGTGTTTTCTACAAAACTAATCATAAATTGACATTTCCTTAATATCAGACAACTTTTTATTTAGAATCTGGACAAACAATCTATAAGCTAATATTAATCGATACTCTCAAATGTAAACTATTATTAATTTTAATTTTTTTATAAAATATGTTATGACCATATGTGTTTTCTGATTATTAAATATTTGATGATTTATTACTACATTCTTACAGTTCCAAAAATGTAAAAGCTAAAATGTTGGAAAAGAAAGAAAGAATAGATGATACCTGATTTTAGTTAGATCTTCCCCTGGTGAACTGTTCAAAACCAATCTATAAAAACATGGCTAAAATATATATACACATCTTTTAATAACTGACTAGCTACACTGCTGCACCCACTCAATCAGTCTATGTTTGCCTAAAACATCAGTGCTCAAGTTGGATATCTGACACAGAGCCATTCTCCCCATCCATGGTCTTTAGAGGCTTTGAGATAGCCCAAGGGATTTTAAGAGAGACATTAAACAAGATCGCAGCTGTGGTTATAAATGTTAAGGGACTGTGCCACAAAATTTTCTAACACGATCAAAGTGATAGTCTGGCTAAGTTATGAGCAGTTGGAGGTACGAGTGATTTGAAGATAACTATGAGTGTGGTCCCAAGAGCTGTTAGCTCTTAACTGCCTGTAAATACTAATTGTAGGCCAAATGCTCCAACATAAAGTTTTAAGACATGAAATCAACCAAGGACTTTCAAGGGGTGGATAATACTATGTCTAATTCACTTCATAACAAAGCTCTATACAGTTTTGTTTACTAATTTAATTTTGCAGGATATATAGTGAAATAAAATTTTAAATAAGTGTTCAAATAAAAGATATATATAATATTGAGATCAATGTGATGAGAAGAGTAAAATTAATTTCAATGATGAATAGGTTTTTTATTTTGATCTGATGCCAAGCGATTTCATATGTAACCTCAACAAAGTGTAACCGAAATTTGTCATTTATAAATCCAATAAATTATTTGAATTAATTAAATGTAACTTACCTGAAGGATTTGACTTTGATCCCTGTACCTTTTTTAAGAAGTTCTCACAAAATGAAATGCTGTTTTAATTATTTATGGACATTTTAGTCAATAAAAGTACAAAAATAATACTGGTATTTGTATGAAATATGAATAAGTCTATTGTGTAATACATCATACAAAAAAACAACTGATAGGATTTACACTATGGAATAAATTAGCTTTAAATTGTTAGAGAAACATATTTTCTTCAATAGTATTTTTTATTGTTTCAAAACCTTCAATTTTTTAAAGAAAATATTTTCTCTAAGCTTTTGTTGTTCATTTTAAAACCTGTCTGAGTTTTCACATATTTTCTCTAATGGAGTTGAAAGGAAAAACCACGCAAGTACAGCTGGTTAGGACTAAAGGTCCTCTGAACCCCACCTCCCAGTCACTGGAAAACCAGTCTACATGAGCCTGACATTTAGTTTGCATGCTCACCCATTATGGTTTTGAATCTAGTTAAATCGTTAACTATCAAGTATGGAGTGTTCTACTTTCTTCTGATGAAGGACCTGATGTTCCCCAAAAATGATTGTAATGTTATATTTACATTACATCTATTACTGTTTCCAGCCAGTGGCCTGGGTCAATTTTTTATTCAAGCCCTATATTTTCCACTACCGGCTTGCTAGGCTTGTTGTAGCTTCATACACCTTATAATCTATCTTAATAATAGAACAGGCACAACATCCAGTCCCCGGATGTTAATTTATTAATGTGAAAGAGTATACCCTCATTTTCATCCATGATAATTTTTTTGCCATGTCGGGAAATGAACCCAGGACCCTTAGCTCAGTAGGCAGACATGCTACCAACTGAGCTAAGGTGTCAGACTAAAATTGTAAAAATGAATGAAAATAACGGGGAAGTATTATATTTTTGATTCTGTTATTGAGAAGTAGGTCTACCATGATATTCATGACAATAATAAAATAAGATCCAAATAAAAATGAAATTTGATTTAAAAGTACAGGCACAGCTTAAAATTGGGTTAACTTTATTTTTCAAATACGCAATTTGATTAACTTTATTTTCAAAATACGCAATTTGATTAACTTTATTTTCCGAGTGAACCCTTAAGTGAAATATTTTTAAATTCCTTCTCTAGTAAAGCAAAGAAGTTATACCAGTTTCTATGAATAAAAGACAATCTATTTAAGTGAGACTTTAATCACTATGTTTCATTACAAGCCGTTGTATTTATATTATAAATTATTCAGTATATACTATGCATTATTTACTGTTAGTTATGCATTATACATAAACATAAACCCAGCCTAATGATGTTAAACAACAAAACAACGATTATGGACAAAATTATCTTCAATTTTGGCATAGTACTGAGAGACATCATGACTGTCTGAAAGGCTTATTTTCCTACCTACTATATAATAAGGTTCTGTTAGGGAAAAAGGCCTTTCAGATTTACCTTCCTACCAAAATCAGTGTATCCAATACTAAACAAAGGGTTAAGGATAGTTTATGACAATGTGAAAGCTTTTCAGCAATACAATGAAATAATTGTGGCAAGTGTTATCCACCATACCTTTAAGTTTCAAGCATGACAACTTCTCAGAAACACAAAATGCTCAATATTGCAGTGGCATATCTTCAAGATTGATAGTAATTTTTTTAAGCACTGCGTCTTACTATCCGTTCAGGTTATATGTATATACTAACTACACTAATGTTTTTAGGGATTAAGAAGGTTATATTTTTATGAAGTGCACCTGTATTTGCGTGGAGGGAGTGTGGAAAACCATTTAGGAAAAAACCCTTTCAGTACACCCGACCAAGATTCAAACTTTGATCTCCCCGTAATTGCTGGTCTAGTCTACTGTGAGAGTAGCGCATCAGACCTTGCGGCCACCGAAGCGGGTGATACTCAATCTTCTTCTACGGTAGAAGAAGGAACTTAATGAGCCCTTATTTATCCTTTTATCTTGTGGGTTTTGAACATAAGCCTTTTGGAACCAGTATATTTTTAGTAGCTCTTTTATTCTCATTTAAATGTTTATTGAATCCAAACATGCACAATTTTTTCCTTTGTTTAAAAGGATGTGAGGAATATTAGTAGTGTGCATCAGGGGTCACATAGTTTAAAGAGCACTTTTCAAATTTGACTGGAATGCAGCTTTTCAGAAGTCTGTGTTGCATGGAGATGCTTGATCTGAGTAAAGTCGAGTTTTTGCCTTTCAGCTTATGCACACATTCCCAAAGATCAATCTGTGAAATTAGATCCTAGTTCAAGGAAATTAATTTTGGGAGGATATTGTCATAATGCACCACAATTTGTTTGTATAGAAGATAGAAAAACCCAAACAAAAACAACACTTGGTTGACTGGCCTGTTAATAAAAATTGGAAATATCTTTAAAAAATGTAGTCATTTAAAAAAAGGTGGCCAAAGTTGGCGAAAAATTGCAATATTTTAAATTTTATTTTGATTAAATAGAATTTCTGTAACGTACGCCTACTTTACTTTACAAATAGGCCCTACGACTAACTGCTAGAATTCCTTAAACATAAGGACCGCCATTACACATAAAGCAATTTCCCTATTTAAGGCCTTATATCTCGAAAACAAGGAAGAGAAGGGATATTTTAAACTATATGGGGTGAAAGAAAAATGTTTTCTGTATAAAACCCACTATTTGTGGATGTGACAAAAATTCTGGACTAGACGCTGGAACGCTTTAAACTTAAGGACCACCCTTAAAATGTGGCTATTTTAGATGCTTATTCCATTCATCTCCCTCTTTAAGACCTTATATCCCGAAAACAAGGACAACACAGTCTAATAAAAATTAAATGGTGTGAAAGAGAAATCTTTTCTCTATAAAAGTCACTATTTGTGGTCATGATAAAAATTCTGGACGAGACGCTGGAGCGCCCTAAACATAAAGACCCTGGAGCACTTTAAATATAACGCTCACATTTAAAATGTTGCTATTTTAGATGATGAATATTTTTTTGGGGATAAAAGTCACATAATTTATCATAATCAAATAATTTAGTAACAGAACATTCTTTGGATAATTCTTAGAACCAACCAAACCATTTAATCAACATCGCATTCTTCTGATCATTCTTTGAACTAACAAAAAAAATTAGTTACCTTATGTTGCAAGTATGTGAAACACCCCAAAATATGCAGATTAAACAGTTATGTGGATGTGGAATAATTCGACCCGATACACAAACACGTAATTATATTTTTTTATATATATTATCTGAGGGATAGTGCTGCTCTCTAGTAAGCACGGAATGAGTTAAGGAGAGTCTCTGATGCAACCATCTATCAGACAAGTGACATTGTAATTAAATGAATACAATTCAGGATTTTGTGGATACTATGAGAATGGATACAAATCAGTCTTTTTATTTGTGGTGCTTGTTTAAGAAAAATGTCTGAATGGAGACCATACAGAATGGGTACAATTCAGGATTTTGTGGGTGTTATGAGAATGGATACAAATCAGACTTTTTATTTGTGGTGCTTGTTTAAGAAATTTTTGAATGGATACAATTCAGCATTCCCTAAAATTCCATACAAGGAATTGATTGGTAGTTTAATGTATTTGATACTAGGATTAAGATCAGATCTTTGTTTTTCGGTATCTTATTTTGGAAGGTTTTAAAATTGTTAGAGTGAGACACAATATAATTATTTAAAGAGCTTGTTTGTTATCTTAATTAATATAATAGTAATTTTAGTTTGAAGTACGTTAAGTTAAATGACAATGTTGTGCCTTGGTGTCCCAAAAAACAAAATGTTGTGGTTCTCTTTAGTAGGGAAGCTGAGTATTCGGTTCTTTCTGCTGTAATGTCTGAATGTTAAGTTTTTAATTCAGTTATATGATGAAGGTCTTTATTGAGTAAAAATATTGTCTTTGAAGACAACCAATCTTGCATAGAAATGGGCATAAACTTGTGAGATAAAAGCTCTAAACACATTGATGTGTGATATCACTTGATAAGAGATTTAATTAGTAGAGGTGATTTTAAATTACAGTTGTAGTCAGTGCGCCTCGTGTATAGGCACTGCGAAACTGCAGCCCCCCCTATTTCCACTTGATATTATCGATAACATTTAATATGAGTCCTTTTTTCTTTAATTCTTCCTTTATTTTTGTAGTACAATACATATTCCTTAATCGTAATGTAATCACAGTACTTCAGTAGCCATCCCCCAGTTTATGAAAAAGATACAAAAATCTTTGTAAAGAACTGTGCGCTTCACAGTGCCAGCGATGTGGTGTTTGAGTGTTTTGCGTATGCACACATAACAGGGCGTGGGGAGGAAGACGGGACTAACAGGTAGAGAGCGCACTGTTGCTCTCACAGTGCCGGCTCTGGGGTTATGGTAGAAGGAAGTGTTTTTTTTTACTCAGCGTGTGTTGTGGTTAAAAACCATGTACCATATTCTTGAATGTGATAAAGTGTAGAAGAGTGTAGAATTAGATTATTATTCTGCTTCCAGTTGTTCTATTTGATTCTTCTTTTTTTTNCAGCTATTCTATTTGTTTCAGTTCTTTCATTTAACAGAAAACTTTAACCATGGCCTTGCATCCCCAAGAAATAAGTTCTGTGAGTGTAAGTGAACTTCAACAGCTTAAGTTTTCACAGCTATCTCTCCATGAGAAAGTTACAATTAAGAAAAGAGGTCATTCAACACCCGATATTCTAATATCTCAGCCAGGCAAAAGCAACAACAAGAAATATACTTGTAGCTTTAATTCTGAATGGTACCAACGGAAAAGTTGGCTTTGCGACTGTGAAATATAAAATGCACTGTTTTGCTTCCCATGTTTGCTGTTTGGAGGTGATGTACAGTGGACAAAAGATGGTTTTAGAAATATAAACAAAATGAAAGAAAAAACTGAAAAGCATGAGAAGCCAAGAAGCATGTTGATAATGTTGTTTCACTGTCACTTTTAGAAACCGTAAGTATTAAGAAGAAACTTAGTGAGGCATACACAATTTCAACCAATGAGCATAATATAAAAGTTAAAAATAACCGTGAAATTTTGTCCAAAATAATAGACTGCATTTACTTTTGTGTAAACTGTGAAACTCCCTTACTTGGACATGATGAAAAAGACGATTCAGTAAATCCAGGGGTATTTTGAGGATTAGTAAATTTTGCATCTAAATTAGATTCAGATTTGAAGAATCACTTAGAAACCAGTGCAGTCTTCAAGGGTGTTTCTAAGACCATTCAGAATTAGATACTTGACTGCCTGATACAAATATACCATGAGGAGATAAGAACGGAAATTAGAAAAGCTTCCTTTGTACCTGTCATGGATGATGACCCAACAGATGTTTCGGAACACACTCAAATGGTCCTTGTTCTACGGTACGTATTGAATGGATCGATATTTGAGCGTTTTTGGGGATTCTTTATTTCAGAAAATCAAACTGCAGATGGCATATCAAAACGTATTTTAAAACAATTGGACATATTCTTTCAAGTAAATGGACAAAAACTGATAACTCAACTTTTGATAGTGCAAATGTCATGAAAAGCAAAAAAAGCAGGAGTTCAAGCAAAAATAAAAGCATTTTCGCACATTTCATTCACTGTTATGCACATTTCGTTCACTGTTATGCACATCAACTTAATTTAATAATGAGAAATGCAGCAAGTATTACACGAATCGCAAGAATGTTTTTCTCTGACATTCTGGCTATTCCAACATTCTTCTCAAGATCACCACAACGTGTGTCCATTCTCAAGAAACATATGGATGTCAGCATTCCACGTCCATCCTCTAAAAGGTCGAATCTCAACATACGGACCATAAACAGAGTTCATGAAAATTTACAACCTTTAATAAACTGCCTTACTGAAATTCAGTCAACATCAAATGCAGAAGCAACAGGAATTTTAAAATATCTTTATGATGATAATTTCAAGTTTTGGTTATAGCTTTTTCATCAGATTATGCCTCATGTTGAAATAATTTACAAGCAAATGCAATCTCGATAAATTAGTGTGTTTAGAGTTAATGAATATATAACAAATTTCAAAACTGCTATTTTAGAATCGAGAAACTCAAAGTACTGTGAGAATCCTTCAAGGACACTCGTGGCAGAAGCTAAGGAAGTGTGTGACAATATATGTGTTGATATAATGGACAGATATTCTTCCAATAAACACTTAGTAGCTGCTAAATTGTTCAACAAGAATTGCTTCACTATATTTAAGAATGAACATCCCACAAAAGAGATAGTACTGAACACTGAAGCCTATCCCATGATTGACAAAGAAAAGCTTGAAACTGAACTAAAACTATTCTATTGTAGGACTGATATTCATGAATATTGCAAACTAATTGAGCTGTTGAAATTTATCTTGGAAAATAATCTATATGATGTTTTAGTGAAATTACAAAACTGATAAAAATTCTCTTGACAATTCCCATGACTACATCATACATTGAAAAAAATAAAAACTTTTTTAAGAAGCACTATGAATTTGGAAAGACTAAATGCGCTTGGGAGTACTTTCAATGGAGAAAATTTCCCTCAATTGTCATCCAGAGATCAAGGAGAAAATTATTGAACTTTTTGCGCAAATTAAAACAAGAAGAATGGATTTTATTTTTTAATGAAAAGATCAAGTTTGAACTATAACAATTTAAGTTAAAGTAAGTGAAAAATGTTTGGGGTTTTTTTTTTTGTTAAAATTTTATCAAGTTCTTGAATAAATTTTCTTTTTATACATGTATTTTTCCTTTTACACAATTTTAAAACAAAGGCTAAACATTTTCTGGGACAGCACCCCCACTAATTTTAGCTACGAGCCGCCACTGGTTGTAGTTATTATCGAACAAGTAGCAGACATAATGACAAAAGGGTTAGGAATAAGGAAATATTAGTACTGTATAAATCTATTAAATATTACAGAAATTTGATTAGAATTTGTTAATAATCAATGGTATTATATTTGGAAGAAGGTATAGGAAAGGAGGATAGAAACATATAAAAGGACATATAAAAGTGATGAACACAAATTGATGATTGATAAGTAATTAATAAGTAATGGGATACAAACGTGTGTTGGTAAAGCTTTTATCTTATTTTAGTTGAAAAGTTTTTACTCTTTCTTGTTTATAGCATTGTAGATAAGAAAAGAGGTTATATTGGCAACTCTGCAAGTCTTGTGTTGGGTTGGGTTGGCTACCTTACTTCCTACTTCCTATCTGTATCTATGTTCATTGGTCTGATTACTGGTTAAACGTCTCTATCAATTATTAATTAAATACACTGTTTTACACAATGTCAATGCATGTGTGATTTAGTTTCATGGCCTAGTCATCCTTATATTGTTATATTATGAATAAAGTTTTCATGTTAAATCATTAAAATTTAAGTTAGGTACATATTTGAAAAGCACGCCACATTTATGCCCTCCAGGATCAGCAGACGGCAACTCAAGATTTACAAGCCCTCCAATAAGTTGCAACTATAATTGCTGCTTCAGCTGTCTTTCATTTATTTAAGAGTCCACTGCTTTAGCTGCCTTCTCTTAAGTTAGGGGATAATTGTTTTTGCAGCATTATTTTTATCCAAGCTTTTATTAGGTTTCTTATAAGAATTTTTTTTATAAAAAAATTGTTTCTATATCAGGTATGGGTGCCAAAATTGAGACCAACCTTGGGCATCAAATGCCCTTGCTATGCCACTAGTTCAAATCCCATCAGAGTTTGTGGTTTGTTTTACCCCATAAATGGTTTCCCATCCTCCCTCCATACAAATGTGAGTACTTTTTCTCTAAACTCTACCCTTTTAATTTCTACCTCATTAGTGTAATTCATTGTGGATAGGACAGGAAAAGTAAAGCATGGTTCATATAACCATATAAATAAAGAGTATTTCAGTACTGTACCAAAACTTTGCATTTAATATTGATCACAATCCTAGCATAGTCGTGGAACATTTGAGTGAAGTGCGATAACAGTGAGTGAGTTGCTCCTTTGAGTGAATACAGTCATTCATGATTAATAGTGCAGGAACAGTAAACAGTAAAGTACTTTCCATGGGATTGCTACAAAACTTACTGACCAAGGACAAGTTTCCCTTAGTGAAAAATATTTAACATCAACTAAATTATATTAATTTCATATAAAGTCTTAAATAAACTTTGATTGTATATTTCAATAGAAGGACTATCATGTGTGCAAATATTAACACATACATACTAAAATAAAGTGTATACAATAACCTATGAATATCTGACAAACACGAGTGATATGGATATGGAGTGATGGGATATGTTACTAAATTAATGTCAATAAAGTGTAATATATTTAGAGCAGTGTGTTAAATATGAGGATATTTGTCAAACAAAATAATTTAGGAAGAGTAAGAAAGGTATGTAAATAGACTTTGTCATTAGTACTAAGAGCAGAAATGGGTAAACTTTGGCCCACAAACCATTTATGGTCTGCACTACAATTTTACGTGGCCCACCAATACTTAACATTTTTTTTTTTTTTACAAAAATGAACCACGTAAGAAATAACTAACAAAACTCCAAGGCTGTGGCTAGCTAATAATTTCAAAGGGGGTTTGGTGGGCACATGCCCCAATTGCTGGAAACTAGAAAGAAATTCGAAATGATAGTTCTAGAAGCCCTCTGAGGTGTTTTTGTTTGGCAACATAAACCTCTACTGCTGAAGGCTAGGAAAAGTTCTAGATACTAAACAACTCTAGAAGCTATCTGAAGGGGTTTTCTGGCAACATAACACTATAACTGCCGAAGGCTAGGAAAAATTATAAATATTAAACACCTCTAGAAGCTATCTGAAGGTTTTTTTGGTAACATAGCACCATAACTTCCAAAGGCTAGGAAAATATCTAGATATTAAACAACTCTAGAAGCTATCTGAAGTGTTTTTATGGCAACATAACACCATAACTGCCGAAGTCTAGGAAAATTTCTAGATATTTAACAACTCTAGACGCTATCTGAAGTATTTTATTGACAACATAGCATCATAACTGCCGAAGGCTAGGAAAAATTCTAAATATTAAACAACTCTATAAACTCTCTGAAGTGCTTTTTATGATTACACAACCCCCTAATTTGTACTTGTATCTTAATTTTGATATTGTTTGAACCATAAATAAAGCCATATATATATTTTTCATAAAATTTGGGGAGCGGGGGGTTGACCCCCACCCCACCCCCCCTCCACCCCCGCGTGGCTACGACCTTGCAAAACTCTAAGATAAGTTATACTGTAGGCTAAGTAAACAGGAAAAAAGCTGATATTTGAAAAGCCTGTGTACTTGCATCCACATTTTAAATTTCAGAGGTTGTGTTTATCGGATTAAAGCTCTTTTTGGAATAATGTTTATCTGTGAGTTCAAGATTAGCAATTAAGAAACTCTTGAACAAACTCTTGTGTTTCTACTTCCAGCATTCATCAGAATATGAATGGACTTGGGAGAAAAAAAACGCAGCTTCATCTATTGCATTAACGGGGCATACAATTGGGCACTCTCTTGACATTGATATATGCAACAACATACATTATATAGAGAGTGTAGCCTATTATAGACATAGGGAGAATTTAATTTAGGGAGAGGTTTCAAAATCGTAAATCTCTGACATGATGATAAGAATTACTACTAAGAACTAAGAAATAAGATGGAAAGAGGGTGTATAGAGTGGTTCCAATTAAAAAATGGAGTCAAGCAGGGAAGTGCCCTTTCACTATTACTATTTGTATCGGTGATGGAAATGATAATGAATGGCAGGAAAATTGAGTGAGGAGAAAATAAAAACAATGATGTTTGCAGATGACTTGATGGTATGGAGGGAAGAGAAAGTACAGGAACAGTTGCAGGAATAGAATGAGGAGGTGAAAAAGTGAGGAATGAAATTTAGTATGGTGAAAAGTAAAGTGATGGTGATGACAAGGCAGAGAACAAGTCCAAGAAAGGTGATAGATAGAACTGGATGGAGTATATTTGAAAGAAGCAAAGCGTGAAGTATCTAGGTAGTGTGATTGAGGCAAAAGAGGGCAGCAGAGAAGATATAGTTTGACGAGGGCAGCAGGGAGAGGTTTTCTACAGGTGTGTAAGAGATCTACTATGGAAAAGAGAAGTGCAAGAAAGTGATGTATAGAGCATAGAGCATATGTCATACCCATAGTAATGTATGCAGCAGAAACTTGGAAACAAGGAAAGTGGAGGCCATGGGAATGAAGTTTTTGAGGATCACGCTAGCTGTCATCAGATGAGATAGGATTAGGAATGAAGATGTATGGACTAGAGTTGGGGTACAGAGGGTATATGAGCTAATAGAGGAAACAAGACTGAGATGGTATGGACATGTAATGAGGATAGAAGGGGGTAGGATTCCAAGAAGATCAATGGATATGAAGTATATAGGGAAACATGAAAATTTAAAAGTTGATCATTTAGAATGTTTTCTAAAATGCTATATATGGAATAAACCGCAAGGAAGACCAACGAAGAGATGGGAGGAACAGATAGCAGCAAGTGTGCAAGCGAGAGGAGGAGAGTGGAAGAGAGTTCAGGAAGAAGTTGTGGTAGAAGGACAGAGGGAGCTGGAGGCATTTTACTAAACAGACCCGACCACAGGCTGGAACAGTTCATGATGATGATGAAAATAAGAACTTTGTTATTTTATACAGTAGTGGTGGAACTTTATTTGTGTAAGACAGAAAGTGGTTGGTGGGGGAAGGGGGGGCGGGCGGAGGAAGTAATAAAATTATTTTAAGGGATTTTCTACCCTCCTCTCTTCCAGTAAATGTAAAAAAAAAAAAAGTTGCTGCTAGAAGCTATTTGTAGTAGTCCTTGTTTGGAGAGTTATTGAAAAGTATACTCTTTTAATAGCTATTTAGAATATTGTCCCTCCCAAAAAATTTTTAAATTTGGATACTCCTAGAGGCTATTTGGAGTGGTCTTCTACCAGCAAACTTTTGAAAATTGTGATGTTCTAAAAGATTTTCAAGTACTAACCAGAATTGTTTTTATATATTAGATACCCTAGAATATATTTGAAGTGGTTCTCACTCAGAATTTTTTCGAAATTTGGAATGCCTTAAAAGCTATTTAGAGTGTTCTTAACATTTTTTTTCTTCTCAAAAATTAGATGTCTTTAAAAACTGTTTGAAGTGATCTTCCACCAGCAAATTTTTTAAATTAGAATGGGTCTAGCCATTTTTATTAGAAATTATATACCTTAAGAAGCTATTGAAAGTGGTCTTCTCCAAACATATTTTTGAAAATCAAATGCTTTGAAGTGGTCCTCACTTGGATTATTAAAAAAAAAAACATTATTTGCATATGGAAGCTATTTAGCGTGACCCCCTAAGGGTATTTCTTTTAAAAATCAGATGCCTCTAGAAGACATTTAGAGTGATATTCACCCGAAAATTTCTGAAAATTAAATGCTTCCAGAAGCTATTTAAAGTAGTTATTCTCTGAAATTTTTTGGAAAAGTGAATGTCTCTATAAGTTATTTGTAGTTTGATACAAGGCCATTCTAAGAAATTCAGAAAATTTGGGTGTGGGGGGTAAGAGGATCTATAAACCCTTCCCCTCCCTATGCCCATGTAGATTATTCATGTGCCATAAATAACCTTTTGTAGCATTTTCTTAATGTAATATGGGTGTGCGAAGTAGACTTCTTCAATCCGAAGTTGAGCCAAATTGAAGTCAGAAGATTATTTCTAATATTGTAGATTGAGAAAAAATATTATACTGTGGTTATTTGTAAAGCTTTAGAAACTAAATTTAATTTACAAAATGTTAAATTGCAAAATTGTTTAACATATTTAAACCAAAGCTTATGAATAAAGTAGATATCACACAACATGCCATTAAATGACTTGAGATTTTTATCATGTAAATCTTAATCTGTAGTTAACACAAAATCAATTAGGCCTAAATGCAAAAAATTAACATAAATGTAGGTTTTAGGCATTACTTTTTTATTTGTGAGGCTTTGCAGTTGTCATAGCCGACTTTTTTTTCAAGTTAAGTTTAAGATGATAAATATACAAAGTACAAATATTTCTTAATAATTCACTCTCTGACTAACAATAATAGTAGTGTTGGTGTGGCTGGGCTGTTTGGTCATACTATAGAACAAGCATGCATTCTGTACTCCCGTTGCACATTGTGACCATGCACTAACACACACAATTGACAAATAATTACACTATTTTGAGTGAATGCTTATTTACTTAAGTGTGTATTTATGTGCGTTTAGATATTTTTTTATAATACACATTTATTTTTAATGAATTCCTTTGTAAAAATATGCTTCGATTGTTCATTGTTTCAATTGGTGTTCTATATTAATAGGTCTAATAACGCTATTTGGAGAATATTTATATATCATTTCAATACAGAAAGAAATTATCAACATAATAAAATGATCAACACAACCAAACTAATAAGAGAGCAATGAAAATCCCATTCACATGTTAGTTAAACTAATTAGTGAATAGGAAACAAATATATAGATTCATGTATATATTTTATTCGTAAATTGAGAAATTGTTTATCTTCATAAATTTTACTGCTAGATGGCTTCAAATGTATTGCTAGCTAATTATTTATTTAGGTATCTATGAAAGCAAAACATAGTTCGGCCAATGATAGTAACATTTATCATTGGTTCTCTGATACATAATTTTATTTTGCAGCATTCCCAATGAAATTAGAGATTAGAACTAAGGGTCTGCGAGTACTGGAATTTCAGATTCCAGTTTGTTGTTTCGGGGTTGTTTGGTCAAGGATGACACATTATTTACTCTTTTCTCTAATTGTCTGGATGTTGTTTGTGAAATGTTCAGTTGGCATATATTTTATTAATTGTAAAAATATTAATGCTATTGTTTTGTGGATGACTGGGAATTAGTAGACTTGAGCTCGCAGACCCCTAATTTGAGCAGTAGAGATGTGTGTGTGTGTGTGTGTATACCTACTGTAATGTAATGATGTCACCAGACTGGCTGAGCAGGCAATGAAAGTGCAGAGAGAGAGAGGGGAAGTAAGATCTGACTAGTGACTAGTGACTAGTGAGGGAGTCTAGACTAGCCACAGAACTGCGTCGCGACAGGCCAAGCGAAGGAGGCCCACTAACCAATGAGGTGGTCCCAAACAACTTGTACCAGCCAATCACAATATTGGACAGGTTCAGGTCATCCAGCATGATCTGGGCCACCCCCATGAACACCTTCTTCCCCTCGATGCGACCATAGTCACCCCACACTGTCACCTGAAAGTATCAACATATGAATAATATAAAAATATCACTAAGGCATGGTTATTAAGTAAATAACAGTGCAATTTTACAATATAAACTAGAAGAATCAAGCATTCTAGTATTCAACCCTCTCGCCGGTTATCCCGCGGTTTCCACATGTAGCAACTATCAATATAACTTTATGCATCCCGCTTTTTACACAGGCTCAAGCTTATTTATGTTCCTTTTCATTTGTATCCAGCGATTTCCCCATTCTCGCTGCTTAGCTGTAGCCAAGGAATGAACACAGCTTATGTTGCTAAATTTATGACGGTGTTTCTAATGTGTAAAAGTCTCTGCTACTGTAGGTTGTGTTTCTTTGGTTGTACTATGTTCACTCTTTTCACTGTTCTCTACAGGATTAATATTATGTATAACTTTGTTTGGAGGTAATACCATCTGTATATTTTTTTAATTCTACACTTTTTTGTGTGCTATGTTTGGAGTGTTTAGAACATTCTACAATATTTAAGATTTCCTTAATATATATATATATAAACTCAGTATTTATTTTCAGAATAATTAGGATGTAAGATGACCGAGTAGCAACAAGGACAGAAAGGAAATTGAATGTGATGTAGATTTCCCTGCAAGACCATTGGAATATTTTGAACTTTATTTTGATCAAGCAATGATTGAAATAAATGTAAGGGAGACAAACAAATAGGCTGCGCAATACATTAGTAAAAAAACCCTAAAAGAAAGATCAATTTATAAAGCATGGACACCAACTTCTGAAAAGGAAATGAAGCTATTTTTAGGAATTATAATGCTTCAGGGTATCGTGAAATTGCCATGCTAAGAATGGTGTTGGTCCAAACGAAAAGTTATTCATGTACCAGTTTTTTCCAGAACTCATGTTCAGAAATATATCTCTCAGTTTTATGAAACTCATGCATTTTAATGACAACGAAAACTTTGACCCATTCAACAATCCTAATCAAAGATTGTGGACATTTTTTTGGGATAGTGGAACATTTGTCTAGTAGGTTTCATGAAGTCTATGTCCCAGCAGAAATGATGAACTTAGATGAGAGCTTGATTTTGTACAAAGGCCATCTTGGATGGAAAATGTTCAATGCAAAAAAATAAAAAAAGAGCTTGATTTGGGCTCTAATTTTTTTTTATATCAGCAAGATTTACAATTAAAAGTATGATCAATTTCTAATTTCTACAAAAGTTTTTGTGCATTTGATGAATCAATTTTTGAACAATGGTTATTGTGTAACTGTAGATAATTTGTAGAGGTATCCAGAACTTGCAGATGTCCTTATAAAGCTAAATATAGATACTTATGGGACTATTTTTATAATGTGGGAGGTAAAATATTTATTTAGGCTATTTATCCCGATTCCTAGCATATAGCTCGAGAACTAGCTCTTCATCTTGAATTAACATTACATCTTTTAGCTATATTCTTTTTTTTTTAATACAATAATAAATTTAGTATAAGCACCTAAATCTAAAAGTCCTGTATGTCCTTCTTTCCTATACCTAACCCTATTAGTTGGTCCACACCAGGTATATTACACCCCCGGTACCCTGCCCCATTGGGTGTCTCACCGCACTCTGGATCTAATAGGCCCCAGATCAGCGAGAGCCCCAGCAGGGGCGGGAATCCCCCTCCCTGACATCTGGGGAGGCGCCCTACCGGAGATTTCCCTCCACTTACTACACACTTACTTATGAAATTGTAAACAGCAGACAAAAGGACCAGCCTCTAAGGTTTTCAGAAGGTAAACTACAAAGAGAGAAATTCAAGCGGGGCAAGGTCATGGCTCTTAAGTGGCAAGACATAAAAAACAGTTTGCCTGATGAGTACGGTTCATAATGCCACCATAAAAATGGTAAAAACAAATAGGAGAAAATATGTTATAAGACATTACATCGAAAGTTATTAATAAAGTGGTGAGAAGACAATGTGCTGTATGCTGCTCTAAAAAAAAGGCAGGTGGTAAATGGATCAGAAAAGAAACCAGAATTTGGTATAAGGATTGTAGAGTTAGACTTTGTTTAGAACAGTGTTTTGAAACCTATTATATTCTGAGAAACTTTTGAAATATTATATTTTTGAACAAATATAATACAGGGCAAATGTAGTAACTTTATAATAAATGTAACTGGCCTATTTAGTAACTAGATGATAAATTTAAAAAATTTTAGTAAAAGAAAATTGTTAAAGAAAGAGGTTGTAAACTAGAAGTATCCTTTACTCTAGTAAATAACAATGTGATTTAACAGGTGGCCGAAAAAAAGCGCAAACGATAAAAGCACACATGAAAATTCCGCATACAAAAAACCCCAGAGTCATAAATATTCAGAGGATAAAAACCCACATGGAAAAATGCTCACAAGAAAATATGCCCTCGAGGAAAAATGCCCACATGGAAAAAAGCCCACACAGAAAAAAATTATAAAGCAAGGTTGGTTTTGAAATCTTTAGTTTCCACTTATAAAATGCGCGTTTGATTGATCCTTGTGCATTCATAGAGTTTGCATTTACTTTTTTGGGTATTTTTGTAAATTTAAAGTAATTTCTTGGAATATTTAGTGTAATGTTATGGATCATTTTGTGACACATTTTAGGTAATCAAAATCCTGGCCCTGGTACAACAACATAACCAATGTTTACAACAAGTGCTTAGAGTTCAAATATAATATCAAAATATCTCAAAATAAGAGTTATATTTAATGATTATACATTTAAGTTGGATCTACACGCCGGTGTAGTTTAATAAGTAGGCTACATATTACATAAAATAAAACAAAAACTATTACTCTAAAAATATAAAATATTGTTAAATTGTTAAGAAAATACCAAGGTTTAGCCTATATTGGTTCAATAATTATTGTACTAAAATAATATAAAACTTATATAAGAAGTTGTGAGTTGTTAAAATGTCAATTTTTTCCAAACAATTTATAATGAAGCTTTATTTGAGTAGTAGTTTATTAACAAATCCTTCAAAAGACAGAGTTCTTACAATGTAACTAACAAAAACATATTTAACACGATTTAATTTAAGTTAAGTTGGTATTCGTATAATATATTATCCATGAAAATTCAAATATGGATGACAAGCGAAATAAACGTGATCATCCTTGTGGATTAAAATTATGGGTACAATTACCATTAAAATGACCTACACAAGATGGCATAAAAGGTTTTTTACTATTTAGGAATAATAGGTAGCAATAGGTTGTGACAACAAACCAAATGTTTTTATTATAATTAAATTACAATTTAAAATATTTTGGTGTCCATGGCGTCAATTCACAAATATCAGTTCAAATATATGTATTGCAAGTTGGCCAATCTCCTTAAGTAACTAAGTTTGTCTTCCATCTGCTCATATTGCTGCACTAAAGTGGAAACCAAGTATTGTGGAGCCTTGTATTTGGGTTTTTTTTCACCCTTTAGGTGATCTACCTGTGCATTAGCCAGTGTTAGTTTGTGGCAAGCGAGGTCCCTCTGGAGTTCATCAAATAGCAACCACATGCTGGGATGACTGCAGTGAAATAGGTAATTAAGAGCGTTGTGAAATTCCTCACAATGATTTGTTGTTTTTGGCGAGCGTTCCAGGGCTGCATCATGATGATTCCATATTCTAATAGGAAACAGGGGATCTCTGCCTGCTGCACCCTCAATGTATGTAGAAAAGAAGTATGTGATCATCTCATTATATCTGTCTTCATCTGGAAATGTGGTGGAAAGATTATCAAAGACATGTCTCACATCATCGACTGGCACAAAGGTTAATGCGGCAAGAGACTTCAGTGTAATTTTTATGTTTACAATGTTTTCACATTCAGTCTTCAAACCAACATTGTTGAGTTTCCTGATGAGACTTTGACATAGATGAAAATAACGCCCTTTGACTTCAGCGTTGGGAAAGGCATCCTAACTGCATTCATACAAGCCTTCTCAAAATCGACTAAAACCTTTTGAGGTTCCAGATTTGGAATCAATATCTTCATTATTTCAAACATTGTTACAGGTGTCCATGTTCTTTTTTTTTTATAGCAAAATCTAGATACATGGCGGATATTAATTACCCACCTTGGCATGCCACATATACAGTTGGTAAAACATATTTGGCACTTTATCAAAGGTGACATCTTCATATATGGTATGTTTGTTCAATTCGAACGTAAGATCTCTATAACCTAAAACCAGAGTTCTGTTTGGATCATCCACACCTGAATCATGAAGAACTAGTTGACTATACTGTTCAGTAATGTCAAAATTTATGGTTTGGGTGTTAGGAAAATTATGGTATTTTCTGTGATAGAGAAGATTTCTTGCGAGGAATGATTTTCTGGGAAAATGTGCCATTATATCATTATTTAAACCTGACAAAACCTTTCCCATCACATTGCGAGGGGTAGCACTCACTGATCTCATGTATTTCTTCATTTTGCTTCTGAATATGTTTTCTGCTGCTTTTTGAGCACAGGAGTCATGACAATGTTCTGTTGGTTCTTGAACTTTGCTGCTATCTTTTATTTTTATAATTGAATGACCCGCCTCGGTGGCGTAGTTGGCTAACGCGCTTGTCGTGTTAAGCTCGGCTGCTGAGGACGGGGAGATCGAGGTTCGAATCTCGGTCGGGTGAATTAAGGGTGGTTTTTCCTAAATGGTTTTCCACTCTCCCTCCACGCAAATACGGGTTCACTGCCTTTAATTCAACCTTCCCAATTCCTAATCCATTAGAGTAATTAGTACTAAAAGCGTATAACCCGAACGGGTAGTAAGACACAGTGCTAAATATTATTATTATTTTTATTATAATTGAATGACACTTTATAGAGAGATACTGCCTGCATCTCCAAGTCATCACTTCATTGATAGTGCAAAATGCGAGATATTCAAACCCCAAATAAGTCAAAACTTGATTGTTCTTCTGGATTCTTGAAAATTCCATTGTTTCTTTTACGAAAAAACAAAACAAAAAAACACATGAAAACTCCGCACAGATGTTCTCACTCCATTGTTTAAAAATGGAGATATTTACTCAAAACTCGTAATATATGTGAAATGAAATAATATACACTAGCAAACCTGAGCAAAAATTGCGTATACTTAGGTAAAACATTTTTTGACTTTCAGTCTAAAATTTTATAATTTCTATTTTTTAATTTTATTAGCAGTTGCTTATCTTAATATCATCCCACGCATTGCTATTAAATTCCTCATTTGTAGATCACACCATGATTAGGTATGTATGCATGTATAAACTAAATTAGCAAACCCGTAAGTAAAAATTTTTTGACTTCCTGTTTCTTTTTTTAAATTCTAATGGTGATTGCACATGCTATAAAAATCAACTTCTGGTTTAAAATTTTGTAGTTTTTTTTTAATTACATCTGACTAAAATTTTTGAAAAGACTTCCAGTTTGAGATTTTAAAAGTAAGTTAGTCTTTGCACATTATGTAAAAAATGTTGTGACTTTCTATTAAGAATTTTGTGAGTTTAATAAAATATAAAATAGAGGGTTGGATAAGATGAAATTCGACCTTAAGATTAATTTTGAAAAAGATTTCCAGTTAAATATTTTTTTTTTTTGTTACAAAATTTGGAAAAACTTTCACCAAACCAAATTTGAAATTTTATAAGTGATTGTACATTACATAAAAAAATATACTTGTTGTTAAAAGTAAATTGAAATTTTATTAGCGTTTTAACATCTTTTTGTTTTTACAGTACTCATTTGTCAGATTCTCAAAAGGGGTCTGTGACCCAAAAAATATTAAGAGCCACTGCTCTAGAGGAAGGTTTTTTGCACAACTGTTGCAGTGGTGTTTCCACCAGGCAGACTGTGTACTGTGTTTTACGGACACTAAAAAACACTCGGAAACCTTTTGATATTTCAGACTCAGGTCGAGACATTCAGTTGTTGACAAAAAATAGTCACTGCCAACAGTTTTTCTCTTAAATGTTCCTCGTTTTGGAAACTCAATTTCCAGTTTCGTCGAACTCGACACAGTTTTTGTTTTGTCCCTTTGGTGGAAAACCATCATTTTGAATGAACTTTTTTGTTTTGTTTGTGGAAGCGTTTTGCTCATATTTGCTTACATTCAGATTCGAATAGGCAATAAAAACTAATAAAAACAGTTCCAAAAACATTATAAGTATTTCTGTACTTCATTAAATATACTAATAAAAAATAGACTTTAGGCAAAAAAAGTTTTTCAGATAAAGGTTTCCCATTTTTTTTTGTAGATTAAGATTGGGCAATAAAGAATATACGGTTCCATTTAAAATACAATAGTTGACTTTGAGATTTCCTTGAAGACTTCCATTAAATCAAACATAAGCTATGCCATTTAATTAATGTCTCAAAAACAGGTAAATTTTGTATGAAACTTTTTTAAATGCGTTTTTTTCCAAGTTATTTTGTTGTGCCAACTTAAAAAACCACTCTGTATATATTATAATGTAATATATATATATATATATATATATATACATACACATACATACACACAGACACACACACCTAATCACGCCGTTTCCTTACTGGGCAGGCAATAACAGTGCATTTAGCTAAAAAAAATTATCTCCAAGCTTAATACATCCTCACTAACTTTTTCCACATTTCCCTATCCTTGAATACTTCCATCACTTCAGAAACATCCATACGACGAGTCATACATGCTCTTTTATTCTTAAAACTTCTCGATAACTATTATTAATGAATAAATATTATACAAAGCTTGCTGTACTGATTGCATAACACACAAAACAATATGCAAATGAAATGAAATGTGAACAGTAAGCCTTCTGTACTGTTTATCTGAGCACAAGTATAAACTAAAACTGTTGGAATAACATCCCCGTTGAAAGCTCGGAAGGGATGGCCTTAAATACTGTAGTCATTACTACATAGGCTATTTAAGAAACTTTCACTAGAGGGGGAAGGTGTTACTGCTCAAACTTCACACGAGGCAATGGCATTCCTGACATTCCACAATCAAATACTATATAGGGACCAGTGTTTTCAATTTTTTGTCTGCTGTTTAGCGATTTTTTTGTATAAATTTGCGTCTATAGAAGTGTCCATTTTTGAGAAATTGCGCTATTGGTAGGCTGTTTCGTCATAAGAGCCCCTGTTATTTTGCGGGTAATTTTAAATTGGCCACTATAAAGAATAATCCGCTATTCAGAGGTGTCCGTTAAGGGGGATTTCACTCTACTATATTTTTAGCTATAGGGCTTCTAAACACAATCTTAGCACTAGTTTTTTAAATGCTAACATTCTTCTTTAAATAAAGATGGTGTTCCTTGACTATTCTAGTGCCTTGTTCAGAGTGTCGTGAGTTGAAAAAGGTTGAAAATCATTGGTCTAAGCCGTTACTTTTGTGTAAGACTGGCCTGCTGATGACGATGATATCAGGTTTTAAATTCAGGTCGGGCTCTGAGGGTGTTTTTTCATAATTGGTTTCCCACTCTCTTTCCAAACAAATGCAGGTAAATTATCTTTAAAATGTTTCCTGCCTGCTTCCTACCCCACTAAGGTAATTCTTATATATGCTTATTACCTGAACAGGTGGTAAAACGCTGTGATAAATAAGTACTTTTCAGTATAGGCTTATAAGGAGTCTGATGTTCCTATTTTAACTGGTAGCTCGCAGGGGTCCTTTGTAGGAGTTTATTTTTTTATACAGTTTGAAGTACTTTAGTAGAGAAGGGACACCAATCATGCATGGAATAAAACAAAATAATTGGCGTACTTGAAAATACTAAAAAAGACCAGCAATATAATTTTCCACCAACTTAACACCCCAAATTACGGCTCAACACTTTAATACAGTTGATGTGTATTTAAATGTGTAGTGAAAGTTTTGCTTTTAGTTGATAGGTTACCTAAAGATTTATTGGGTACACCTGTTTCAATCATTTATGTTATTTGTTAAAAAAAAGAATGAAAGATGTGATAAGTTGTGCCAATTTAAAATACATAAATGCGAAAGCCATCACGTCCTCGTCATTAACTCTCCCACTTCCCGAATAGCTAAAAGGTTGAAATTTGGCATAGCTGTACATCAGAGGCTATTTAGAAAAACTACAATTCTAAAAATTGTAAATTTCAAAATGGGGTTCCAAGACAAGGGTGGAGGTGATATTTACCCTCTATTATTATAAGTATATGTTGTAGTTGACTAGAAACCATTACTATAATAAACGGTTGCTATGAAGTTGTTTACTTTGTTTTACGAATGGAATCACCATATTTTATTTTATTGAATGTAAAATATAAAAAGTAAAACTAAAATGTAAAATATCTCTATCTTGATGTTTTACTATAAGATGGCAGTCATTGAGACCAAGCCCTGTAAGAATCTGCTGTATCTGAGTTGCCTGTTAAATTAAGAGATTTATTAGCTACAATATTACTCTTTTGCCAGGTTTTTGGTAAAAGCAAACAGAATGTTTCTCAGAGGACATTATGCAGCAAGTGCAGCCATGAGAATTTCCTGGAATAAAATCCAGGTAAGTGAATATATTATGAACATGTGAACACCTGATGGGACTTAGCTGGTTAATACCACAGTTTGTTCAAAGAACGGGCATTTCAGCTAGTCTGTTATAGAGGTAGGTACCCTTAGGCTTGTAATGGTAGGGTTTATCTAATTCATAGTTATAGAGCTAAAATATTGTGCAGGGACAACTAGCAAAAAACATATCGAGTTTGTGACCGGAAAAAAAGGGTGGTGATAAAAGCCCACACAAAAATTCCTCACAGAACATTTAGGGTTATAGAGGTTCTACTATTACAAAGTATATTTAAAATAAAAAGCAATGAAAAAAGTTGTGATTAAAAGGAAAGGTACTTACTGAAACGTTGTAGCTAACTGACTAGTAAGGAAACAGATCACATTGTTTAAACACACTAACTAAATAGGTACTAGGACGGTTCTGAAAGAAAATTGTGTTTATTTTAGCAATATGGCAGGAATCGAATGGGAAGTCACGCATGTGCAGTAGTGTAGTGAAAAATAAATCATTAAGCTGGGTCCAGAATAGAACAGAACAATGAACATGTTTGTGACAAGTGTGGATAATTCTCAGAACAGAACATTGTAACAAAATGTGTTCGTTGTTGTTCTGTTCGGCCCCGATCCACCAGCTGTCGGTTTTTACCCGTCGCACCAAAGGAAGTTAGTGTTCGGTCCTGTTCTAGTCTGGGCGCCTGCGCGAACATTTCCCCGAACATTCAATCATTGGCAGGACAACAGCGGAGTCGAAGTGTGTTTTGTTTATTGTAAGTAGGCCTACATATATATTTTGGGGAGTGTATTTCTTTGTGTGTGTGTGTTTTGAGTTAATAATAATAATAATAATATCCTTTATCTAAGCAGATTGTAGAATAATGAAGTGGTCGAAAGAAGACCAAATGTAGCTCACAGACTCTCTATAAGCCACATCAGGTAACATGGAATCCTTAGGATGAAGATAACTACAACAAAATAAAAAACAAGATGCGTGGGAGGAGATCGATCCAGGAGAATTTATTAAGATTTTAATATTAGATGGGTGAATTTGAGTAAAGTATTTAAACATTCCATTGAATGTCTGAAATTTCATATCTGCCAATAAGCTTGACTCACTGTATACATTTCTATTTTGGTATAATCTTGTCATCCACTAATGTCGGTATTTTGGTATTTTTTTGCTTTGTAGTAATGAATAAATATGTATGCGGATGCTGCTACTTGCACACGCTTATGCATCGTACAACCGATACTGAAGCACAACTATGGGAACATGTTGCGAACATGTGCTGTTCAAGTCTGGACCCGGCTTTAGATAACCACCCTTTACCCCAGCCTTCGTATGGTTAGGTCAATATCAGAAGTCCCTGACCTCTACGAGATAGTGGCCCTTCAAAGTAAAACTCATAAACATAAATAATTGTTTGTTTGTTTTTCTTATACCCCACGGATAGTTTCTTACAGATATTTCTGAACTTTGCTTGCGTGGCCTAGAAAAGGAATTCATTTCTCAGGTAGGGACACCATAAAAGATAATTCCATTATCCACAATGATATGATGATTATGTGAATGAATGATTGCAAGCAGAGAGAGCCTACATCTACAGTTTAATGTGGGTTCTAAACCCTGGTGGGGCTTTGAATTCCTCACGTTGTCATAGGTGAAGGAAGGGTTTGCTATTCTGAAAATTCTGCATTAGTCGAAGCCGGGATTTTAACACAGGAGCTTCAGCACAAAAGTTATACACTTTATCTCTAGAGTCTAGACCACCTTTGCGCTCTCATAAACATAAATAAATTTTCATAAAATATTATCATGCTTTGATTTGAAATATATGTTTTTTTGTATTGTACTTGTAATTTGACAAAGTGGAATAAAAAAATTTGAGTAATTTTGCGTTTAGTTTAGAAGAAATAAATAGTTTTGTTTTTGTTAGTAAATAATTAAAATAACTAAAAGGAAAGAAAATCACGTTTTTGATTAGTGTAGGCTTGTAGGGGTTGAGCGTTGGTCACCCTTAAAGCTTTTTGGATTGTGTGAGTTTGGTGAATTTTTAAAACGGACCCTTATAAAAAATAATTGGGGACCCCTGGTTTATATTGTTGAATTGTGTCTTGTGGTGAGTGATTTAAAATGAGTACTACAGTATTATCAAAGATCCCACCAACTGTGAACTCTCGCAGTTATTATTTATTTTCATGCAAAAAACACGAGTGCTGTTCAAGATTCATCATCAACTGTACTAGGATTATGATCCAAAACCAAAAATAAATAGTATGAAACTCTCATACAAACCTTCACATCCAGTTCATTATTTGAAAATTTAGTCATCAGTAAACTACCTTTAAACTACTTTCCAACCCAAAAACATGTAAATAATATTATTTATCATGTAAAATACTCCCAAAATACCCATTTGGAACCAAATCGTTAAAACCAGTTTTAAAATATTGCATGTTTTTGAAAAAGCAGCCATAGGTAAACTACCCTTGAACAATATTTTATTCAAAAAATGAGATTACAATGTTATTTGTCATGTTAAACACTCCCACGATACCAATTTAGAAGCAAATCACTAAAACTGTTTTTAAAATATTTCAATTTTTTCAGAAAACATATCATCAGTAAACTATCCTTAAACTAATGTTTTCCCAAAAAAAACAAATATACCGTGTTTATTTTTGTAATGACATACATACCACAGATACCAATAAATTTGTAACAAAATCATTAGAGCCACTTTCAAAATATTTAGAATTTTCTAAAATTACTCATTAGTATATTGCCGTTCAACAAATTTTTAGCCAAAAACCAAATATAAGGAGTTATTTCACTTAATTTCAATCCAAATCATTTAAACCATTTTCAAAATAATCGGAGTCTTTAAAAAAATGTGAGGGCTAATGTCAAAATGAAAACAAATTCTGAAGGTATAGACCAAAAAAATTAAATATCAAGTTTGAGAACATATATAGACAGACAAGGGGAGTGACAGAATTGTAAAACACAGTTTTTTGTCTTGTTAATTTTTTGTTTAATTTCTATTTTATTTTGTTCACGAATACAATAATTTTTCCTTTGATGAGAAAGTAAAAATAAATGGAGGCATTTGTATCTATGGACATTTTTCTGTATATGCACTTATGGTGTAAGCTTTTTTCCATAGGCATTTTTCGTGTGAGTGTTTTTCGCGTGACCATATTTCCATGTGGGCTTTTTTTCCATGTTTGCTTTTTTCCGTGTGGGATTTTTTCCTGTGAGCATTTATGGTTGTGGGGTTTATTCTGTGCAGAGATTTCATGTGCGCTTCTTTCACTTGCGCTTTTTTCCTAGAATCGGTTTAACAATACTGTAAATTCAAAGTAGCCCTTATAAAGTCAATAACAGTATGAGTTTACTTTAACCCCAATTAGAAGTGTCACTTCTCTAAGTCAATAACAGTTTAAATTTAAAACAATCTCAATATCAAGTCCCATTATTTGAGTCAATTATACCATACTTTAAGGACACCATGAGCTGTAAGTCACTTGTATTAAAAGCACAGGACCTAAGTGTGTCTTAATTTTTAGGATTATACCCACTTACCTGAAGGATACAGCCTTGGAAGGGTTCTCGGAAGGCAAGTTGCTGTTGGTATAGTGGGTCCAGAGTTCTTCTCGCAGTGGATGTTTTTGCTTTCGCTATGCATTTCTTGCCACTCACTAGGTATACCTTTACATAAGGTGCTGAAAAGAGTATTGATTCTATATAGAAAACTAATATTTTATATATTATAAACCAAATTGTTTAGAAGATTACTTATAAAATAAGGTACCTAATGAATACAAAGATAATATAAAAACACTTTTGAGTGTGGTGTAAAATGTAAATTCGGCATGTAAATAAGCTTAGAATAAATACAACCTAATTTAGAACACTACTTGTATGATTAAAAATTTTAATTTGGCAGGCCCATAAAAGAACATATCCAATAACCAATTAAGTCTTATAATTTCAAAATAGGCATTTGGTAAATTAAAAAGGGATGGGAGAGTAGCGTGAAATCTTTTCAAAATTATTTATAAGTCTACTTTTAAACAAGGAAGAAAATTTAATTTTGCCAAGTTGGTTAAAGGACCACCTCACATAAACACAAAAGTTAGAAAATTTGTACTTTGAAAATAGAAGTCCGGGAAATGAAGACGGCCTATAAATGTCCACAACTAATAGAAAAAAATCTCAATATTGTAGAAAATTATAGTTTTGTATAGATAGATGAAAAAATCTAAAAATAAACTAATACAAAAACTCAAGTGTCTTAAAGGGGATCCTTTTGTGTTGTGAATAGAAAGCTAAAAATCAAAGGATAAATTGGCGGCTATATGGTAGTGACATGACAATTAATATAAACCCATCTTGGCAACATTGATTTGTAAACCATGATGCTTTTTGGAAAAAAATTATGCTTATAATTAAATATGTTTTTACAAGGAGGAACTATCAAAAAGTTGGCAGCCGGATGTTGAATGTCCTAGTTTAATATAGTTTTGACACAACTAACCCTTGAAAAAGGGGTCAAAATGATAGGAACATAATAAATATGACAAAGAAATAAATTAATATTTCGTATTGTCAAACCATCATTAAGACTTTTTTGTTTGTGTTGATAATCTTCTATATAAATATTCTTGCTAATCAATTTATACTTTCAGTCACTCTATAACTAGCCCTCTAGCAACCTTGGTAAAATTTAAATAACTATAAATGCTACAGCAGTTTAGAGCTCAATCATTGACGTGGATGGTTTTCCAAATTGTCATTCCCACCTTCCCTCTGGTAAATACTGGGGCATTTCCTTAAAATTACCCACTTTCATCCTTTCCACACATATAAGATAGTTTAAATCAGTGATGACCAGTATGTACCCCAGAGAAGACTTAGAGGAAAAAGTTATCATTGTGCTAAAATAAGATCTAGTGTTATAAGCTTGTACTTGTGAGCACAGAAACAAAGGGTTCAGTCTCATCTAGTCTGGTTTGCCAATGATGGGGAGTTTAGAGTTTGAATCCTAGTAAGAAATATGGAACTTTCTTTTTTCTAAAAGGTTGCCCACTTTCTTTCTATGAAAACACAGAAACATTTTCTCAAAACTCAACCATCCTCATTCTTGCCTTATATGGGTGCAAATATGTGAATAGCCTCACCAAGCAATAAAATGCTGTGCACATAAAAAAAAGTACTATGACTGCACGCCAGTAATACCTGGCAAAGTTTTGGAGCCAGCCCGAGCTTGCAGTCCTCTGGCCCTGATGACTTCTACTTCGAGGTACCCCTTCTGGTAACACATGCTGAGCTGAATGTCACCCAAGGCAGGGGCCCCTAGGACTTGCCGCCCTACTAGCTGGCCCGGACCCAGACCATCGATGAAGTCGGACAACTGTCCGCCATCTTGAGTCAACCGTAGCGATGGAGACCACCTAACCGTGATTAGTAGCAGAAAAAACTGTTACGTATACATTGTGGAGCTGGGCTTGTTAGATCCGTCATAGCAAGCAAGTTATCACTTTATTATTAAACTATATTATATTAAGAATAATTTATCAATCGTATTGTCACCAAAATTCATTAGAATAATATTGAGCTTCTAAACACTTAAGAATTTCTAAATCCATCTCAATAGAAAAGCACAATTCAATATCAAGAAAGGGAAGGTGGGGGTTGCAAAGCACCCAATCGGACCTTTAGCAATGTAGGTGTATATATGTATAGAATTAACTTTTTGGAATTATAAACAAGTCCATACAGCAGGATTTTTGATTGGGCAGAACAAGAAAATAGTCTACATCAATTTTTAATTTTGTGAAGTTTCTGTTAACAGTTTGGAAGAATCCCCCTCCTTCCATGTTAGTACCCTTTCCTTTCTGTCTATAGACCTTCTTAATTTTTGTAGCTTTAAGTGATAAACTGTTAGTACTATGTATTTTATATTTGAATGTTTTTTTTAATTGAAGCTAACAAAACCATTAGTTTGAAAAATAACAAGAAAAGTCATTTAAAAATCTTTTGATAAACTCCAATAAGTTATTCAAAATATATTACTTTTTTTTATAGCTTTTGAAAACAAAATGTTAATATAGCATAATATACCAGTATTGTAATTATTTAAGTAGCAACAATCTTGTTCAATATTGAGAATCTATCATAAATTTATCATAATCATTATATTGTCTAAACATAATATACTTCAGAATATTTTATTAAATACTGGTATCACAGTTTTTACTAAGGTAAATAAATATTACATACTGTATTTAAGCATTAATTATGAATTCCATAAAAAAAGCCATACATTTCAGTAAAATTTGTCTAAATATATTTAAGGTCTTGTGATATTCATGTTAAACAATAGTATAATACATATTACAATTTTTTAATTTGATTAACTTAGTGAAGTTTTATTCAAATTAGGAAAAACAATTACTATTGACTACATACAAAACAACTATAATGGTGATAGTAATACATGTTCACTTTATGTAAAATAAAGTATGAGAAAATCACTAAACTAATTTATTCAACAAATGATCCAAATTTATAGCTATACATGTGAATAAAACATTTAACTAATTAGTATATTAATATTTTAGTTTAACTCCTCACCACTCGATGAATTTTGGTGAGAATAGTAGGAATATCCTATTATTCACAAAATTATTATCAATATGGAGATTAATGTACTATATTAATACATTGCTATTACTGTATGAAGTATTAAAGTATTAATTTCCTTGCTAGCCAGAAAATGAAAATTTTGAATTAATCTTAGTTTATGGTCAACAAGATAATCTTGAAAATTGAACTATAAATTATTCAAGAAGACCCTAATCCACATCTGGCACCATAATTAATAACATTATTTCAAATGATAAAATTTAGAATTATTCTGAAAATATTTGTGATATTTTTTTAGCACCGCGTCTTACTACTCACTTGGGTTATACGCTTATCTATTAATTATACTAATGGGTTAGGGAGGAGGAAGGTTGAATTTATATGAAGTGTACCTACATTTGTGTGGAGAGAGAGAGGAAAAGTTACCCTCAGTACACTTGATGGTGATCAAACCACGATCTCTCCATCATCGGCAATCTAGTCTATTGCGAGAGTGACACCTTAGACCATGCAGCCACCAAAGTGTATATCTGTATTAATGATGGGGAAGATGACCAAAATTTATTTAACATTGCTGATATTATAAAAATACCCATTTTATGTGAGTTTATATACCAAACGCTGCTAATAAAGGTAAAACTATTATAGAACACTTCCCTGCTCTCATGCAGAAGAATACTTAGTAATTGGATCAATCAATCAATTAATCATAATCAATCAAACTCTGTCCACTGTTAAATGATATCCAACTACAGTACTAGAGAGGTGATAACGTGGATTTAGGATCAACTGAATCATATATTATTTGCTTGAATGAGAATATGTTTCTTAATAAACATATATAAGAATAACCATAGATAATTTTTTTAGTATACATATCACATTAACAGGTTCCAGGTAAGTCCACCATTGAGGTAAAGCGGTATTTGAGAGTCGACCTTCTGTAACTTATTTTATTCCCTTCAAAATATTAAATTTTATAATTTATATTTTCTGACTGCAAAAACAAATTAAAATACCAGGGAAAATTTTAAAATAAATATGTTATTTTAATGAAAACCATTACAATGATTAACACACCGTTTAAACTAAAATACTTATTCAATACTACTACCAAATGAAAATCTTCATCTAACAACTCAACAGAAATGTTTCAATAAGTTCTATTTGAGTTGTAAAGTGATTTGATTACAAATGGATTACAAGTAAGAAAGAGATAAAGATGATGGGAGATGACAATAACAAGTACCTCAAAATACAATAGTTCCCAACTTTGAACATCAAGAAATATCAAAGAAAGAGAAGCAATACGATAGAGTCCAAAAGACATGAGTCAGATGTGTCACGAATAAATTCTCTAACGAGTCAGACCCTAAGGAGACAGGTGCTAATTACGAGTCAGACCCAAAGGAAACAGGTGTTATTTGACAGAAACAATAGAGAATAAGAGGTGCTAAATGTGAGAAAGAGAAAAAAAAACACGCAAGTACCTGTTTTCTAAAGTAATCTTTACAGACAACACAAAACACATGTTGATGGTAAAATGTGTCTAAACACATAGAAACTACAAGCTTTAAGCAAATAGTAAGCTTTGCATGCACATGCTTCCACAACTTACAATAAATCCTATACACCAACCTACTATGTTAAAATAATGTATACTCCATTCACGGTAGGAATTACTCTCTGAAAGGTCTTTTTTCCTACCAATATCCTACTATATAATAGATTTCTGGTAGGGAAGAAGGCCTTTCAGAAAACAATTCCTACGGTGAACGTACTTTACAATCATGCCTACAATGTTAATTCATCAACAAAAAAGTAGTGTTCATAAATAATTAAAAAACATTTAAAACACTATATAGGTCTAAATTTCTACACTTGTAAAAATAAAATTATTTATTTTATTAAAAACAAGATAAAGATGACTGTTTTTGTATTTTTCATATCCAAAACAATTCATTTTATTTAAAGACAGCCAAAAATGGTATATTTTCTTTTAAATATTCTATTTTTATTATTTTTATCATATCATTAATTCATAAAACTCATAAGACAGAATTTAACAAAGATAAATGAACATAAAATGCACAAATGCAATAATTTTTTTTAAAACTATACAAAGGATCCAATAAAAATCTGTTTTTGTCTTAAATAACAGCTTAGCCGAAAAATGTTTATTGTATGTAATCTACCGCTTTCTAAACAAATAATTTTGATTTTTTTAAGCCAAATATAATTTATTTTAATTATTTCATCTGAATTTATTAAAACGTATTTTATCAAAATTATACTAGTTTTTTTTTAAATGATAAAATGTCAAACCTAAATGTAAATACTCTTTAAGGTAAATGAATAATTGTTAAAAATTCGTAAAATTAAAGCATACTTATTAACATAACTATGTTTTTTTATATATATTTACCATCTTTCTATCCGTTCGGGTTGTACAGACATGTATTAATCCTGTAAGTGTGTAAGTGATGAAGTAGGTTGAATTTAGAGGAAATGTACCCATATTTTTGTGGAGGTAGAGTGCAAAACCATTTAGGAAAAACCAACTCTCTGTACACTCGACAGGGATCGAACCCTAATTTCTCTATTATTGGCAGTTTAGTCTATTTAAAGTGTGACGCCTTAGACCATGTGGCCATCAAAGCAGGTATAAGTTTGTTTTTATGTCCTTTTTTTTAAAAAAAAAAGCTACAAAATTTACATCTCGATTTGAGTTTTAGTATAAAATAATTTTGTAAGAGTTCTTTTTTGCTTTTAAATGGTAGTGAAATTAAAGAATTTAGGATTTAAAAAAAACACTTAATGTTTTATATAACAAATATGTCATCGAATTATCAAATTTCATAATATACTACCCCAAATTTAAAAGTTAGTAAGGCAAACCTTCTTTGTTAAAGATGTAAGCAGGCCAGTGGTGTGCAATATCTATGTTAGAAGAGAAACAATACTTACTTTATAAAACTGTATGTAATGCATTTATTTTAGAGCTCAGTTTTATTTTAACCAATAAAAAAGCACACAGATTTGTTATCAAAGCTGTGGTAGTATGCAACAAGACCTGTTAATACAGTGCTAATTTATTGATGAGGAATCTACAATTTTTAATGAGAATTAATGTCTCTTTGTTATACTATCATCCTAGAATTTTACAGGTAACAATTATTATTGTTTATCATTATATTTAACGTGAACATTTTTTGTTGACATATATAATTTCAATATTGTGCTTTTCTAACTTCCATTATATCACAGGCAAGGCCATTTTAGATATTTGCTGCTCCAAGGAAAGTTAAAAATTTGATATTCATATAACAAAGACAACAGAAAATTGAACTATTATTTTGAATTGTAGTAGACTTGTCGTTCATCCAATGTTGGCTCTATGTCAGATGGAAATAAATAAATAAATAACGAAATTATAATATCAAATAAGCAATTATTAGTGTGATTTAAGTTTTTACATTATTATTTGCCATCTTAGGAATCTTTCTTGTCTACCAGTGCGCATCTAGGACACTGATCATTATAGCCCTATAAAATCTAACATGAACATTTTCTTAGAGGTTAAATTATTTCTTTATGTATATTACATTTATACTGCATTTAACTTACAAGAGGAATTTGGTGTAGAGCTTATGTGTGTATGTGCTATTTTTATAAATGTGTATATCTTTCATGCCTATAAATAAGAAGCCATTCTATTGTAATCGTCCAAAATAACTAAAATTGAAGAATTACAGCATGACACAAAGTTTGGCAAGGCCATTGTTTCTTAGAAATCAATTTATTACACACCACAGGCATGCAGATGGAGCAGTCATGATAGCGAACACTTCAAAACTGTAGCGAGGGGCCCACGCACATTGTAGAATAGATGAGTAAATGTAAGAGTGAAAAAAAGGGAGCGAGCGTCTGGTCGGTCGAGCGTGTGGACGAAGGCTAAGTTACTCACGTGGATCCCTCTGAGCTAGAAATGCTGTTGAGGCTCCCGTCATTGGAGTGTTTGGAGGGTAGGCGAGAGGAAGGGTGGTGGCGTGGGACCACTTCCTGCGATCTCTGGATGCTGCTGCTAGGGGAGCTACGTTTTCTAGTGCCACCGTCTGCACCAAACAAGCAACACAGCAGCCCTTGAGTCTCAGCGGCAGAAAGCTTTGCTACTACGTTACATAGGTGGCAGGATGTCATGCGAGAACCAACATTTTCTTTTAAATCTTACAACAATAACAAACATCTCCCGAGCTGATTTCATAAATGTAATTTTAACTTCTAGCATGATTATGTGATTTTATTAGTATTGTTTTGTTATAATTGGCCAAAACTAAAATTTGCCAGAGAAAAAAATGTTAAGTTTCATTAAGTAGCTATAACATATATACAGCTGATTCAGTTTTATAAAGGAAAAATTGTAGTAACTGTAGTTATGGTCTAAGCAGATACATTTATTTTATGAGTTTTAAACAATCAAATATTAATAAGTTAAAAAATTAAATGTACTAACTGCCCACCACTCAATTTAATTTAACTCAAACAATTATATTAATTTCTCATTTTATTAGAAAGTTAGCACATTAATATAACATTTTTTGGGTGACTAAAGCTTGCTATCCAATTTAAAGTAACTATTAGATAAGTATTACAAATTTTAATTGAAATGCACAATAAGTTTATATTTTTTCTAATAGCATTTAAAACAATAATAAAAGGCTTTTCAAATTAATATTAGCTGTAGTTTTGTAAAGTACATTGTGACAAACGTTGGTGCAAAGCACGTTTTCAAATATGTTAATCTCAACTGGCTTCTTGGTATAGTGATCAGTGTTCCTAGCTACTAATATATAGGTCCAGAGTTTGGTTCCCGGTGGTACTATAGTTATTTTTCACTATAGCTAGCATGATATGGTTAATTAGGCTAAAGTTAACATAATCATAACTATTACATCACCTTATTGGGGTAATGCAACCACATCTACAAGGTGCCCCAATCTCAGACGTTAGTTATATAATAGCCAAAGCCAGTAGAAGGCCAGAAATGTCAAGACGACAAACCCCGGTGTCTTAAGAAAAAAAGAAAAAAATTGTCAATCCCAATGATGCTTTGTAAAGTGGCAGATATACATATATTTAGAGAAAGTCACTAATGTGCTACACTGTTGTCATGATTAAATAAAAGGGGAATCAAACCATGAACCTTTGATTTAACACAATGCTACTCTTCCACTAAGTAAAGCTGGGGTAGTGGGCATAAAAAAATGTCAACTTGAAAGATCAAAGTTTAAATATAAATTTAGAGTCATTGTACTATAACAGTTTAAATAATATTATTCAATATAATATAAGAAGGTAGATTAAAGCACAAAAAGTTGAATTTTTATTTTTATTTAAAATTAGCAAAACATTATATTTATATATAGAAATTGAATCAGAAGTATGTTACATAAATAAAGGATGGGCAAATTTTACTTTATACATTTTATTCCTTTGTAAGATTATAATTTAGAATAATTTCTCACTAATAAATTATGTATCCATAAAGTATATGAAGGTGCAGATAAAAATCATGTTGGTTGTGTTGGTTTTCGCAAGGCAGCGATTTACTTTTAAAACAAAAATAATAATAACCTCAAGTATACTTACAGCAGTCAGCTTCCACTAGGCATCTCTATACCAGACAAACTGTTACTATTATCATCATTATTAGCCAACCCAAACAGGGCATGCAGTTGCAAAGTCTACCAAATGTGCTGGTCATATCTAAACTGTACAATTTTGGTGGTGCTAGACCAAAGTTTGAATTAGGAGCACCAGCAGTGCCTATAGTGAGTAAAGTTATAACAACCAATATTACTAAATAAAACTGAAGTACATAGAATTACCATTCCAAGAATATTATAACTGTGATTTACATGATAATCCTAGCACCAGGTTTTTAATGTTACCTTTTTGCATAATAAGTGGCTGTACCTACTTAAAAAACTAGGCGTAAATAATAGAATTGACATTTTCCTATAGACTGGGGGAGTAATCACCCTGGGCTATTTTTAATGGTTGCATGAGTGGTAAAAAAACACTAAAATTATATATCAAGTGAAAACATAAAATAAAATAATTTACAAGACTAATTCCTAATTTTAAAAATATGACACCTCTTTATTAAAGTAGAGCCAAGTTTAAGAGAATGTATAAAATAATGTCATAGCCAGCAGGGTTGGCTGAGAAAGATAGCTTCAAGGCTGTTGTCATAAGGGGTGGGTAAGGACCCACAGCCTCGAGAGTCAGACCCAAGCACAAAACGAGTGTGGCCAACACCCACAAGGATCTACATTATCATATTACAATAGTGGTTAGAGTGAGAAGGTACTGGTAGTCATATCTTTGCTAAGAGGAAATATCCTTTTTGAAATCAATTCTAATTGAAAAAGGACCCGTTTTTAACACTGAACGCTTGTTATTAATGGGCAGGGATTTAAGAAGTTGTATCAAAGGAAATTCATCATCACTCACCTGGAGAAAGGATAAGGAAATCCCAACGTCAAGGGCGATGGAAAACAAACCCTGCACCTTTAAGATGACTATTTCTTAGATCTGATTTTATAAGATATGATTATGTTTTATAAACCTTGTTTACATCTGTGAAAATGAGTTAAGAAATGACAGGAACCAATTTCCTGCTTTAGTAGTTGGGAGCGTTCTATGTAAATAAAAATAATGTTTTTCTAGTTTTAATATCAAGTCAAGCTAAAGTGATGGTAAATTATTTAAAAATAACCAAACACAATTTTAATAAGAAATAAAATTTTAATTAACATTTTATATCAATTATAGTATACCAAATGTATCTTGACATTCATAATTAAGTTGAACATTTTAGTATTTTTGTTTTGCTAAAATCCATTTTGTCTTTCTACCTATTTAAACTATTCAAATTTTTAGTATTATTTTCTCATTGCTGTTAACACCTATGTTTACATAATCCTAATTATATTTTGTTAAATATTATATATCAATATCCTGCTATTTAATTAATATTGTATTCTCTCAGACATTTTAGATTTTATAAATAGATTACTTGTGTTTATTAAATAGCAAGATTATTTTTGCTTTACACCCGAATTGAAACTCTAGCTATTAACCAAGCTTCGAAATAAAATACGGCCAGTATGTGGGTCTTTAATTTAGAGATACTTAATTACTGGTGTATTGAAGATTAACTATTTTAACTAAATATGATTATCCCTATAGTATTAATATCAAATGTATTTGATTAATTTAATTATTCATTAGTTACTAAAATTATTGATCATTATTACAATTAGCAACAGACAGGGTTGGTTGCACCCCTGATTCTGTTCTGCATCAACAAAAGGATTATTCATCTGATCAAAGGGGTATGATTTAGGATTGGGTAGAAGTATCTCGGGATAGGGTTGAATGGTAAGCTTACACTCTCGCATCTATGGCCTTTCCCGATCATCAAACACAGAGAGATAATTAGCTACGATTGATAATGGTTGTTTTTAAGAATCCCTTCAGTATTAATGAGAAGAGGGTATGGGAAAACCTCAGTTTTAAATCGCATACAGAAAACTACCCAATATACCTAGCCAAAGTTTAAACTTTTAAATCCCTGTATCTGGCAAACCAATCTAATGTGAGCTTTTTGCTGGTTACTGATCCACTAAATGTTGATGTGGTGGAAATAATGGCTGTGGTTTAAGAACATAATCAGAAAGGTGAGTTGTTAACATTTGTCAAGATGAAAGTTTGTGATAAGATCATCAGATGAGATCGAGCGGGGGGTCATATTTTCAAATTATTTAACTACCCCTAGCAATAGCTATGCATTATTGTTTACTGTTAGAAAAATACTAATATCAGAAGGAATTCTAGCTACATTTGGCCTAATCATATATCTAAATATAAATTCAATCCTTTAAATTGAATGACACCTGAGCACGAGAATTGAACCCGGGACCTTTGACTTAGTATGTCAATGCTCTTACCGCTGAGCTATCCAGCAGTAGTGCCATGCCCACGGTCATTCTTCACTCATATTTTAAGGCAGAGTCTGTGATGGACGTGCAAAAATCGTCAGTTACATATTAATGAACAATTAAGATCACGAGCTATTAAATAATGCAGCCATCTTCGACCCAGAAAAGGTTTATAATGCCAATAGTACAATTAAAACTGTACGAATATGCATATCCTAAAGTATTAAATATCCAAGCTATTACATTTATTGATTACAGTTATCATTGCAACTAAATATAATATTCCTTAAATTCACGAGCCATCAAATAATGCAGCCATCTTCGACCCAGAAAAGGTTTATAATGCCAATAGTACAATTAAAACTGTACAAATATGCATATCCTAAAGTATTAAATATCCAAGCTATTACATTTATTGATTACAGTTATCATTGCAACTAAATATAATATTCCTTAAATTCACGAGCCATCAAATAATGCAGCCATCTTCGACCCAGAAAAGGTTTATAATGCCAATAGTACAATTAAAACTGTACAAATATGCATATCCTAAAGTATTAAATATCCAATCTATTACATTTAGTGATTACAGTTATCATTGCAACTTAATATAATATTCCTTAAATTGAAAAACTACACCTGGGCACGAGAATTGAACTCGGGATCTTTGGCTTCATATGCCAATACTCTAACCATTGAGCTATCCAGGAGTCGTCCCGCACCCAGTGTCATTCTTCACTCATTTTAAAGCAGACTCTGTGATGGATGTACAGAAATTTTCATTGTACTATGGCAGCATAAAGCCCTCCCTAGTCAAAGATGGCTGTGTTATATGATAGCTTGTGATCTTAATTGCTCACCCATAAGTAACTTATGATTTCTGCATGTCCGTCACAGACTATGCCTTTAAATATGAGTGAAGAATGACCCAGGACACGGGACGACTCCTTGATACCTCAGTAGTTATAGCATTGGAGTTTAAGTCAAAGGTCCTGGGTTTGATTCCCATGTCCCAGTGTCATTTTTAAATTTATAAAATATTGAATTTAAATGTGGTTATAGCCATAATTAATATAATAGCGTGGCTATTAAATCCATAGTAAATATAAATGGTTCAGTGTTAACGAATGGAAAAATACTATGACATTCACAATTAAAATGAAAAACCTTTATTTATTTAATGAAAAAGTATCATATAAGGGAGACGTTTCAGTTGAAAAATTGAAATTAAAACTACATAGTTCTATTCTAGTTAAAAGGATGATAATAATATTCATAAGCAACAAACTAAGGACATTTAATGAAAATCTACTATAATTCCTCTGCATTCGTAAACAAAATATATGTATCTTGGAATGGCCAATCCTTACCTTGATACTTCATGAATAATAAATTGTATATTTTTTCTCTACATCAATGTAAAATATTGCTAAATGCACAAAAGTAATATCTCAATTTGAGGTTGTATAAATTATAAGCATATATTATTTTAGGGCAGATATTGGTCAATGTTTAAAAAAAATACAGTACTACTAAGTTGTGAAATTAAAGTACATCAAATAAAATAGGTTAAAAGAAAATATGAGTAGGTCTACTACCCGTGTGTTATTATTAAATATGTTTTGAACTAGTATTTGGTTGTATAAATTAGGAATATTAGGAAATCAAAGCAAATTATATAACTAGTCAATTTTAAATGAGAAATTCTTTCAAAACTTTTGGGATATTAAATTATTAGTTCATAATTCTGATGGTAGGTAATAATGTTAAGTGTGTTTTTCAGCTATTTACAAAGAAGAAGAAAAAAGTCTAGCAAACGAGATATCACTGAAAAACCAAATATTCTATTGAATAGTATTTCTAAATAAGAAATATAACTGTATCCTACACAAGCTACAACATACTGCATGCCCTTATGTTTTGAGCAAACAATGAGAGTAATTTAATAAATAAATATACATATTTCTGTCAAAATATGTTCATACTGCATACATAAATGAACTACAATAAAACATACCGATTTAGTAAAAATAGATGTATACATCCAAGTGCTATCATTGCTGGATGATCCAACCAACAGGTGATATTCTAAAATATTCATACATAAAATACCCGACACAGCACCAACTAAGGTATAAGCAGTTCTACACACGCCTTCAACAAGCAAACTACCTACTGCAACTATAACTTAAAATAGTTTCAAACCAATAGGTACTGGAGAAAGCCAGGAGATCAAATATCTTGAATACTCTAAGGTGAGTTAGGAGGACGTCTTCACAAAATGCACAGCTTGTCTGTTTTATGAGACAAGCTGCGCTAAATTACAGAAGATCACAAGGAGCCAAGGGACAAAACTAAGACCTACTTCAGCTTCATTAGTAAATAAGTAATGTTAAATATTACCAAGGATGACCAAAACTTACCCATACCAAAAAACGAAATTGTTTGAACTAAAGAAGTTGAAACAAATTAAAACCAATTTAAAGGATAGTCTTAATATTTCTTTTAATTGTTCTGCTATATATGTTTTATTTTTCAATATAAAAGTTATATTTGATGGTGTTAATATACAAAACTGTGGTATTGTGGATAAAACTTACTTTGAACACAAGTAAGTAGAAAGCTAAAAGATGGAATAAATTTAAGATCTGGATAATGGTAAGAAAACAATAAAATATTTGTTTTGAGGGCTTTTGCTGGTATTTGACTTGAAACTTATGTTTTCAAGCTTTGAACTCCATTGAGGAAATGATCATTCTCAAACTCAACATTTTGGTTGTAGTTACAACAACCAAAAATTCATGAAATTATTATTCCCTCAACATGGCTCATGCCTTAAGACATTAGTTTCAATTTCAATACAAAATATTTTACTAAAGCAAACATGTTTCGGAAGAATGTTAGTTTTATGAACAATGTTTTACAGAGTTGAGTATGAACATATGTATTTTATTATATTTTGAATCAAAACCTAAATTAGTTTGAAAAACTGAAATACACGAAAGAAACAAAATACTTAAACATGGATACAAATAATTATAATCTGGATATTATTTCCAATGTAATGAATCCAATATAGATTCCATTAATATCTTAGAATTATAAATTATACCGGTAATTAATAACAGCATGTTAAGTCCATAAATTTTAAACATTCTAGGGTTATAAACTGTAGAAGTCGTATAGTGCAGTGTTAAAAGAACTCTCTAATTATAAGTTTACACTCACACCATAAATAAATGTAAAATGTTTATATTCATTGAAAAAGTGTAAAAATAGGTTCTTGAAGAAATTTACGTTTGCTTTAAATTGTACTTTGAATTTACAAATTATAAACACATCTTCTTTCCATTATATTTACATTAAACAAAAATCTGGGAATCATTCAAATTCTATAAATATAGGACCACTATTGAACTCCATTCTTAAATAGCCCCTGTTTTTCTTTGTGAGTTATTTATATCTAATAATATTAATATTCAGTTCTGTATTTTTCCTTTATTTTAATGATTCTTTTTATATGTTCTTATTTATGTGTCTTATCTTTTTTTACCAAATTGTTTTTTCTATCCTTAGAGTGTATTGGTTTTCTCTTTTAAGAAATTGCATTGGTTCCTTTAGTAGAGTTCTGATAGAGTTAAATCTAGTTTAGGTATTGAGCATTAATTATCTATCTATCCAGTACCGGCAGTCTGAACGAAGAACTGTGTTCCTGTTTTTACTGTAAAAGCCAAAGTGAATGTTTTGTTTTATTTGTTCTTTTATCGATGAGAAAGTGATAATTAAAAATAAGGTGAATCATAAACAAACATAGATACAAATAAATATAATCAGTTGAATAAATTTTAAAAAACAAGCAATCTTTTATAATTCTATATTAATGAGTGCAACCAGTGAACTCAAAGAAGAGATGTATTCTAAGAGCATCATACAGGGGTTTGGTTAGGCCCAGCTTACTCATGGGTTGGAATTTTTTTTTTATATTAATTATAAAGTTCATTGTGGTAGGCAAAATATGTCCAACTGGGTTTAAATGGGCATACCATTCAAACCAAATACAGCATATTTATTTTCTGTTAGTCTGGCAGACACTGGAATCTTAGAATTAATGTTATTTGTGTCAAATCAAACTAAACAAAAATAGTTGTTTTGCTTAGACAATATACTATCCAAACATGGAAGGATTTTCTATTGCTTCTAAGGTGTTTCACAACAGTGATTATTTGTTAAAAACCAATGAGAATATACAATTGGCTCACACATGATATGCTGGAAACAAAGTACTCTTTGCTATCATTGATTGCCGCAAGCCAAAATTAAACAAATAAAATTTGCATCAAGTAAACACAAGTCTTCATTTTGCTAAATCATAATTGGTTCAGAAAACAGAATGTGTTTACATACTACAGTGAAGGTTCTTCCAATTAAGTAAACATGTAGATGAAAAGAAGCCGCTTGTGTAATCAAGACAAACGATGGACACTGAATGCAGGTTGAGTCAGGACTAATAATTCTTGAGTGTAATATACTTGATCTCTTATTGCTCCCATCATCTTTATCGAGTAGGAGGAATGGTTGTGGAGGTTAAGGATCAAATAAATAATGGGTATTATTCTATTCCTTCCTTCAAAATTGCTATAAGGTGTAAAGTAACAGACACAATATTGCATTTTGTTGTGTAAGTTCCATTTATTTAGTCCTCTACTTTCTTTCATCTTTAACAAAAGGCACCTCAAAACGTGAAAAGTAGTTGTTCTTAAATAGTTTTAAATTTGTAGTACGAAGCATTTTAAATATTTATTTCTATTTCAAGGCTCCAAAAATGAAAGGCGTCAACTGTTAATAGTTAAACTCTATCCATTATTGTAAGTGGAACATTACTTGAAACCGTTGTGAAATAAACTGGTGCCAACATTGGCAGCATAAACTAGTTTTATCACTGTATAGAGTGTGTATAAATAATAAGAATATAAATATTTTTGAAAACATTTTGTACTCATACCAAAATGCAACTTAAAAACTCAGATTTATGTTAAGTTCATTTCAACCACAAAATTTCAATTTCTACATATGAAGGAAAGAAATCGATTACCATAATATAAATGTATACGGTTTAGAACACTGTTATTTTTTGATGAATAAACAAACCTCAAAGTAATGCAATAAATGTAGTTCAAACAGTGACAATTTGTTTCAAAAAAGCTAGCTATATAATCAGAATAAATAATGTATCTGTAAAACCATTTCATTAAATAAAATGGCATTACAATCTATAATTGACCCTCCCTTCTTTCCTTATATGATGATTAGTTGTTTGGTAAAGTTTAATGTTTCTCAGAAATACCACAAAACATCAGTTGATGTTCATGGTTTGAAATTAAAAATATCAGTGTTCTAATAAGATTGTTATTAAGGAAGGAATGCAGTGGTGTAGTGAAACAAAAATATATCAAATTATATTCTTAATCTTACTATAAAATTGGAACAGTATTTTCCTCGGCAATGTATACAGTTCATATTACACCACACTGCAAAAAAAGTATATCAAGTGAAATAAAATGTTTGTTGGTGGTGAGGGCAGGGGGACAGGGAAAGGGAGGCGGGCAGGCACATCATTCAGATAAAATCAAATTGGCAAACATGAGCTATTACAGTATGGTTCGGGATTTTCCAATTTTGATAGTTCACAATAAATTGTTCTGTTATCGCTAAGTTTGGCACTACATCACTGCAGGAAAAGTGTTTGGGGATGGTACCGAGCTAAGCATGTAGAAGAAAGGTTATTTTTGTTTGGAGAGTTGGTTGTCGAACCTGTCTCCATCTTGCGAGCCCTCCCCATCGCTGGAGGCACTCGAACCCTGTTTCACCAGGTACCGCACATCATCTGGCAAAATCTCCTCACTTCTATGGACGGTAAACGAAGTTTTGCCTTTACGCCCGAAACCTAACCTACGCTTGCGACCTGGTAGGGTTGGCACACAACAACACGCAACTTGATGTTAGCACGAGGAGGTATTCACAAATAATGTATACATATAAAAATACACACAAAGTCAACAAATATATATTTATAAAGAAAACCTATTTTGACTTTATGAGGTAATTGTATTATCTTTTGAAGAAGGCACAGGAAAGGTGGATAGAAACATATAAAAGGAACAAACAATATATATTTCTATGAACCTTTCCTGTACCTTCTTCAAAATATAATAAAAATATATACAGATCAAAGTGAGTGAAGTGAGCAACCTTCAGATAACTATTCTAGAGTTTAATAGGTGGGGAAACAAATAGTCTTTACTAAAAATTCTCTATCGTAAGGGGTCAACCTTTTTGAATTTGAAAAGCTACTGGTATTTTAAAATTTTAACTATCAAACATAGTTTTATTTAAATTAAAAAAATTATGAACAGAACCCTTTGTTTTTATAATCTCATTTAAATCTAAATTGTATATAGGAACTATTGACAAATAACACAATATCCTCGCAAATAACAAATGGGTAAAAAAGGACAAAGCAATACAAAGAATTTACCCAAAGTAAAATTCTTCTTTGTACCCTTAAGTGTACTACTAGATCCAATGCAAAAAAGATAAATAAAATATGTTAATGGATTGGAAAGATATACTTAAGTTTATGTTTGGTAACAATGAATTAAGGTTTGAATTTTTGATAAAAGGTCAATAATTAATCACTTAAAGCCTTTTCTGACAGTTGAAAAGTTGCTAAAAATAGCTTTGGACTCATCCAACTCAAAATTATATATTTGTTTAATTACTTGTGAAATATTATGTAGAATGACTTCATTGTAATATTTACAAAACATATTTGCAAGGCGGATGAATGAAAAAAGAAACAACTTTAATTTAAAATATCACAAAAGGCAGAAAAAAAATTACACAAACTATACCAGAAAAGTGTGAATGCAAAAGCCCAAATTTAATAGCAAACACACCACAGTAATCAACTTAAGGCCGTAATTTAATGAGTGTCCTGCTATCTTCTAATAAAGACAAACTTTATGTTACCTGAAAATTATTTGGCAGGTGTGTAGTTCTTGCTATTCTACTCCCCCCTCAATGTTTATTAATTCAAAGACAGAAATTTCTTAAATGGTACTTGGAATTAATTAGTTGAATCCCTTAGCACTATTGTCTTAGAAATATAATTCACACACAATACTTCAAAGAGTGGTTTAATACTAGTCTATAACAAATATCAGATATTTAACAACTAATGATGGGATTGGCAATTACTGACACGTCGTCGTATACCCAGAATATAAGAACAATAGCAAGTGTCCCAACAAACATTCCATTTCAGTAAAATCAGCCTTTCAAAAACGAATGCTAATGTTGAGTGTTAGCCACTTAACAATATACATATTGTCAAATAAGTATAAAAAATAAAAATATTTGAAATCAAGGAGCCAGATATTAAAGTAAATTGTTTTTTGAATATTAAATTGATTTTAGAATAGCTTTGGCAAAGAAAAAATGTAACTGTTTTGATGTGGCTATATAGTTAATGCAAGTTCAAACTATGTCGATATTACAGTGAGTTTCTATGTAAAACCTCGATAACTGTATTGCCAACCAGGGGTGGAATGGCAGGTTCCAAGTGGCCTATCACAACAAAAATGATTACCCTTTACATACCACTGAAGTTATGTTTCAGTGTGAGATGAAGTATTTATATTTGTATTATTATGTTAAACCTTGAGGGAATTCCAACTAATTTTTAATTATTTTTTTAGCACCCCGTCTTACTACTCATTCAGGTAAAACGCTTATGTACTAATTAATTAAGCTAATGGGTTAGAAATTAAGAAGGTTGAATATTGGGGAAGTGAACCCACATTTGTGTGGAGGGAGAGTGAAAAACAATTTAGGAAAAAAAAAACCACCAGTTCATTCTCCCCGGCCTCGACAGTCTAGCTAAATATGAAACTAGCATGTTAGCTAACTACATCACCAAGGAGGGTTTTTAATTATGATATCACTGTTAGTCCACTTAAACAACAGTTTCTACCTTCTACTTAAATTAGCAGAAATGATTCTAAATTGTTAGACAATAGCTAGGCGTCTGTTTTTGAAATATTAAGTTTGTAAATTGATTCTCCAGGTGCTTCTTGTGGAAATTACAAAACTAGTTATCAATATCATCAATTGTTTCCAGACTGTGGCAGGGCAGTTTAGTAAAATGCCTCCATCTTACTTTATCCTTCCACCATTCTTCCTACTTTAATTTATTCCATTCTTCTCCTCTCTCACCTGAACACTTTCTGTTATCTGCTCCTCCCATCTCTTTCATTGCCTCCCTTGCGGCCTTTTACCTACATACTTCATTTCCAACATTTTATTTGGCGCTCTCTTATTTTCCACCCTCATTACATACTGATACCATCTAGGTATTGCTTTCTCTATCTTATGTACTCTCTGTACCCCCACTCTTTCCCAAATAGCTTCATTCCTAATTTTGTTTCACCTCATAACAGATAATATGGTTCTCAAAAACTTAATTACCATGGCCTCCACTTTCCTAGTCTCTCTCATGTTTGATGTCCATATTTCTGCTGCATATGTGACAATGGCTACAAAGTACGCCCTGTAAAACACTTACTTACACTTTAAGGGCACTTCTCTTCTCCATAGCAAGTCTCTTCTTACACACCTATAAAATAACTCCCCCTGCTATCATCTTCTCATTAAATCCTCTCTACTTTCACATTTATACTCAACCATACCCAGAAGGTATTTTAAGTTCTGTACTTTTCTCAGCTCCATTCCGTCCAACATTATTGCTTTACTAGGCCTTATCCTTTTCCTTGTCATTACCATCACTTCACACTTTGCCATACTAAATTTCATTCCACTCTCTTTCACTTCCTCATTCCATTCTTGTAATGTTCCTGTACTTTGTCTTCCTTCTCCCCCCATACCACAAAGACATCAGCAAACATGGCTTTCATTCTTTCCTTTCCTCAACAAGTTTTCCTGCCACTTTATTCATAAAGTTTCCATTACCATTTCAAATAGTAATAGATAGAGGACACTGCCCTACTTCCCTCCATTTTTTATTTAGAACTCCTCCCTTCTCAGTCTTAACAAAACACCTGTTATCCTCATACATGCTTTTCACTCTCATTAAAACACCTCTTTCCACTTCAGCCTTCTACATCGCTTTTGACATTTTATTTCTATCCATGCTATCATATGCCTTCTCCACATCCATAAATATCATTACCAAGTTTTTCCCATATTCATACTTTCTTTCCATCAGTTGTTATAATATGGCAAAGATAAATTCTATCGTAGACCTCTGTTCCCTGAATCCACGCTGTTCCTATTTCTACCTTCTTTAATTTTATTTCTTATTCTTTTTACCAGTATATTTCTATATATTTTTGTACAGTGGCACATCAGAGTTATCCTTCTATAATTTGTACACCTCTTCCTGTTTCCTTTCGTATGTATTATAGCTCCCCTTTTCCAGTCTTACAGTACTTTGTTCTCCTGCTAAACCACTCTCAGCACCCTGTATAACCATTGTATACCTACTTCACATGTTGTTCTTATCATTTCCAAAGTCATTTCGTCCACACCTGGTGCTTTTTTTTGTTTCATCCTTTTTAATACGTCCTCCACCTCTTTCCCCCTCTTCTGTTATTTCTTCCTGGGTTATTAACGAGGTAGTGACACGCAATACATGGAACCTACCTAGTGGGTTCTGTTTAGCCTCTCCTACTCAATCCTGATCTCAATGCCAAGTGGTGTACCTTGAGATCAGAGTAACCTGGGAGATTGGGTTGAACCCCAGTGTAAACCAGGTCAGGTGCAGATGAGAAACAGGGGACTGGTCAGAGCCAAAACCAACAAGCCTGGAACAGGGTTTGGCCAGTTTACTTCCAGCTGGGTGGGCTGGGAATGTGAGGCTTGTTGATGATTAGCTAAGTCATCATCAGCACCCATAGCCTCAGTTAGGGAAAGGTGCCACCAAGAGAAGGTCTACCTGAGGACCTATAAGTGGCAGCCCTGATACTCAGGTGTAGGCCACGACAGGTGTTGTATGCCAGTGGCTGAAACAAACCCATACTCAAGAAAACAAAGTTAAATGCTGGATTATAAAAAAAATTACAACATTCGTAATAGTTAGTGTTCACTAACAAATGCTTATATCCCTGGGTTAAGAAATTGTTTATGAACAACAGCAAGAAACAACAAAGAGGACAGTATTACATAAAATATTATTGTATTATTTTCACAAATGATTTATTCTGTGCACTCATTAGAATTTTTGATCAAAATTTAATAACAATAATTTATAATCAAATGGATAGCTTTATTTTAGTTCAAAATAGTATCATCAGCCCATAACCAAACCGTCAACTTAGGGATTATTCAGTATAGTGAGTAAATGACAGCCACAGATATACAATTACCAATCTAACCAGGCCTAATCTAACTATCCTTTCAGCTTGGTTTTCTTCACTAACACTTACTTTACACTATTGTACAGTGTTTCTCATCATCAGCATCACCATCTTCATCATCATCATCTGTTTCCTACCTGTGACCTGGGTCAGTTCAGTAAAATGCCTCCATCTTCCTCTATCCTTCCCCCACTCTTTCTCCTTTAATTTCTTCCATTCTTCTCTTCTCACTTGAACACACTCTGTTATCTGCTCCTCTCATCTTTTTCTTGACCTCCCCTGAGGTCTTTTTTCATCCTCATTACATACCCATACTATTTCAGTCTTGCTTCCTCTACTATCTCATGTACTCCCTGTACACCAACTCTTCCCCGGATAACTCCGTTCCTAACCTTGTTTTTCCTCGTGACAGCTAACATTCTCCTCACAAACTTCATTCCCATGGCTTCCACTCTCCTAGTCTCTCTTACATTCATTGTCCATGTTTCTGCTGCATATGTTATATTACATGCTACATTATCTTATTATACATTTCCAAGCCATCACACACTAATACATTTCACAATCTTAGTGAGATTTTTAATTTTTACAGTTTAAAAACTATATAAAATCAAAGACCAACATAGTTAAATTTCAATTGTCAAATATAACAGTTTTTATTTTGTAACAAATGCAAAAGTTATTGTTTTAACAACTTTAATTTGTTCACAAAAGATCAACATTAAAGATAGTGTTACTAAATCAGACGCTGCTGTATTAGCACCTTTATTCAATTACTGTGCAAATTAGTTTGTGTATTAAATTGAGAATTTAGATAAATAGCATTATTCATTTTTGATACAAACTTATACATTTAGACATAGGACCATCACATCATTAAATACCTCACATCTTTAAGGATATATGAGATTCAATGATTATGCATTTAATTTGAGATTTTAAAAAAAATCTTATTTTTTAGGGAAAATTTGAATTGTTATTTGTGTATGAGCTTTCATACAGTTTATTTGTAGTGTGATCCAACAAATATATAGGATAAACTTAGAAACTATAACCAAAACCATTAATTTACCACTTAACTGAAGTATAAATGTTTAATTACTTATTATATCGACAAATTAAGGTTTTGTTTTATTACATTTTATCTAGCTTACTTTATACCCTATATACGAAGTTAGGGCCCTTGGCCCTGTCGAGTGCGAGTCTAAAACCTATTTTGTGGTATTGTGGGCGGGAGGGTGAAAGGCACAGCGGATCACAAAAACCGTTGATGATGCTAGCTACCAGACAGGTCTTGTGGAAAAATCATACGTTTGGAAATATCAGTTTTTTCGAGAACGAGTGAAATTTTTATGTTAATATTTTCAAGACCCCTTATAAGATAGTGTATTATTAATTGTTACATTTTATCGATAGTTGGTCACTGTTAAAATCATAGAGGAAGTGTGTATATAAAAAGTATAACTTAATCAACATGCTTCTATTCTTGAAGAAACCGTTTCCAAAAAGAAAATTGCAAAACAATAAAAATTCATAAAGATAACCATTTGTTCTCATGGCTTTGCATTTCCATGCCATATGAAAATGGCCAATCACCTTAAATAACATTACTTTTTCCATTATGCTTATTATGTTTTCTAATATTCAAATTTTGATTCAAGATTTGAAAAAATTAAGTTTAATTTTCATAAATTAGTGGATTTGACCCATCCCCAAATAGATGTATGTAAAGTTTAGTTAAAATTCATATTGGTCAATGTGTATGAACTGAGTTTTGTGAATTAAGGCTGGATAAAATGGATTAAACTAGTTTAATAGTTACTGATCCAAAGGTCCCAGGTTTGATTCCTGTGTCCAGGTGTAATTTGTCAATTTAAATAATATAAAATTTGATAGTTTGTTACACATGATTTTGCTTGTTGTCTGGTTGTGCACTAGAGATATTCAGTTTTAAAAATTTGAATCATTTACGGGAGTCAAAAAGGGAGTGTAGTGGGAGTGCCTTTGAAAACTAATTTGAACTTAAGTAAATTGCACTTAAGGTGAAATTTAGACACACCCATATATATATATATATATATATATATATATATAGTGATATAGTATGCAAACATAAAATAATTATCGTGTATAAGATAGATAACACATATTTTAAAAGTTATGTATCCATAAAGTAAGTACTAAAGTTGAATTGACATCAAAATATTTGAAGTAAAATAAAATAAATGATTGCCTAATGGCTTGGAAATGCATATTTGATAAAAATAATAATTGAAAAACATCGCAAAGAAAAGTTTTTAATAATAGAATTTTAATAAATTATGTGTGAAAAGCTCAACAAGTTTCCACATGTTGCTTCAAATGGATAGTTTAGAATGAAGTTATTTTTACCTATGTGAACTGTTCACATTTAGCTAAACTAATCAAGTAAAAAGTAGGTATACATACACAAATACATAATCACGCCATTCCCTTACAAGGTAAGCAAAAAACTGTGCATATAGCCAAGAAATCAACAACTCCATACTTAATCCATTCTCACTAAATTTCTTCACACTTCTCTACCCTTGCATACTCCCTTTGTTTCAACAACATAAATACAGAGAATAATGCATGCTCTTTTAATCTTTGAACTTCTAGTATTTTTCTTTTTCACACAGTTGTCTACAACATTTAACCACTTCTTACATGGCCTACCCCTTGCTTTTGATTCACACAGTCTTTCATCAAATATTTGCTTTATCACTCAATCCATACTCATTCTTTCAACATGCTCAAACCAAAGTAAGATGCCTCTTTAATATTTACCTATTGGATTCCCTTTCAAACCACAATCATTTAGCACCCATTTATTACTGACTCCATTCATTGGAGTATTTCCCTATACATTTCTTAAATATCTCATTCCAATCACATTCACATTATTCTTGTGTTTCTTCTGACAAACCCACGTTTTACAACTGTTCAACAATGTTAGTGTTAACACACTTTTATAAAGTGCCATATTTAACGCTTTTAATACTGATTTATTTTTTGCAATAGTCCACAACTAATTTACTGTCGATTCCACCATCTATAATTCAATTTTTACCAAAAATTTTTGCCAGATGCAAAAATCATTCACTTGTTTTAAAAGTTTTCCATTTATACTAAGCTGACAATCATTTCCTGATCTGTCCTTATCAAAAACTATCACATTAATTTTGGATACATTTATATGAAGATCGATTCTGTTTGTCGCTATATTCAAATGATTTTATGCATTCTGAAAGTCACTTTCATTTTCAACCATTACTACAGCATCATCTGCATATAGGAGCACTCTCCCATTTACTTTATCCATTTGCATACCAATAGCATCTCTTATACATTTATTCATATATACATTAAACAACCACGGAAGCATAACACAACCTTATCTAACACCCTGTTCAATGTCAAACCATTCACTCAAAACTCCATCCACCAAAGCCTCATCACTTTTAATAACATTTTCACTATTTTCTGATAATTTATCTATGTTTTTGTCAGACAATTGCTCAAAATACTCCCTTCATCACTCTTTAGTACTGTTTTCAGCCCAGATAATCTCACCCCATTCATTCTAAATGCCATAGGTATTTCCTTGCACTCCTTGGTTTCATTATCTTTACCTACTTCCAGGACAGCTTCTTATTTCCTTTAAAATTATTCTGCAATCTTTAGCCTTCTTTAATCTCATTTGCTCACTACTCTACTTTGCTACTTTCTTTGCATTCAACTTTTTCTATTTATCTATGTCCCTTAACCTCTTACATTTTGTTTCACTTTTCACAGCAATAATTCGTTTGTATGAATCTTTCTTTTCTCTCACAGCCTCTTTCACCTGTTCATTCCCCCATTTATTTCAACATTTCATTCATGCTCGTGTAAAGTTAATTTTTGGTTCAGCAATATTTTATATTGCACTCTCACATTTTTACCCTGCAATTTTTCTACTTACATTGTTACTTGCTTAGTACTCTTGCACCGTTTTCTCACAAAATTCCTACCTAATTCAACTACTGAGATCACTAGGAAGTGATCTGTTCTTCAGTCCAGCTCCAGGCACAGCCCTAGTATTCTTTACTAAACTTCTAAGTCTTTCATTATACACCACAAAATCATTCATCATTCTCAAATCATCCCATTGCAATATTTATAAATGAATATCTTTGTGCGTAAACTATGTGTTCAACACAAATAAACCTTTTTCTAAACACACTCTCACCAACTCATTAACATTCTAGTAAATCAGAATTAAGGTATAATCTAGCTACATTTGTGTGAAGGGAGAATATGAAATCATTTAAGAAAAATCCCTCAGTACACCTAGCTGAGATTTGATCTCTGAGCATCTTGTCATTGGCAAATCATACTAGACAAGCATTACATTTAGTTATTAAGTCCACTTTCTGGGGTTTAATGTCTGTCTACTGAGTCAAGAGCCTCAGGTTCAATTCCTTGCATGGATGAAAAATTTATCATTGGGGAAATGTGGGTTTCCCCTTTCACAGTACTGAATTAATGGCTGGGGGCTGGCCGTTGTGTCTGTTTTAGACTTAAGTTAGTCAATAAGTCATATGCTGATATAATCAGCCTGCTTAGAAAGTGCATGTTAAATACCTAAGAAAAATTAAGAGTATAGCATGTACTTTTAAAGATAAGGTGTTAATATTTGTAGTTTTTTGTGAATTAAAATGTGTGACATTGGGTACCTACAATAAAAACCTAGTTTTTAGTTTTCAACATAAAATAAAACTATCTACACTGTGTATAGAACACTAATTAATGTGGAATACAGACAAACAATTTGTCGATAAACTGCCTCACTTTATACCCCGGAAGGGGTAATTTGATTTCTAATCATGAGGGTTTGGTTTGGTAAAATAGTGTTATCAATTTAATCTTTGTCATATCCAGGAGTAAAATCCCTTTAATCAATTTTCTTGCATGACCAAATCACAGGGTTTGTAGTAAAGTCCAGCCATAGGTAAGAATGTTGTGATGTTTGTGCAGATTTAGAAAGCTAGTCCTTAAATATGTGATTGTGTGTTTATTAGTGTTTCATCCAAACAATTTCTACTCCAGTTTTATCCATACATTTACCAATTATCATAAACTATACATAAATCTTAAATAGGAGGGTGTAGCTTGCAGTTACTATGCTCTTGAGTAAACTGTGTGCTGGCCATCAATAAGTGAGTATTTCTAAAGAGATCTTGAAATTTTTATCAAAAGAAATACTAGAAAGTATAGAACAGTAAAAAAATCAAAAATAAATAAAGTATCTGCTAAAAATGTTTATTTTGTTAGTGGCTTCAAATGAATTTAGTCCAGATGTATTTAAGTAATGATTTATACAACTCATATTCATTTTTTGAAGTACCAAAGATTTCTGATAGGATGTTCAGTTAAACACAAATATTGCCTTTAAATAAACTGTTCTAATAATTTCTATAACATACACCAATCACTAATTAAAGTGTAGCACTAATTAATTATGTAAATAAAAAATATAATATGATGTATTTAATATACTAAAATCTACTAAGTATGATTTCCGCAAATAATACTAAGGCCAAGAGTAAGTATTTAGGAAAATATTTGTTTTAAAGATTTTTTTATTTCTAGTTTTGAAAATCATACATTGTATTATAGTCATGAAGAAAAGTATTATTCAAGAAAGATGAGGAAACTAATATTAAGTTTGTTTTATTCACTTCGCCACATAATGAGGAACAAACACCAAGACAAAATGAGGTGAACCACAAACTTTACAAGTGACATATTTCTTTCAATAATGCTCTTTTTCTTGTCCATAATACCCAATTATAGAGAATATAAAATTAGATTTCTCAGAAAAAAAATTAGATATGTCAGACCTTTTTTCAAGGGGGGAGAGGCGGCGCCCCACTGCTCATTGGCTGACATCCCTGCAAACACTTCACTAGGATCAGAAACTGGTAGCAAGGGAGACACCATAGAGCATCGATTAGCCAAAAACAAAACCACACTTGACTTTGATAGACAAACATGGAATCACATATCCCACCAGGCATTTGGAAGGCCGGAGTTTATAGTATTGACTGGGCATATCTTAAACAAACGTTGGCATAAGTGTTTGTTACAACGAAACACAAATTGAAAAATAAGATATTGTTGTTCATTCCAACAAAGCATATGAAACCACCCCAATTCCATTCTGATAAGAAAATTTGGGTCATAATTTTATTTTCATAAGAAAAATGTTAGAAAATAAATTAATGCACTATTGCAATAATTTTTTATAAAAATTATTACTCCCATTCTTTCTCTCTTTTTCTCTCTCTATCTCTCTCTCATATATAAGATACATAGACATCAAATGCATGTGTTCTAATGTGTTGAACACATTTGATCATTTTATATTTTTCAAGATAGTCATTAAATAGATATAGAAACTTAATAGATTTATGTTGAAAGATTATGTCAAAATTAATTTTCTTAATTTAATGCAAGCCAGATATTTTAATGATAATCAGCCTTCCATACGCCTAGCCTAATATGTACACCTCCCAATGATTAAATAAAATTAGAGGAACATTGCTTAGGTTGAAAAGAGTACTAAATTATGAGATATGCTATAAGAGTCTACCCTAAAAAATCACAAAGAATTGAAGAATAAATGGTAAATATCCCACCAAAATTTGATCATCATAAATTTTATATAATTTTTAGCTTATGTGTGTCGAGGATTTATATATAAGATAGAAATGCATTTTAAATATAATTTAATTTTTGGATAATCGATTCTCTAGTTAAAATGTCATTCCAAGAAAAAGAAATGCTTATTCATGGCCTTATTATGAAAGATTAAGAAGAGCATTTCAACCAATAGTTTTCTTTATAATACACAACATTTACAATACTGTTAGATTAATAAGTGGACACTTGTTTTATTTAAGACTTCCTACAAACACTAACAAACATGCACAACTCATGTAAGGATCATGTGTGGATGGCATTTAGTATTTGCTGATCTACAATTACATATACGTGAGGGTGTGTAACCCAAATGATCAACACCAAACTTAAAATTATATAAAGAGATATCATGGCTACATCAAAAATTTCAGTTGTGACAGAAAAAGGGAGAAATCACTGAACGTATTCACGTTAAATTGTCATTATTAAAAATCTTTAACTTATATTTAGGAAACTGATAAGCGATTTTTATTCTTTAATTTCTAATAATAATAAATGAACCAGATAGTTTTAAAAAATTAACGTATTTTCTAAGAAATTAATTAAAACCAATATCACAAGTCAGTTTTTAATTACTTTACATTATTTCACAGTGTTTCTACACTGTCTTACTCTACATAGGTCAGTTTTCGATATTACAAAGATATGGTACATATTAAGTGTTGGGTAATTTGTACAAAATTAAACAATGAATATAAAATCAATTAATATATCAGAATTATTTTGTAAATTAGGTTTTAAATGTTGTAAATATCAAAGAAATTGAAGTTATATCTACAATTTTAATCACAGTGCATTAGTATTTTAAATATTAAAAGGTAGAAGTGTGTAATTGTAAAAAAAATTTAGTTAAAAAGAAAAATTAATAGAAATAAAATGTATGCCATAAATGATAAAAATAAGCAATATAATTATGTAGAAAAATAAAATTTAAAAGAATTTATAAATATGTTATTTAAGGAAGCTATTGACTATTTTTGAAACATGTACCTAACCTGTCAATAGGATACTAGCTAGAGGTGTATGAATAATAAAAAAACTTTGACTTTGCTTCAAATATATGACAGTGTCGATATAATTCATTATAATTCTCACTTTGAAAATTATAATTTAAACTTTGTAAAAATAAATAAATAAAGATCTGAAATACACATTTATATTCAATATTTGTCATTTTGCGCTGTTATATTTATATGATAATTAATATTTACATATCAAAAATCTATAGAAAATTGAGTTAAAACGTTTAATAATGGCTTGATTTATGTTGAATATCTTTACATTAAAAAGTTTTTATTAGATTTATTGTCTAATGTTACATAAATATACATAATGTGTTATTATTTTCCTACATGAACCAACAACAATAATCTTCAAACTTTATTTAGCTTAGGGAATATTTTATATATCCGATTCAGCTTCCCTTCAAATCTAAAAAGTGGACTTCTCACACCTCTATAAACTGGTGATAATATTGCTAGTAAGTTAAGTTTATGTAAAAATAATATATGGTTCACGTGAAAAAACAAAAATGTTATGTCCTCAATCCCAAAAATGAAGGAAATTTGCCTCTTTCTCTTACTAAGAGGCAGTCAACTGCCTAGGTATCACCCTCTAATGTGTGTATGTGTATTTCTCTAACATATACAGCAGTGAGGGTGAATGGAATGAGCATAGTGGTTGTAAGTCACCTGTGGCAGAGAGTTGTGACGTCGAACTACTTTTCTTGCCCAGTCCCATGGATTGTTTACTGCTGCTACTGCTGACGCCAGCCATTTTGCGTCGAGATCCGTCCATGCTATGGACGTGACTCACCGCTGTATCACTCAAGCTACCATCTGTTGACAACAACTTATTCAATGAGAAAGAGTTATTTGTTCAAACAAGGCAACAACTTCCTTTAAACTGGCATAATCAGCTCAGCTCTAGTGTTATTTATATTGATCTGAGAGGGCAAGGTTTAAATACTTGTGTCTTCAAATTGTTAATATATAATGTATTATCATGAAAGTTGCTAAAACACTTCCCTAAAAATATTCACACTTCCTCAGAATTAATATACTAAGTTTCTAGATAAAGGGGACAACTTGACTCAATATAGTAACAACTTGTTCCAACATGCTTGGAACTAGTTGTAATAACTGAAAGAAACAACGTGTGTAAATTACGAACCTCATCAATGTATTGTAATGCCTCATCGATTTATACACTTAATTATGTTCATATCAGTTATCTAAATAAAATTAACATACATTTTACAACATTCAACCATTTTATTAATTCTACTTATGTAATACATCAAGTTTTGTTTGGATACAAACAATTTATTTTTATTTAGATATAATTTGCTAGAAATGAATTGTATAAACTTTGACATATACCTATGTGTTTAATGGTTGAGGATTGTACCTTTTAAAAATATTGTGATAATGTCACTATGTTATAAGTGCTTATATTTTCAAACCTTGATATAATTTTCTCTGAAGTTAAAAATATTTGGTTACTCTCCCAGAATTAAGTAAATGTTCATTACAAATATTTACTTTTTAAATAATTTAAAACATGCATTACAAGAAATCAAGTCATCAGCAAACATCATGGCGTTCATTCTTTCCTCCTTGAGTTTTCCTGCCACTGTGATAGCTTGATGGTATGGGGGGAGCAGGAAGAGGAAGTACAAGAATAGGAATGGAGGAAGGAAGTTAAAGAGCATGAAATGAAATTTAGTGTGGCAAAGTGTGATATGATGGTAATTACAAGGAAGAGGATAAGCTATAAGGTTGAATGGAGTAGAAATTAGAAAAGTAAAAAATGTAAAATATCTTGGAAGCATGATTGAGACTAAAGGTGGAAGTAGAGAGGATTTAATAAGTAGAGGTCAGCAGGGAGAGTTGTTCTATAGGTGTGTAAGAGACCTGCTATGGAGAAGAGAAGTGCCCTTGAAGTGTAAGGAAGTGTTGTAAAGGGCATACTTTGTAGCCATTGTCACACATGCAGCAGAAACATGGACAGTGAATGAAAGAGAGACTAGGAAAGTGGAGGATATGGGAATGAAGACTGCGAGGAGCATGTTAGCTGTCAAGAGGATAAACAATATTGAGAATGAAGTTATTTAGGAAAGAGTTGGAGTACCAAAGGTATACGAGGTAGTAGAGGAAGCAATACTTGAGATGGTATGGGCATGTAATGAGGATGGAAAGAGAGAGGATGCCAAAGAAAATTTTGGAAATAAGATAGGTAGGAAAAAGACCACAAGGGAGGCCAAGAAAAATATGGGAGGAGCAGATAACAGAAAATGTGCAAGTGAAAGGAGGAGAATGGAAGAAATTAAAGGAGGAAGAATGGTGGAAGGATAGAGGAAGATGGAGGCATTTTACTAAACTGACTTGGCCCCAAGCTGGAAACAGATAATGATAATGATGATTAAGTCGATTTAGTGTGAGTCAGCTTGTTTGTAGTAAGTTACAGTCTATGGTGCCAAATGGTGTGTGAGGCTTATTTGAAATATTTGTATTGCCAATTCACTTTAACTATCTAAATGACTATTAGAATGGTGAGCACAAGAGCAAAGTCTAAGTGCACCATACTCACCAGCCTTCTCATCAGGAGGCACATCAGCATTGGAGAGACTCCTTGTGAAGGTTCCCCTCTTGCTGCTGCCTGTGTTGCCACCCTGGCTACTGCTGTGATGAGGGCCTGTTGAGCGCTGACCCACTCCACCTCCGCTGCTGCCGTAGTCACTGCTTCGTGGGGTAAGGGGCGAAGCAGAGGCAAAGGATAAGGTAATTTTGCTAGCACTGTTAGTGATATCGGGAGCCAGCGAGGACTTACAACTACCACTTATTACATATTCAAGCTGCATGTCAGAATTATTTAAATTTAGATCCTCAACAGTGTTGCTGTTTTGTGAGGGATAGGGGATGTGATTCACATCCTTAGTTATGTCTTTACAAAAGAGCTGTTTGTTAGGGTCTACAACGCTATTAGTAGAATCTAACGGGCTAATTTGTGAGTCTAAGCTTTGTGTTTGAGAAGGTAAGGACATTCTTCGAAATATTGGAGGAGTGTTGATACAATCTGAAGTTAAAGTGCTTATACTATCAATTTGGTTTGCTAGAGATGACAGTGTCGAAGAGTTTTCTTTTAAATGTATATTGTTTGTAACATTGATATTACCCTGAGAAACAATATCACTGCTGCTACTTGTTCTATCTTTTGAATGAATGGACAATTTACTGACATTTCTATTTGGAGAAATGCTATTGCTGATTAAAATAGGGCCTTTTTGCACACATTTAGGGTTGACGTTGACCTCAATATCATATTTTGTTTCACAAGAAAAATCCAAGTCATTCCTTCTATGGTTTGACTTAAAAATTTCTTCTGAAATGTTTTGTGAAGTTGCAGGCATTGAAAACCTTCTCTTTCCACATGGAACATTTGGATGTGAGTTTAAGACCAACACATCTTCCAGAGAACTCTCACCTTTGAATACAACAGATTTCCCTTTAAGTTTTTGTACTGTAGTGGCCTGTTTCAATTCCTGAAAACTACCGGGGACGGCAAGACATGATAATTTTTCCTTGGTATTGTTTACGGTCAGTAGCTTTACTTCTTTTTTTATGTTATTCTCTGGATGACCTTCAAACACATAGTTAGAAATAATGTCCTTGTTGTTGACACATAATTTGTTAGACACTCCATTCAAGAATTCCCCATTCTCAACACCAAAATCTGAAGGAGTGTTCTTATGGTTCTCTTGAACTGATGAGGAGTTGCATACAAGTATAAAACTCTCATTAGCCTCTTGTTTAGGGTAGTATGAGCCCAAAACTTCCACTGAGTAGCACATCTTCCCTTTATCACCCAAGGACTGTTTCACTGCTTTATTGTTAATCTCCGGAAATGGTTCAGGTCTGATAACCTGTTGCTTCGACTGAGTAGTATATTCTCTCAATCCCGCAGTTTTTAGTGCACTGGTATTATTAAACGAGGGTTGGTTAATTTTGTTGGGGAAACTGGTAATGTCTTTCTTTCTGTCAAGTTGGAAACACATCACTGCACCCCTGTTCTGTACTTCTGTAGTGCAGTGGTCCAGCACGTCCAAGCTTTGACAGTCAAAACTCCTGTCCGAGCAATGTATCTCTGTCTCTGCCCCACTGTACTCGCTGTCATAGCCATAATAATGTGGATTGGACCGGGCCTGTTTGAGACTGGCAATATTCATCAACATAGTGTGATCTCTTCCTGCAGGAAGTAATCTTGTAGAGACAGGCTCGTCCAAAGTCAAGCTTTTCGTTAGGTGGTACCTGCTATGAGTTTCATTTTTTGGTAAGCTGCTACCTAGTGTCAAGCTTCTCCTCAAGCGAGGTTGATTGCATTGGCATTCTACACTATGATTGTGAGCGTATACACCCAATTTGCATTTCACCAGAGGTGGCATTGGTTTAAGCAAATGTTTGGCATGGTGGCCATTACTGGGGTCAACAATGCCTAAAGAGAGTACCCTGTGTGGTAGTTTCCGTACAAAAGTCTCTGACAATGATTTGTCGTCATATGAGCTTGAGGAAGAACTATCGCTGCAATGTTTTCTAGCACTACACGGTTTACTGGAAGACAAAAGTCATAATGATTTAATAAAAAGAGTTTACGCATTTACTGTGGTAAATTTAAATATTTATATAGTTTCCACAGGATGATTACCAGTACTGGATGACTTAGAGATAAGAGCACCAGTACACATTTGGAAAGTAGTAGATTTAAATCCTGCACACAAGTAATATTTTTAAAGTTAATTTCAATAAATCATATTGATTTAGAGATATTGAAAACAATCACATAAATAACACACTTTAAAAGTGAAGAAAATTTAATATTATTTTATAAAGTTCCTTTCTTTCGTCTTTCTTTTCAGGCACATTTTATTACTCGTTGGTGACCTGGCGGTCTAGGGGTAAGGTGTCAGACTTTTGTGCTGGAGGCCGGGGTTCAATCCTCGGTCCCGGCACAGATTTATCTGATTACCAAACCCTTCCTTCACCTCTAGACAAGATATCTTGTGAATGTGGGGAATGCCAGGCCTCCACCATGGTTCAGATTCCACGTTAAACTGTATGTCCTTCATTTCATCTCACAATCACCCTACCATTACACATTAGTGTAAATGCGTATAGCCCAAATGGGTAGTAAGACGCGGTGCTAATAATAATAATATTACTCGTTCAGGTTATGCAATTATGTAATAATTACACCAGTGGTTTTAGGGATGAGTAAAGTTATATTTAGATTAATTGTACCCGCATTTGTGTGGAGAAAGAGTAAAAAACCATTCTGGAGAGAATCACCTTTAGCATACTTGACAGAGATTAGAACCTTGATCTCCCTGTCATAGGTAGTCTAGCCTATTGCAAGAGTGCCGCCTTAGATCATGTGGCCACCAAAACAGGTGTAAAGTTTCTAATGGTGAGAAAATATTCACTGGCACACCATCCTTCCTTTAAATGAGTATAGCTTCTTCAAACGTTTGTGTAAAATAGTGCTGCAAAGTGGTGGTGCGAATAGAGTATACAATGCCAAACAATAAAAGTTTAGGTATGCCCATTCTGAGTACCGATTAGAGTAAATACATACAATTTTAGTTCATAGCTCAGCCCCAATATTAGCAAAGAAGAAAATGAACTATTTTATGGCATAGTTCATGCTATCTCATTTTTTGAATCATCCCTAAAGTGTATTTTTCTTTGAGCTGGTAAAAGGGTTAAAGGTATTTGACATGACTTATAGCGTACATAAGGGGTGAGACCGAACATTCTCATATCTGATTCAATGCATACCAAATTTGCACCTACCTAAGGCCCCGAGACCCCCGAGGCCGTTCTGACTGCGTGGAGAAGGCACTGCTTGTCACGCTCACCACACTTTCAATATCGCTGTCCCCAAAGTCCCCCATTATGTCTTTGTCTGGGGACAGGGAGTGTCGGAGCCTCATCTTGTGGTCAGCAGAGGGCATGGCGCTACGAGATGGCAGATCACTGTCACTCAGTCCAGTATAGTGACGCTCCCAGCCTGGACAAAGCAACACATGAGTAACATATAATTCTTTATCAAATAGCTACAGGTAAAGTATAGTGCCCAGAGCAATAATTATAAATGTGAAAATTGGCACCAAATGGTTGTATTAAATTAAATATTGAAAGGAGGATAGAAGGGCAAGGCCAACCTACTTACCAGAAAACTGTAGGTACCAAAGTTCACAATTCAAACACAATAAAACACATAATTATGTAATTTTTGGGGTACAACAGTCCCCTTCTTCAGTAGAAGAGAGTAAAACACAGAATTGACAGCAGCATGGCTAGAGGTTAGAGAGATCAGAGGGGTGCCTGGATTTGGTTATATATTGGTGAGCAAGTTCCCACCTGCAAAGCTGGGAAGCAATAGTTGTAATGCTACCAGGCTTCAGAGGTGAGAACTTGCTCAACAATATATAACCAGAACCAGACACCCCCCCCTGGTTTCAACTTTAAATAGCCTCTCCTTTTCTCCCAAGCAGGCTTACTCCCACCAATCATTAATTTTTACACAAGCAGTATTAACAGATAATTTAATTCAATCATTAAATATAATATAAATACAACATTCTATCCATCTACCAAGATAATATAGACAATTATGAACAGGCAGAATCCAAGCTTAAACTTTTTTTGTGAATCAAGAGACAACAAGAGTATCTTAGTGACCATGTGTTTTACTCTCTTCTGTTGAAGAAGGGGATTGATGTACCACGAAAATTACATAATTAAGTGTTTTAATTGTGAACTTTGAAGCCTACAGTTATCCTTCCATTCTACTTTCAATGTTTAATTTAATAATTTAACAATATAAATCAAAACTAAGCGCTATTTGTATTTGTTTAGATTTTTGATTACCTAGGAGCAAAATAGAAAAGTGAAATGTTAAACTTATTTTGTGACATGAAGAATAGTGTTATATTTAGTTAATTATTTCTTTAATTTTAAGGCTATACCTACTACTATTAAATTATTTTCAACATTACTTATCATCATCATCATCATCATCATCACCATCAAGAGAATTATTGGAAATTAAAAAGAAATGGTTTTTATAGATCTGATCAAGCTTTTTAAATGCAGTGCCATAAATTCACACAAAACAAGATACAATGAAAAGTTAAGAAGAATGAAGATTACAATTACATTCAAATTTTATTAAAGATTTTCGTTATACAAAAAAAGATGGAATATACTGTGTTTAGGTAATTTTATATCATCCTGCCCTCCTTATATGTTACTAAAAGAGCTGATATTACAACGTCTATGTTTCTAGAACCATAAGTGCCTCCAAAAATGTGTTTTTTGTGTGTCAAAATAATATAAGTGAATGGCAAATGTTCGTGTCTGCCCCCCTTGTACCTATATGATTATATTGAATTAATTACAGAAATATCTTTAAAATCTCCAATTTGAGTTAGTTTAGTTCAGCTAAAGATATTGTATGACAAAAACATGTCTAATAATAATTCTCGCTTTATATTTGACTATTTCTTCTGTCCTACTACTTGTGATTAATTGTATTTGGAATTCAAACGGGGAATGGGGATCGAAATAAATAAGCTCAGAATTGACTTCAGATTCTCATTGCAGCAGCTCAATTTAAGAGAAAGGTTGGCTGTGTGCTGCCAGTCCTAGTGGAGTCCTCAAGAACTAACAGAAACATTTCAGTTGTTTTGAAATGACAGTTGACAGATTGACTCAAGTATGTGGATAGGTTTATATCAATGGGAGGAAAATTAGTTAATAGGGTTGTAAATATTCATTGGACAAATTTGCATGGATTTTAGTCATCTTAGCTGATTAAAATGTTTAGGTATGACTTATTCCATAAAAAATGTATTATTAAAATCATTGTTATTATTAAATGGTGTTCTATGGTACAACAATAAAAAGGTTATTTGCACCTTATTCCCTTTAACTAGTAACGTGACAACTATACTCTATGAATAACATTTGTACTTTAGTTCAATCTTGGGAAAACTTACCTCAAGGCCAATACAAGTTTACTGGGTGAAGTTGAGCCACATTCATGTTCAAAGTTGATTCTTGCACTTTTATTTTGCATCCAATAAAAATTATCTTTAAATAAATATGTATTTAATTCTTTGATGTTACATTATTCTCATTAGGTCTAGAAAATATTTATAACAAGTAAATAGCTAATTTTAAAACAGCTTCCGCCAATTAATAATGTCAGCAAGATCCTTAGCTAGTTTGTTTAAAAAAAAACACTTCGGTTTTTAAGAAGTTTAGATTTTATTGAAATTCATTATTCACCTTTTTGGATGGAAAGCTATAAAGCTAAAGTAATTATTATAAACTTAAGCTATTATTAATGTTTTCAAAGTAATATTAAAAAAAGAAAACAAGAGCCAAATAATTATTATAAAACTTTTTTTACAGTATATTAAAATAATTATATTATAACATAGAAATTCTAATCAATTATTTGTATTTATAATGTCCAGGAAATGAGATAATAGGAGTATGTGAAATAAAACTAATACTACAGCAAATAATATATTTAATAAGCAAAAATAAACACAGGCATAGTATGCTAGTCATCCTTTTATTCAAATACTTTTTATAATAATTAATATAAAATAATCCCTAAAACATTAATAAACAAACATGCCAAAATTGAGAAAACACAAAAGCATTTAAATAAAGCAATATGTAGAACATCAAGGGAAAATATTTATATATTGTTCAGGAAAAATATATATGTATTTGTTTTATACTATAAATATGATAATTTTAAATAAATATATATTTATTCAACACCTGACTTTACTTAAGGATACGAGTTTTTTTTAGTAAGAAAAGCATGTCAAGTGTAATAAAATTAAAATTATTACAAAATCACTGTTTGGATCTTATAAATAAGTAAAATTGTTTAGTTTGATTAAATTTGAGCTATTAATGCTTGTATATTAAGGAAAAATTGCAATACATGTAATTAATCTACAATAAGTGGTAGGCAAAAAAAATAGCATCTACTGCGCCGTGCAAGAAATTCGACAAGAGTGCTCCCGTAGCATCAAGCAGACTCTGAAGACGGTGGTGATGGACCGGTGGCGCACCCACACAGGCCAGGACAGGTGCGTCTCAAGCATGGGCCACATAGGAAATTAAAGAAAACTACTTTAAATAAAAACAATGTAGCTCTCCGCGCAACAGCTGATTACAATAATGCTCTGGCCACAAAACGATTATCTAATGAGTAATGATGGATAGAGTAAATCTAGTTTATTTACTTGTACATTTGGTCCACCGAGTGGCTTGGTACTAAGGTAAACAAAATGTTTCCAAACTGTACTTATGATTATTTATATCATCACTCAGAACATTCACTACGATAACCAGATATTGGCAAAAAATACCTTCCTATGAGAGTTATGGAGAGAACAGCTTATGGCTGGTTAGTCTAATGGAGATGTATCACATGTAGAGTTTTAACAAGCTCTGTGTACCCTGGCAACACTCCACACCACGTGAATACATATTTAAAAAACGGAAAACAAATAAATCAAAGAAAAGGGGTATATGTAATAATAATAATAATAATAATAATAATAATAATAATAATGTTTAGTTAAATAGTTAATTTCACAAACTTTCAACCAGTGTAGCTTTACAATAATTAGTGGCCTAGCCATTGGAGAGTGGTAAATTAGATGGTGGGTTCAATTTTTTAATAGTTGCTATGCAAATCGTGCTCTAGAAAATGTTGGGTTGATTACAACTAATATAAATATCTAACTATGGCTTTCATTATGGATCAATCTTTACGTTAAACACTATTAGCTTATTCTTTTTCATTTAATGAGCAAATTTTAAACTTAAAAGTACCCCAGCGACACTAGGTCTAATAGCTAAGCCCTAAGCCCTTACTACACCAGAATTATTAACATAAGTGGAATTATTAGTGTTTAAGGTTTACACTTTAGCGGATTACGAATCAATGTGGCCCCATCAAGATTAAAATAAAAGGTTTAAACAAGATGGTTAGTTTGTCATTCTCAAGACAAATGCACCAACTTAAGGTGTGACCAAAGATCAACTATATATACTTCACAAACTATTTTCGCACACTTTGGTGCCAGTATGCTAAAATATGTTACTTTAACTTGGCCAAATAAATGAGATGAGAACGACAAATGTTTAAAAACTAGCCCCAAAAGGAATAAGCCTTACCCACCGAGTGACGAATCGGTAGTATGGACCAATACACCATCACCTACAGTTAGGTTCCATAAAGAAGTGTAAGGTTTCCAAAATTGTATGTTACCCAAACATACACAAACATATAAGAGTAACAAAAATGCCTTCGATCATGACTAAAAAAAACCTATCCCCTTTTATTTGTATCAATTCCCCCCTCTCTTTAAATTCTGGGAATCACTATAATAGTAGCAGTAATTACAGCCCTACTTATTGGTTGAACTAACCAACTCAATTTACCATTAAAAAAATACAGCACTAATTTAAACTCTTAAGATGAACACTATTTAAACATTTGTAAACTTAGTTTATCTTAAAAAAGTAGAAAGCCCCTCCCCCCACCTTGATAGGTTACATTATAGTGTAGCTTAGAAGAGAGAGCCATAGAGTAGTCGGTCAAGGTAAGATTAATAAATATCTACTAATTCCATTTCTATTTTAAAACAAATTGTTTTGAAAAAAAAAATGTGGCTAGTGAATAATGATTACCCTGAATCCATGTTCCAGTCAGTTATCTGCTCTCATCTGATGAAGAAGGAATCTGATATAACCCAAAAATTACTGTCGTGTGTTTTGCTATTTTTTAAATGTAATTTTTTATAAATATATTTGGGAGAGGTGGGCAATGCTCTTCAACTTTCCTATCATTGTTGAGTTTGGATATTTTGCCATATTGTCCTCTGTGATTAACACACATTTTAATAATATATACAAGAATTACAAACTTATTTTAAAATAACAAAAACAGATTAACAATACTAACAAGAAAAAAATATTTATACAATATGAAACATTGACACCTCAACTCAGGACTCGGACCCGAAACCATCTTTTAGCTAGCAAATTAAGATAGCTATCAAAACAAATTCACTGTAGAATTTTTAAAGTTATACTGTGTTTAGCAAACAAATTAAATTTATTTTACTTTACTATTTGGCTCTTTAAATATGAATAATGGTAAAGTTTGGTGATTTGAATGCTACTAAATTAAAAACCTAAAAAGTCTAGGTACATATTTTTCCTCAGTAGAAGAGGTAATTATTTATTGCCTTTATCGTATGGAATTTCTGAAAAAGAAGTAACAAATGCTTATTTACAATTATTGTCTCCAGGGTGGCTACAAAACATATTTTACCAAATTCCCTGACTTTTCCAGGTTTTTCAGGCAACATTTTTCCAGTTTTAATGATGGATGATGACTTTTGTTTATTTATTATTGATCACATATTTAGAAAAAAGTTTGTATATACTAAACATAAACAGTTTTATCAGTTTAAAAAAAATTAAAATGTTATTTTATTCAGGTATTATTAACTTTTGTTTTGGTATTTAGTTGCGAAATTAATGGGATATTTTAGACATATTTTTTAATTCCCTGACTTTTCCAGGTTTTCCCTGTTTTCCCTGTCTGTAACCACTATGTGTCTACTTTAAGTTTCTAATAGCAAATTAAGTTCTCTCAGTCCAGGAAATTTATTGTAAAAGAAGGAATAAAATCGGCTCTAGAAATGGCTATTATGATAGATTACTGTGTATTATAACAGATTACTGTGACAAAAAGTACAACCCACTTACCCTTAGAGGTATCAGTCTTACGTTGACAAATTTCACTATGGCCCTATCCTATAAGCTATACCATAGTGGAATAATACAAAGTAATATCGCTACCTTACGGGGTTTATTGCTTTAGAGCTCTAGTACTGTTTAATGGTGACTCAGAATCAATTATAATTATAGAACTAACTTAACGACCAGGCCCCAGACCAGTAATGTAACACTTAACTGAATGTATGAATGTTATAATGAATATATTATAATAAAGATTGTTAAAATTTAGTTACTATTTTCTATTATATTTATATTTCCTCTTATGTTCATCATTATTTTAAATATTCAAATTCGGATTTGGGATTCAAAGGTTAAGTGAAGATTTGGATCTGAGATTTGAATTTGTAAAATAGTAGAATCGACCCAACTTTACTCTGAATAGAGTCTCTGAGATTCCTTTTGTGGGTAGTCACATATATATTTGCAGTCTTCAGTTGAATAACATTGCAATATTGATGAGAAAATGAAAGATTTAAAGCCTTCATTAATGTAACCCTTTTTCATAGTATTATAAGAATTATGATACTGATATTATACAAGGCATTATTTTAAAGACAAATATGTTTCAAAGTTCTATCTACTGTAATTGTAAGAAAAAATATTAATACAATATGCAAGAAATATCATGCAGACGTTTGGTTAAAAAAAGTTTAGAAAAAGTTTTTAAAAAATGTTACTACTAATACAACTACAACTACAAGTCATGCTGAAACAACCTTTACAATAATTACCGTGATTATTTTTTCAAAAGTAAGATATCATGCTTAATGAGCTTATCTTTACCTTTAGTAATGCCCTAGTGAGTTTATATATAACCTCGATTTTTCCAAAGGAAAGGATGAATTAAAAATTGCTAGCCCACATTTGTGATTTTTGGGTACAGAGACTAAGCTTCAAGCTCACTAGTCTGGCTTTCCAGGTGAGCAGCGATTTGGAGTATGTATCTCAATTGAGCGTACTGAAGGTTTCATAAATGGCTTACCACACTCCCACTATGCAGATATGGTTACATTTCCTGTATATTTTACCTTACTCATCTCTACATCATTAGTGAAATTAAATGTGAATAGCCTGAACAGGTAGTAAGATGTATTGTAAAAAAATAGTCATTAATTAAAATTTAATCTTTTGTATTATTTGTTCATCTAGACAAGTGGTTCCCAACCTATAGGTCGTGAAAAAGTTTATGAAATATGGAAAATTTTGTAATTATTTGGAGAAAAAAAAAGTGGCCAAATAAAATATTGACTTATTAATAGATGAAGCGGGTTTCAAGTTAGTGTCTGTGGCGCCTTTCAAATATAATATAATAGGCAATCCAAATCAATAATACATTTTAAATAAGAATGGTAAAATAAAATACATCCCTGTCTCCTAACTTCTCATTTCCATTCACACTAGTTGTGTCACAAAAGTTTGTAGTTATAAAAAATAATTGGGTTGTGTTTCTAAAACGTTTTGGAGCCAATGATCTAAAAACTTCCTTAAGTTTGTATTTGTCTTCCAAAATTAAGTCTTTATCTATTATAGTCAGTAATTTGTATTCCCATTACATAATTCTAATCTCGTTCATTCCTGAAAGCTACTGATCTGAACAATAAAAAGAGATGCATGCCCCTAATATGAAACTAGGTATCACACAATGGTCACAAAATTCATATGAACTCACCGCCCATCCCTGTGCTGCGGTAACCTTGCATTAGTTTCATCCTCTGCTTCATCATCCTCGCACGTTCTTCCATGTCCTGGAAACAAAAAAGATAGTCACACACGACAACAAGAAACCAATGTAGAGATGGCCACTTCAAATGTTTAAAATAAGGTTGTCACAAGTATGCATTTTCCCCTTTGAGCCAAGTTTGAATGAAAACAAAAGAGGATTAATCAAATTAAAATATATTTTTTTTTATTACAGTGAAATATCCCTTGACAAACATCAATGAATAGCGGATTATTTTTATAGCTGATAGTTTAAATTTCCCTGGCAAAATAACTGGCTCTTATGGTGAAACAACTTCCCAATAACGAACTTCCTCAATTGCGGATACGGACATTGCTAGATATGTATAATTATGCATACAAATCTCTATAAACAGTGGACAAATATTGAAAAGACCAACCATATATTTTACTGTAGGAATGTCAGGAATGCCATTGTCTCAAACAGAGTGTAAGCAGTCCTTCCTACCTTCCCCCTCTATGGAAAGTTTCTAAAACCACCTATGTAGTAATGACTACGGCACTTCAAACTCTTGCCTCTCATTTCATGTGTGTATTGTTCTGTGTTTTATGCAATCTGTACAGTACCTAAGCTAAGTACAATCTGTATTCACGTGTCTTATTATTCCACATTTTTACATCCATTATTGTTTCCAGCCTATGGATTGGGTCAGTTTTTTAATCAAGCCATATATTTTTTCCACTACCAGCTGGCTAGGCCTGTTATAGTTTTGTATGCTTTATTATCCCACTTAAAATTAAAAACAGGCACAGCATCCAGTCCCTGGCTGTTAATTTATCATTTTTAAAGGGTAAATCCACATTTAACCAATGATAAATTTTTCGGCCATTCCGGGAATCAAACCCGGAACTCCTAGCTCAGTAGGAAAACATGCTACTGACTGAGCTAAGGTGTCAGATTATCATTCTGCATACAACAATGCACAATGCATTAACTAAATTATTGTAGTTAATATCCACAGTATATAGGTTAATGTCGATTAAACTGTTCTCTAGCCATATGATTTTTTTCTCTCCAGATAATGGTTACTTCTTAATAGAAATTTTCTTTTGATCACGGAAAGCATCAACTTTTAAAATATCTCACTGTACTAGTACTTCGAGTTAACATCCACCCTTGAACAAAGAATTAAAAAGAATTTATTATTGCAATAATGGTCAATCTTCTTATGTACAGTTTATAATATTTTTTTTCTCTCTATCACTCTTTTTTTAAATTTCTTTTATAAATAATGATTTGTCTTTCAAAGAGTTTTGATAGGTTTTCCTTTGAGAGCAAGTTGAATTTCTGTATTAGATTCATGCATCAATAATCGACACAAACATACATATATGAATATTATTTTTAAATTAAAAGAAAGGAAATATTTAGTGATTTTTCATAAAGAATCAATAAATCGATTAAAATTCTTTGTTTTGGAAAACTTTTAAGTCGAGTTACTTCACACAACACTAAAATGAATATTTAAGAGATCAAAAGATATTTTAGAGTTAATTATTTGGAAAATACTTTGAATAAGTATTCCAAATACTTTTTTTTCCTAACGTAACACAATAATTTGCTCTAGAGTTCAAAAACTAGATCACTAAATTATTAAATCACCCCTTAACTGAATTTGGATAATGCCAAGTTAATATTTGCGTGATTATTATTCCAAATAATAGCATAAAAATGCTATCGTAGAGATGCTTAATCAATTTTCTACACAATTTAAAAGTTGATAGGAATAAAATTAGAAATAATGTTAAATGTTTTCTAAGATTCAGATTCAAACAAAAGGTGATTCAACATGAAAAAATAATTTTGCTTTTAAGGTCTAATGTCTTGAGAATTGGTTTATTGGATAAAAATTAATGTTAATGCTGGTTAATATTGAGCTTTCTACCAAAAATAACCCTTATTTAAATCCCTTTTTGTGTTTGATTTCGGTGGTAGGATACCTTTTTTTTTTAACTTTGTTAAATGAATTATGTCCCAGTAAAAATATGTACAAAACATTTATGTGTTATAAGTACATGAATGAGGCTTAGAACAAATAAAAGGGAATAAAAATATGTATATAGATGTTATTGATATATAAAATGGCTTATTCTCTTCTCATTAAAAAGCCATCTCAGTCCACAGATCACACCTAAACTTAGATAGGTAGGTGCCTACTATGGCTCAAAACAGGAATTGCATCGTGGTGAGATATATTTATTATAATTTATAAAACAGCATAATTGAGACCAGTTAAACATTTTATTATATTTTTAAAGCTATAACAAAATTAAAAAATAATTATTTTAAACAAAAGACTACCAAAGTGATCCTTGTTTAGCTGTTGTTAAATGCATAATGCAGAAAGTCTCATTTAAATATGTTTTCTGGTTTTAGCGTAATTTTGTATATAATTTTCCAGTTAGTCAGTGGTGGGCTTGATTTGTTTCTTAATTATAGAAATAGAGTTTGTGTTTCACAATAACAGTAGTTACTCACCTGGCATGAACTGTAACTTGTTTTTAGCTTCGTCAACAAGACTTCTCCCTTGCTTCAGTTGCCAAATGGTCCAAGGAGTCACTATTATGAATGTTGTTTACAGGGAGATGGACATTCGAATCTCAGGTGAGTCTAATGCAGGTGGTATTTCTTAAATGGTTTCTTCATTCTTTCACACAAATGTGGGTAGACTACTTCTAAAATGCTTCCTTCCTCATCCCTACTCCATTAGAGTAATTATAATATATGTGTAAGGTCTGAATAGGTAGTTAGATGTGGTGATAACAAAAAACATGCCTTCTCCACACATTTATGTCTTTTGCACCACTCTCTTACGCTCCTATATTGTGTAAGTACTTGCTGATTAGGTCTCTCTATTTTAGCATGGGCAAATCTTCTGGTCTCTGACTTTATGGTTTCTCACTCCATGTATCCTTTAATCTTCATCCTTCTTATCGCAGGTCCTGCCCACCTAAGTCTTCTTGATTCAGCCTCTGCCACCACATCCAGTTCCTGGTAAAACTCTCTTAGCTTTTTATTGTTTCTCCTCCTCCAATCCCCATTTTCACAGACAGGTCCAAAAATCTCCCTTGAGATTTTGTTTTAAAGCATCATTTTTTTCTCATTCCTCTTGCTTATAGTCAATGCCTCCACCCCATGTAACAATATTGGTCTAATAATTGCCTTGTATATCTTGTTTTTCCCTAAATAGTACACTTGTTGTAGGCAGTTTGTTGACAGCAGATGAGGCTCTAGATGCGGCTTTTAGCCTACTTTCTGATTAACTGTCATAAGAGTTATTAGTTACTTCAACTATATAATATCCCTAAATATTTAAATCCCTTTAATACTCCAAAATTATGATCCCAATTTGTATTCTTCCGTGGTATCTGATTAAGTCTATATTTCTTTCTACGCTTAAATCATTTGTTTTCTCATCAATTCTCTGTAGCCCCACAATCTCTGCTTTCATAAAAAAAACTCTCTGGCAGTACTTTTTACATCCATTACAGTTTCCAACCTGTGGTCTGGGTCAGTTTTTTATTCAAGCCATATATTTTCCACTACTGGCTTGCTAGGCCTGCCAAAGCTTCATATGGCTTATAATCTAACTTAAGATTAGGATAGGCACAACATCCAGTCCTCAGCTGTTAATTTATCACTATGAAAGGATAAACCCACATTTCGCCAAAGATATATTTTTTAACCATGCCGGGAATCAAACTTGGGACCCTTAGCTCAGTAAAAAGAACACGCTACCAATTGAGCTGAGGTGTCAGATTCTCTGGCAGTACTAAGAATGCAAATTTACACACACCAAATTTAATATAAATTGCATTTTAACTGTAAGCATAATTTATTAAAACTCTTAATAATAATTGTTATAAATTAGCATTTTCATGGGTTGGAGTCAATGGGCTGGTTTTTAGAGACTTACATATATGTGAACACTGTATATGTGCAATTGTAATTTGGGATTGCATACTAACTGGAATGGTGATGATAAAAAAAGCCAGAAGATCTAATAATAGAATTTTAAGTGTCCTGTAATAATTGAATGCAGGGCTTTCTAACTTCCCATTCATAGAGTGAATGAAGGTGTCACATGTGACAACACTCATTAATATCTGTATGGGTCCCTGTTACCTTATCAACGCAACAATAATAATTTGAGCTTAAAGAGGTATTAATGATAGAGCTACATTCAATTCATTTGAAAATTTGATGTATCCTCAAATATTTTCAAAAAGTGAGAAAATGCTTGCATTTTGTTTAGCTTTAATATCACAATGTTTTGTCCCCATCATATCCTTTACTCTAGAAATATGCATCATTTCATACAAAAACCTATCAAGCAGAGTACAAAGTGCAGAAATGAGGTTCCTCAGAACCACGATTCAGAAGATAAGATGTGAAAAATACAAAATTACATTAAGACAAGAAATAAGAATAAAAGAAGCACTAAGTGAAAATATTGTCAAGTCTTGCCTGAAATGATTTGGGCACATAAAACGGATGGATGCTGAAGGAGCAAGCAAGTGTATGGCTAGATAAGGAAGTGGAGGGCACAAAACCCAAAGGACGACCAAGGAAGAGATGCCATGATAAGATGTAAAAGCAAAGGTGTGGGAGGTGTTGAGTGGAATCAGGTCCAAGAAGAAGAATTGTATAAAGATCAAATGAGATGGAAGAGGCTTTTAAACCACACCAGGGAAACTGGAGTTGGATAGTGACAATGATGATAATCATAATATTAATATAAATCAGTAGTTTAAAACCTGGGGGTCATAGCATGTTTCGAGTGGAATCGCATTTCTTGTTCGGGTTATAACTTTGTGTTTACTTTTTAAAGTGAACGGATGATTGTCCCTTATAGTAATGTTTTAGTAAAGATAAAATCGTGTTGTACATAAACACTATTTAATTTAGTCCTTTTTTCGGAGCCACAAAAAATGACAACCATCTACAAAACAAAAGGCAAAGAACATACAATATAACAACACAGACAAAAAATTATTAAAGGCATATATATAAGAAGCCATGTTATGAAACAATAACTAACAAGTCCATCTATTGAACACAATATGACAATGATTATAAGAAGGTGCCAAATTCAAATAGAAATGTATGTGGTTAAAATGATACAAGATGTTAAGTTACTGTTTAGGTTTATTTTGATTACTCAATTCTGAAAGTTGCTTGCTGACTTAGTTTGCTCTAGAAGTGTTTAGGAGAGGGACAGTTCTATCACAACTTCCAAAATACCCACTGGGATTGTTAATTATCTATTGAGACAGCTTAATCGCATTCATATAATCATTATAAATGCCACCTATAATAATTAAATCAAACACGTGGGTTTTAAAGTCATGCTTGTTTGGTTTGTTGGTGACGAAGAGTTCAAAATTCAAATTCTGGCCAGGTGTACTAGGGAGTGATTTTTCATAAACTGTTTCATCCTCTTTTCTCCATGTAATTATCTAGTGTAATTGAATGAGTATAACAGAGACAAGTAGTAAGTTTCAGTGAAAATAATAATCTAAAAGCTAGGATTTGAACACTTGAGGGCTATCAAAACGATTGCACTGATTTTAAAAATAAAAATTGGGGTCAAACCCTGCCAAAAGTTTAAAACCACTTTTGTAAATGGCTTTTTTTTACTCTACTGGGGTCAACAATGAAAACCTTGAAAGGGAAATATGACAATAATCTAATTTAACTACCCAAAAATGATAGTGTCAGAGTCAATGTTATATTTTATTAGACTTATTCAGGCACTTAGATTAATACTCAAGGTTATTAGGATTCTATTTTTACAGTGTCCACTGAACGATTCATATCTGTTCACTACCTTATCTCCAACTGAGATACTAATACAAACTCCTTGGAGACACTTCCAAATGGTAGCTTCCTAGTAGTTGTGTGGATCATGTTGGACCTACCTGAGTCATGCGCTCCTTGAGGGCTTTTTGAAGGGAGTGAGGTATCTGAGGCAATTGCCGCTTCTTAGGGGAGCCAGTTGGGGTGGCTGTAGCTGAACGGGAAGCAAACCTTGGCACGTACGCATGAGATGGCATCACATTGCCATGGTGATGTATTCTGCCCTCAACAAACAAGAGTAACTTATGAACAGCCACTAGTAGACATAATTGTCACTTGACTTAAAGAGCCCACATTTGGTTTAAATATGTATGAACAAAATTTCAAATGCTATTGAAGGTTATGTAAATGAGCAAGTGTCAGTGATATCAAATCAAACCAATAAAGATAATATAAACTGACATATGTATTACATAAATACAAATGGGTTATTAAATCAACCAATTAGTTGTTTTAAACTTTTACACTTATCTTACATACCCCATTTATACAATAAGGAAAAACTTAAATGTTTTATTCAAAAGTGACTTGATATTTTATGTAAACAACTTTATGTAAATAGGCCTAGACAAGATAAGGTTAAATGAGCTGATAATGGTAACAAGTAACACATTTATTGAGTACTCTTTACAGAGTAAAGGGAATGTAAAAAGTCAATATACAAAACAATAAGAGAATATAAATTCATATTTAAATAATAATTATATAAATTGACAGTTAATACTTAGCTAAAAAAAAGTTGTTTACTAAGATTTGTGAAGGTTATAAAAGAATAAATATGGTGAGTTCCAAAGTTAATTAAAGATATGAAATGAAGGTATAGTATGTGTTTAAATAACATAGTCGAAGTATAATAAAGTAAAGTTGTTTACAAAAGATATAAAGTTATTTGTGAATGTAATATTTATGTTTTTCCTTCTATTATTAATCTTAAATATCTCTTCACTGAAATTAACAATGAATATTATTTAAATTAATTACTCTATGGCATAATGAAATCGCAAGTTCGTTAATGCACGTATGCCACATATTCCTTTCTTGAGCTAATTCTAACCAGTCCCTCCCCCCCCATTACACTCTTATTCAGGCCCATCCTAATGTTATCCTCCCATCTGTGTATAGGTCTTCCCACTGGTCTCTTCTCATTAAAATTGCCAGTTAATGCCTTGGATGTGGTTCTAGTTTTTTAAATTAGTTCTGTATGTCCTGTCAACTGTAATGTGTCCTAACAATGTATAATGATGAATACAGAGTATGTAACTCATCATTATGCAACTTTCTACAGTATCCATCATTCCACCCCTTTTTCAGGCAAGTATTCTCCCAATTATATGACAAGTGACATCCAAAACATATCCTACCACACACTTATGTCAAACACACTTGCCATTGCATATTAGCTTGCAAATGTTTTTGGTATTCCAAAGTCAACCTAACACAAGGTTTTTGAACAATTTGACCTGAGACCTGCATGGTCTTAAGTGTCACTCTTGTGTTCGACCGGATTGCCAGTGAAAGCGAGATCAGGATTCAAATGCCGGTAAGATGTATTGTAGTGGCGATTTTTCCTAAATAGATTGCCACTCTTTCTCCATGAAAATAGAGGTATATTTCATCTAAAATTATACCTCCCTCATGCATACTTCAATAGTGTAATTAAAGCGCCATTAATGCAAGCGAAAGGGATTCTAAAACCAACCCCGTGGTCAAGGGGAACTAAGTGCAATTCTTGTTTAACACCTTAAATTATCTGACCATCACTGAGGGCAGCATATACTATTTAAAGTATAAGTTTTATAACAAGGTTTGTACAAGGAACATATGAGGAAAGTAAACATGAGATGTAGACATATGAAATGGTTTTTTTTTAGTTTGAATCACATTTTGAGTCAAAGCAAATATTATTCACTAATTTCTAATAATGATTGAATAAAATCATATCTTGGTTAAATATACTTAACTTATAATGTTGAATAAAAATATATACACATTATAAAAAAACATAAGTTTTGGACACTGGTCCTATAAGTTAATGATGTTTAAATGTAAGTTCTCAAACATATTCATGCAACAATATTTCACCTTGTCAAAGTTAAACAGTAAAGAGCAGCATCTGTTGTGGACGTTATAAACATTTCAATATATATATTCAGTCTTCAAAATTCAAAGTTAATACATTTGTTAAGTATGCTACTAACCAATGGTGCAATGAGAGGCTGTACAAAAGTTTTATAAAATACGTTTTTTGGGAAAAAATGTGACTTATTTTCTGCGCAATATGTTAATAATGATGATGCTTGAAATAGTTAAAGATCAGACAGCCAAGGACTTGACCACATGGAGTGGTAGTTCGGCCATGGTGCTGAACTGTGGATAGGAAATGGGAAAACTGCCACTCTCTTTTCCCTGAAAACCCCTTTTGTCAAGGGAACAAAATCAATGATGGCTCTTACTGAGGTAAAAAATCTGGAGGTAAACTAGTCCCACTTTTCGATCCCCGGATGAGGACTACTTCAGGGGGAGCGATCAACAACAAAGAACAATCATCAAATAAAACTTTCCCTTTGAACATAGGAACATGGAATACAAGGACTATATTAAAACCTGGAAAACTGGGAAATAAAAAGGGAAAGGTGTGGTATGAACATTACAGGTTTAAGTTAAATTAGGTACAAATATCAAGGTGAGATGGTGTCTGGAAATAACACAATATTCTATTCAGGCGGGAAGAGTGTAGAAAAACAGGTGGTAATGATGGAAAATGAAATGGTTAAAAGTGTTACTTAAGTAATGTGTCAAAGTGATAGATTAATGTTTGTGAACTTAAACGCTAAACCAGTGTATATTTTTATATTACAACAACCAACACTGATGATGTCGATAAAATTGAAGTAATTACTCAACATGAAGGAAGAGGGAAGGTGAACACCATAATCATGGGTGATTGGAACAGTGTGGTCGGAGAAGAACGGAAGCAGAAGATCATAGGGTCATATGGACTGGGGATAAGAAACAACAGAAGGCAGATGATCAATGAATTCTGTCAGTAGGATGACCTGGTGGTGACAAACACTTGGTTTAAGTAACGGAAGACAAAACTATACACATGGAAGAGCCCAGGGAACATCAGCAGGTAAAAACTAGACTACATCCTTGTAACACAGCAATTCAGGAATGTAGTGCATGATATGAGGACATTGCCAAGTGCTGACATCAATTCGGACCACAACTTGCTGGTGGCATACAGTGAAACAATACTGAAGACGATCAGGAAGATAAACAAGAGAAAACCAAGGTAGGACTTAAAAAACTTTAAGAAGCAGGAATGACAGTGTGATAGATTCAATAGAACAAAAGTTAAGTGATATAAGAGAGTATAAGTGCAGAGAGGAAGTAGTGTTAAGTTTTTTTTAGGGTGTTAAATGACAATGTTGGAAAAATGAAGAGGACTGCATGAAAGTCTTAGGTATAAACAGAAATGCTTCAGAAAATGGAAGAAAGAAGTAAATGGAAAAACATCAACAAAGAAGAGTATATGAGGCTTAATAATGAATTAAGAATAGAAACAGATAAAGCGAGGAAAGACTATAAAAAGAAGACAAGCGATGATATTATTTAACTGCAAAAAAATACCAGAAAGCAGAGGAAATGAAAACAAAGGTGTGCAAAAAGTAGGAATAGAAAACCCCAAAGGTCAGCTGCTGATAGATCATAAAGAGGTTCTTATAATTTGGGAAAGATATATAGAAAAACTGTACAACAAGGAAAATCAACCAGGGAACCTGGGGATTGAAATAGAAGATAGGGTAGAGGAAGAAGGAAAAGGACTGTGCATTTTAAAGTGTGAAGTGAAGAGAGAAATAAAGGACATTTGAAGGAGGAAATCTGCTGGAGATGACGAAATGTTATCTGACCTTCTGAAGAAACTGAGTAACAACAGATTAATGGCTGGTCTGATAAAACTTATAAGTAGGATCCACGCAATAGGAGAATGATCCAAGGACTTTCTAGATGTAGCCATGGTGTCTCTAAAAAATAAGAAACATGCCAAGAAATGCAGTGACCACAGGACCATAAGCCTCACCTCTAATGTGGGGAAGAATGTGGCAAGAATACTCGACAGGCGACTGGAACATAAAATAGAAAGTGTGATGGAAGAAGACCAATTTTAATTCGGAAAAAATAAAGGAATCAGAGATGCAAACGGGATGCTGAGAATAATCTCAAAGTTCACAATTAAAACACAACAAAACACATAATTATGTCATTTTCAGGGTAAATCAATCAGTCACCTTCTTCAGCAGAAGAGAGTAAGACAAAGATTGGACTATGACAGCATGGCGATTGGTTGATCATGGTCACTTAAATTCTGTTGTTGCATTTCTCTTAATCAAAAAAGGGTTTAGGCTTGGATTCTGCAAATGCCAGTTCAAACTCATGTCTTTATTATTGGTAGATGTATAATTATCGTGACCTGCTTCCCGCGGGCTCGATCTGTCATGATAGCTTGCGGTAGGGGTTAGGTTGCAGGCAACGTAATTGTGTGGGTTCAAAATAATACATAGCATTAAAAATTTTGGTTTAATAGAAGTTACTAAAAGATAATGCAAACTGTGATGTTAAACAAAATATAAAATAAATATAAGAGATTGGACACTCACGCTTGGGAAAAACTGGCTTAAATCGTGGAAACTTAGACCGATGGGATTGTCTGACATGGCTCGCGACACCCTAGAGAACTCTAGCTTGAGACCCTGGGCTCAAGAGATGCCCTCTAAGTACAAATGCTACTGATGAACCGAAGATGTAGTCTGCTATGGTCCGGCGTCAGACAGCGTAACTGCACACAATCTTGTGTAATGATATTGGTTTGGATTACTATAAATTATGTAAAAAGTCATGGATGAAGGTAATTTTTATTTAAAGTAATATATGTAGAGTATCCTTTTAAGATTCATCCATGAAGAAACACGCGCTTCTCAGAAATAATGTGAAAAGAATTACACCTTTAAAATATATTTTTTATAACATATTTCCTGTTAAAAGGAACAACTCCGCAGTATTTAGCGAAGATGCCAATTCCCTGTACCAATAAGAAGCTATAGTAGGCCCATGGCTTCTTTGGTGCTGACTGACAGCTTTAAAAAGTTACCAGACCAAATTACGTATCCCTGCGCCGAACCAGATGATATGCAAAAACATGTGTTTAGCAGCTGTCACTTCTGATGGTCAAAATTTAGATATATACCTAAATGTTGACTGTCAGAAGTCAGCTGTGAACTGTCAGTCAGCACCAAAGAAGCCATGGGGCTACTGTAGGCTTCACAACACCTGTCACCAGGACTCTTTTTATTAGTTAGATTTTACACAGTTGGCGAGGGGAGAAAGATGCAAGGGGTATGTCATATATAAACCATTTGTGCGTATCATCCAGGATCCAAACATCTACAGACAGGGAGCTACGCCCACGCACAAGTTAGTCAGAGCCACACACTGGTAGTCATAGTCTAACACAGTATAAAATAAATTACATTAATATCACAAGTATGCAGTGATATAAAACATTTAATTGGAGTATGTATAAGTAATTAACAGTAATTAAATAAACCGTGTGTGAATAAACAGCCATCAACAGTTCTCTTTCTCACATTTATTAATTATACCGTTCTAATTAGTGTTCGACCACGGAGCTATAGACAGCTGGTTAAACAGTATTTTTTCCGTACAGTGTTGATAGGCGCTCGACCACGGAGCTATAGATAACCTAAACATCATCACATCATTATTATATCAGGGGTAGGTGACCTGGCAGTCTAGGGGTAAGGTGTCAGACTTCTGTACTGGTTCAATCCTCGGTCCCGGCATAGATTTATCTGATTACCAAACCCTTCCTTCACCTCTGACAAGACATCTTGTGAATGTGGGGAATGCCAGGCCTCCACCGTGGTTCGGATTCCACGTTAAGCTGTAGGTCCTCCATTTCATCTCACAATCACCCTACCATAACACATTAGCGTAAGTGCGTATAACCCGAACGGGTAGTAAGACGCGGTGCTAATAATAATAATATTATATCAGGGAATTAAACTGTAGTGTTTCGATCAACGCCCAAAGCAGGGCGATTGATTCTATAGTATTACAATTGATGGAAATGTGACAGCTCTGATGTCAACTAATAAAAGTCTTTTATAGCCCATTATTGCCTCTTTTCGGCCAACTAGAAGAAACATTGTTATGAGTAGTCAACATTCTCCTTTAACATTTCTAGTTTGTTACATCATATACACTAAGCTAGCACTTTAGCATGTGTGTCCAAAAAAGTTATTTAAATCAAAACAAACATTCAAACATTGGTCAATAGCTATGACATAATTATTAAATTAAATAATATTATCTGTTATTATTGTTAATATATAAATTACTGACTGGTGTGAGTAGGCTTGCTTGGAAGAAAGAAGAGAAGGTTATCTAAAAGTTGAGACCAGGGAGGTGGCTGGATTTGGTAATATATTGGTGAGCAAGTTCCCACCTACTAAGCTGGGAAGCAATGCAATTAATGGGGAGGGCTCATCTAACTTTAGTACTATAAACGAGTCAAAATCTGAATTGTGTGTTTGGGCATGACGTGCTACTGGTTTGTCAGGGTTTTTATTCAAGTTATTGAATCAATTAATATAAAATTCAAACCCATATTGATATTATTGAAGCTTTGCAGACCCGTGATGAGCTGCTATCAAGGGAGAATGGAAAACTTTATAGTAAAAAAATCATCCTCAGTGCATATTGTTAGTATTGAACCATAACCTCTGGGTCAGAATCATATAGGCCTATACGGCTATTCAGCTAACATTGCTTGTAAAAATAGATTCCTTACCAAAATTGTATGTGATCTGATTGTTGTTTGTGATAGATATATATTTATACTAATTGTTTTATATATTTATACTAATTGTTTAAGGATGACTCTTGAAATGTAAGGAAGTGTTGTACAGGGTGTACTTTGTACCCATTGTTACATATGCATCAGAAACATGGACATTGAATGTAAGAGAGGCTATAAAAGTTTGTGAGGAGCGTGTTAGCTGTCACGAGGAGAAACAAGATTAGAAATGAAGTTATCCGGGAGAGAGTAGGAGTACATTAGCTAGTAGAGGAATCAAGACTGAGATGGTATGAGCATGTAATGAGAGTGGAAAAAGAGAATACGCTGAAGAAAATGTTGCGAATGAAGTATGTAGGAAAAATACAACAAGGGAGGCCAAGAAAGAGATGGGAAGAGCATATAACAGAAAGTGTTCGAGTGAGAGGAGAAGAATGAAAGGAGTTAAAGGAAGAATAATGGAGGCATTTTACTAAACTGACCAGGCTAGAGGCTGGAAACAGTTGATGATGATGATGTTTAAGGATGAGGACAGTAGAATTTAATGAAATGTACCCACATTTGTGTGGTGGTAGTAGAAAAACGTTTAATAAAAAACACCCTTGTTACACACAATAAGGATTTAAACCCAATTCCTCTCCATCATTGGTAGTCCGGTTTATTGAAAGAGCAGCACCTTGGACACATACAAATAAAAGAAACAGACTCTCAACCTTACGGGGGTTTTGATGCGCTCTTTTTGCCAGCTTGAGTCCCTCAACACTGGGCTTTGCTAGTGTCAGTGCTGGGTGTAATAGGACTGAACGTAGCGATCCTAGTGTAAAAGACTCAAGCTGGCAAAGATAGCACAACCATTTTAACCTGGAAGTTGAGTGTCTGGGTATATTATTTATCTGTGACCTTGAACCATATGACAATTGAATCAGGTTAGAAACAAAATTTGTTTGTTCATAAAATCAAAATTTAAAAAATTCACAATAAAAATTGGTTAACTCGTGAGCTTTAAGGTTACCTACTTGCAGTTTGTTAGTTAGTGATTGGAATTTTAGATGGTTGTTAAGTTAAAGAGTTTAATATATCAGTTTAATCTATCCTAGTTTTTTTCACATTTTATATGCATGGGTACTCTGCAGTATAGTGGGCCATGAAGCATTCTCATTCTGAATAATAATTAACTATGTCAAATCCCCAAACTCAGTATTCAAACTTGAATACACTATAGCAACCCCAAGACTGGAAGACGGTCTAGGGGTAAGGTGTAAGACTTCTGTGCTGGCGGCCGGGGTTCAATCCTCAGTCCCGGCACAGATTTATCTGATTACCAAACACTTCCTTCACCTATGACAAGACATCTTGTGAATGTGGGGAATGTCAGGCCTCCACCGTGGTTCAGATTCCACGTTAAACTGTAGGTCCTTCATTTCATCTCACAATCACCCTACCATTACACATTAGCGTAAGTGCGTATAACCCGAACGGGTAGTAAGACGCGGTGCTAATAATAATAATAAGACTGGGAGGCCAGTATTAAAGCCCTAAATAATGTTGTCTTCCTTGAACCATTGCCAGTGTGTGCTGTAAGTGATATCAGGTATGTGATTGACAAAGCCCTTCAACTCATACACCAAAAGCAACTACCAACATATTTCTATGGTTTTCTAAATAATTTCCAAGGTTAAACTCAATATGATGTTCTCATGTTAACACATCAAAGAATTAAAATTGGTTAAGTTTTTACAAATTTTTATCATATAACTTACACAATATGGTGTACTTTTGAAAAATCGTTCGACTAATTTTTGTTTGAAATTAAAATAATAAGATGTTGATAAATTTCACACATTAACAGTAATGATCTCATTAATACAATTTATATTTTTCTGAAAACCTTAAAATACCGTATTGGCCCAAATATATAAAGGCCTCACAAATAATAGTACACTAAAATTTTGAAGGTATTTTACATGAAAAAATAAAAGGTCTTGAATATGCCTCAAGGTAAAAACTTTACAAATTTGACAGTTTTATTGGGACCTCTGAATGTTTGTCTTAGTGTGCAGGTACTTCTAAACTTTTCTTCATTTTTCCCCAGTTCGGTGATATTGTGAGGGGTGTATATCCTTTCCTCTAACTTCATTTTGATTATTATTATTAGACACATGCAATGATTCCTGCCGGCTGGTTGGTACAGTTACAACACGCTACAAAACAGACCTTTGTAGGAATCTGCCATTTTTTTCGGTGCAAAATGTGTGGTGCACATATAATACAGTAGAGTTTTCGGGACATTTTGGGAGAAAAACATTGCGCTATATTCAGGACAGTATGGTAATTAAAAATTTGTTGTTTCCCTTAAAAGAGTATTAGATGTTTTTAACTGTGAGTGCACTCCTAAAAAACACAGACAGCCAAAGACCAAAGTCTCAGCCCTCTAGTCCATGGCATGACGCATGACAGTGATAATAAACTGACCTGCCCTCTGGAGGAGACAGACTTCGGTGGTCTCCCATTCTTCGAGGACTCTTTGAGCGGCTCCTAGAATGTAGGCTGGGGGAATCAGTCGGAGCGGCCGAGTGGGAGCGCTGAGTCATCATACCCTGGTTTCCATTCTGGCACAAACAATATTTACTAGCAATTCACATTGGCAAGTGTACAAGATCTAGCTTCCTCTGGTTATTCAAAAATGACTGCCAATTTATTTCTGTGTTTCTTATTATGATGAATAGATAAGTCTAAGAATTTATAATCATATGTAACGAGTATTTTAATTAGAGATGGGTCGAATCCACTACTTCTCGAATACGAATCTTTAATCCGAATCTACATTTTATTTTCGAATCTCGAATCTGAATCCTAACAAATTGTTAGAAATGTTAGTGATTTACAAAAAGACCTACATCACACAATATAAGTCTCAAGTGTAAATTAAGATTTATTTCAATCGTGCTTTCAATTTTAATCAACCCCAACCACCCCTCGCAAAATGCATGTCAAAATCCAGTCAAATTAAACAATCTAGACTCATATTATTGTTTAAAATTCAAATCAATCAAAATTTGAGTGTCTTTTAGTTCTTTTAGTTATTTTTAAAAGTGTTGTTAGAATGAGTTAAGTTTCTAAAAAAAACATGTGACATAAACAGATAGATCTAGTTATCCTTTGATCAACTTTAATCATTATTGAAGGATGATAATTTATTTTAATAAAATAGCAAAAATAAGAATACAAACAGATATTTTTAATAAAGACTAAAATAATATGCTTAACAATTAAACATACATTGGAAATGGCGAACTCAATAATGCCTAAGTATGTTTTATTATTATTTTCCCTTATAATACACTATTTAAAACACGAACATATTTTCGACTCCAATATGTTCAATCCTATTTAAGGCAGGACTATGTTTGAATATTTTTACAATTACTTCAATAACATATTTAAAAGAATAATAAACTCTTAGTTAAAATAAATTTAAAAACAAATAATGAATTAGCAAGTCGTTATTTGATTCTTAAAACTCGAGAGTGCTTACTAAGTGAGCAGATTACCTGAATCGATTTTAAACAAACAATCGATATACAATACGTAGGTCAGTAGGCATAAATAAACAGTTTTATCGGTGTCCGACTGTCGACCGTATTTATTTTTCATGAAACCCAACAAAATGTCTAACTTAAGGATTGCATGCAATAAATTGGGGTTCATTGCATAGTTGTAGATAATTAAAACTAGTTGGGTAGTAAGAATTAACAGCAGTTAGTTAGTTTTAATGTGATCATTAAAATATTTACAAGATTGTTCGTCAGGTGAAAGTTTTGGAAGTGAGCATGTACCAAAACGGTTGATTCCAAGTTTCCCATAAAAGTGTAGTAGAGTACTAGGCACGTAAGATTTTCCACACCTAACAATTATAATTTTTTTGAAAAATTATTATTTTATTCATGCCAATATCTCTTTTGTCCTACAAAATAAAGATTACGGATTAAGTTGTGCTTTTCAAGTAGGCCTAACTAAGTAATTTTTGAAGTCAAAATATTATGCTTTGTTAATGAGGTGAAAGATTCGACAATAGAATCCAGTAAAACATCGAATCCTTGAATCTCAAATACTTTTCAGGATTTGGCGGATTCGAAGATTCAAAGATTCAAGTGGCGCATCTCTAATTTTAATTATTTATATACTTTGCTTCTTGATGACTGTCCAAGCTATTCACATATTTATTATTTACACCAATGAAAGAGGAATAAGAAATGTATAATTTAAATTAAATATGAACATATTGGCATCAATCGTGATTGGAAATAATTCAGGAAAAACAGCCCTTAGTATACACGGCCAGAATGCAGGTACCAGCTTCTTTGTCACTGGTAAACCAGTCAAATGTAAGAAAGCCACCTTAAAGTGTGTGATGAAAAATGAGAGAGTAGCATGTAACTGTGTGAGCAAGAGTAGTGATGATAAGATGGAAGTATTAAAAGTGTATGAGGAAATGAAGAGAAAAGCTTACTGATTTCTATCAAAGTCTAGCCCATCTATTTATCTAGATTGGCTCTTATTATTTTATTTTAGTGTAGTTTAACACAAAACAAACTGGTCATTACTATTAATTTTGTTAAATGTGGGCGAGGCTATATGTGATGAACAGAGCTTTGCTCCAGTCAACCTTTGAGCCATGTGCAGAGTAGAAATTATATCAAGTCTAGAGTTGCTTTTTTAATGTTGTTATTCATTAAAGAGTATTCAAATTAAAATAATGTGTGACATACCTTTCTGTGGGGCTGGTAGCTGGCGGTCTTATCCCGACTCATCATAACAGCAGCTCTTTTGCGACCTTGAGGACTCATGTCCCGCCGGGACCTACGGTGGTCGGACATCTCCACTTCTGGGGGTGGACTGCACAAACAATAAACACATCTTCACGAAAACATCACCTTTCATCAAGGATTAAAAATACTTGCTAAAGATGAACTAGTAGTTTTATTTCAACTCTTTGTACCTTCTTCTATATACAACAAAATGTGTTTCAAAGATAGAAAATGTATTTTCCTTGTATTCTTTCCTGTACCTTCTTCCATATATAACAAAATGTACTTCAAAAAGTGAAAAGCGGTTTTACTCGTACTCTTTCTTGTATCAGAGTATTTGTCACACTAGAATAGTGCACCAACCTTGAGGAGCTGCCTACACTGCTGATGGATGCCCCATCAGCCACTCGACGATCCCTCATCCCACCTCCCCCCATACCATCGTCAAGGTCGCACTCGGAGGTATCCGAATCCGAGAGCCTCGAAGTGGTGCTAGGAGGGGAGAGGTGGTCTGTTGGAGTTAGGGCCAGGTCCATCTCCGCTGGATCAATGTCTCTCCTCTGAAACAATAAAACTGTGATTGTAGCCTTAACTAGCAGTTTGGACTCACGAACCCCTCAAATCCTTAAGGATATTCAAAATTTGAGAAAATTTTGGACTAGAAAATCAAATCCTTAGAAAAAAATTTCAATTTTTCAGGTTAAATTTAGTTTATATCTCAGCTGCTTATTGGTGGTTCCAAACCAATTATAATTATAGGATGAACTTGGCAACCATACCCTAGACCAGTAATTTAACACTTAACCAAATGTGTAAATGTTATAATGAATGGATTATAAGAAATAATTTTAACATTCAATTAATATTTGAATTTTCTATTCTTTTATTATATTTATATTACCCCCTATGTTATTAATTTTTTCCAAGATTCGGATTCAAGATTTGAAGATAAATTGAAGATTTGAATTTAAGATTTGGATTTGTAAAATAGTGGATTCGACCCAACTCTAGATATGTGTATATGATCCTTAATATAATGGGATACATATGAGGTAATAAGCATTTTATAAGTAAGCTTCCCGCATATTCGTGGAGGGATAGTGGGAAGATATTTAAGAAAAAACACTCTCAAGAGACCTGACCAAGATCCTAACCCCAATCTCCCCATCATCAGCAGGCAAGTTTAGCGAGAGTAACGCCTTAGACCATTTGGCCACTGAAGTGGGTGTCTGGTTGAACTGAATATGTAAGTGTGGGAGGAGGGTAAACTAACCCCATGGGTAACCAATACTTCTTCATGTGCGGTGAGATAATACCACTCAGGTTCTTCATCTAATGGCGCTACACTCAGCTCAATCACCACCTGGACAAATGAATCAATAAATCATCACCTCCTCCAACAATACCAACATCCATCAATGTGAACCATAACTTGTAAGAGTCCCTCCTTGTTAATGTGATATGCTTCTTGACTTACCCTTTACAAACCGTTACCTTTTCCATGATTATGTTATGGCTGTGTGGTTATTTTTTAATCAAATAAAAATATACTTATAACAAGTTTTTTGGTGTGGCTTACCATCATTTATTAATTATATAAAACATGTGTAGTGTCCTAAAAGTCTGATCACAAATAATATGGGACAGTGCCTGTCACATCTGCTACCTATGTTAGAATTTATCCGAGAATGAGGGGTGCAAGGTGCAGTATTTGTGCACATTGCTTTCCCCTTCCAAATTTCCCTTTGATCCTTTACCAAATACCGCTATCACAAACATTCATTCGATCAACCAGAGATGAGCAAATAGTCAATGATTTTAGCTAAAAATTAAACCGTAACAAACTATTTAATCTTTTGATTCAATTTCAAGAATATTTCTTATATTTGTTTTGATTTAGGGAATATCTGCTATATTTTGTTTGACTTCAGGGACATTTCATATATATTATTTCCATTTAGTTTAGCTTCAGATAAAAAGATGAGCTGGTACATCTCTAATATTTTAATGGTGTTTTCCTGTATTTAATATAGCGCCCCACTTGAGGCATACTCAATCTATGAAACTGGCCCTTTGACTTACTGTAGATTAGAATTAGAACTTTAAACTTTGGTCCAAAAAATAATTCTGACTTAGATTGCAAGGCTTCAGCATACAAACAATACATCTAATGTATATTTTCAATTTATGACATTTGAAGTAATTATATAAATCTCAATTAAAGTTCACACACCAAAAATATGTAGTAAATGAATTACAGATTGAAATAATGCCTTGATTTACCAGACTAGACCCAATATTTTCTAGTTTTTTTTAAATATAGAATTATGAAATTTTTTGTAATTTTAAGTTAACTTAAAGCGTATGAATATAAGAAATATAGTATATTTTCTCACCATAAAACCCTAAAAAAAGTTATCTAACTTTGATTAATTAAAAAAAAATAGATTTTGCACATCATGTGAATCAAACTTAGAAGCACAGCAAGAGTAAAGGGGACATAGTACCTCTCCTAGGAAGTCATTGGCACCATACCGTACGTAGTCCCAGACGGTCACCTCCAAAATTCTTAGCTTGAGGTCTGCTCTCCGTACAGACGAATAGATGAAGGTCTGGTTCCACTTGGGATCATTTGTGTTGGCTAGAGTCTTTGTTCTCCGTTTAGATTTCTCACTGTGAACAACAATTCATAACATATGAGAAATGTCTTGGAACTCTTATTGCACCAAAGCTTTGATACATAGTTTCTTTCGATTTAACTCAGTAAGCTCACACACATGCTTATATTTATTTCCTTTGTACAAACATATTTTCTTTTGAAGAGTTAACAGGGAGTATTCTTGAGGATAACTAGTGCAAGAATGGCGTGAGACCAAATTTACCCTTCCAAGCATAGTCACCTTCTGTCTGGGAGGAGGAAGAGCTTGGCATATGGGTTGCGAGGAGCCCCGTTACTTCGTGGGGCTAGTCCTGCTGCGCACACAACCGTGACCACCAGTTGCAATGCACCAGAATCGAACCACAGCTTGATCTGCACAATCAAACAGTTGTTACTCATTCATATGCTTCCTTTTAATGTATTTTTAACATAGTAGTTTTTCTATACATTTTAAATGCAAAAAATCACTATCAAAGGCTGGGAAAGTGATTATGGTAAGCCACAAATCATTCCCATTTTGTCTGCCTTTGGGAAGACTGAAAATTAAATTTAAACCCCACTAGAATTCACACTTAAGTCTCTCAGATGGGTGTGATAATAATAATAATAATAATAATAATAATAATAATAATGTATAAATAATAATAATCATCATTAAGATTTATTTTCATTACTGAAGACCAATTTCATATTAACTAAAATTTGTTTTGGCACAGATTCCGAATTAATTCAGTATCCACATATTTACACTATGGGGTAAGTATGAGGAATTTTTAATTTAGAGAAAGTGTACTCAATTTTGTGGAAGGAGCATGGGTAACAACTTTAGGAGAAAGCTATAAGAACACTTGGTTGGGATTCCAGTCCTCACCTCCTTGTCCCTGTCAAACCTGATAAGGCAAGAATGCTGCCTTTGTCTACATGTACAAAGGTGTGGTGAGTTAAAATCTGTCTAGGCCAGGGCCGTTTTAAAAAATGCGAGACCCGTGGCTAAAGAATCTGAGCCCCCCTCCCCCTCTTCCCGATTTGTTTATCAGTTTTAGCGCTAAGCAGTTATAATATATTGACATGTACTCTATACTTATGCTATTTAATAATTTATCATGTTATATGGAATATTGATTAACCCATTAAATGACTACTTTATTAAATGCAAAAAAATTAAGTTGACAAAAGTAAATTCCTCTATGTACCATCGCATCGTTAGTTTTCTGTAGACCGACAACAGTAACACTGTGGTAGCATATTCTACTGTACTGCTGTACTGCAGCACATTACAAATAACATAAATCTTAAATTACATAAAGTTAGGGTTTCCAGGAATCTGGAATGGAATCCTATCACTAATTATCTCTTAATTAACCGTACACTATTTAATGTGAAATTAAGAATAATAACTGTAAATGAATTTAATAATCTTTGAGGGAAGTGTGGCCCCCTGGAATGTGAGGCCGGAGGTAATTGCCCCCTTTGCTCCCACCCCTTCCCATTACCTAGATGCAGCCCTGGTCCAGGCATAGTCCTTTATATTTGTGGAGAGATGAATGTACTCCTTCTTAAGTTCAATATAAATGAGTTACATATTAATCACACAGATTAGTAGATTTCAACCTCTCCAGGATCTGAGCCCAAGTTATTCTGTAGTGCTAGTACTGGCTGGCTATCATCAACCTATATTAAAAAGAGGAGACACACATCGTATTTCAACTGGGTAAGTATGATAAGTCCCACTGAGAGATATATCCTTGGTAAAGTTGGTCAAGACTAAATAGTTGATCTTCCATCAAGGCAGTGTTTAGAGTTTATATCTTACCAATTACAAACATTTGCTGACCATTAACTAAGACTTGAACAAATTGAGCTGTGAGTCACCATTCAAAAATCCAAACAGATAAACTAATGATGGGACCTTTGAAACATTGAATACTTAGCCATGGGTAGGGCCTCTCTGAGATTAAAAAAACGAAAATTTTAAATTGGAATTTGTTTTAGAACTCATATATTAATTATTGACGGTTTAGCCCAACATAATTATAGGACAAACTTATAAACCATACCCTTTACTTAGTTCACTAAATAAAATGTATGAACATTATAATGAATGCATTGTAATAAAAAAACATTTAACGTTTAGCTACTATCTATACTTTCTATAGCAACTTAATTTCCTCTTATGTTGACCATATTTTCTAAGATTCAAACTCAGATTAATAGAATAGTGGAGTTTACCCAGCTCTAGAATAAACTACCAGTTTTGACAGATGTGTGAGACAAGTAAAAAAAAGTGACAACTAGTTTTGCCACAGGAAGAAATATAAATATAAAAATTATAATATACAATTTATGAATTATCATAATAGCTAGGGATGGTTTCTTTAACTCATCAAATTCCTGTGATCTTTACTTTAAATTCGAGAACCCAGAAAACATTTTGAATTTGAGATTTTAAAAATTAAACAAAGAGTCAGATTTTTATGTCATGTTATATCTTTGATTTCATCTTAATTTTAAATAATGCTTAATGAAACATACCATGTTTTGTGATACCCTAAACTAAAATATACACATTTGTTTTGCATATAAGTTCAGTTTTAGGTTATATTTCCATAAATTTGGAGGCATAATATATTCATAATTTGGTTAACATTACTTAAATAAATGTGCATTTCAAATTTTTTGTAAGCACATTACTTATTTTATATTTTACATTCATGTTACTATTATGTAAATATTTTTGTGGAAAGATTAATTTTGGGTAAAAAAAATCATATAATTTGATCGTATCAGCTTGAAGTGCTTTTAACATCCATGACAGCTTTCCTCGATCAGGTTTGAAAAAGAGCTGTTTTTGAACAGATTGTCTATAACCTTGGCTTACATTAAGACTAATTTTGGAGGTATATCAAGTGCAATAACGCTTCTTGAAGCAGTTGACTCACAAATGTCCGATACGTTGGAACTTATTAAGAACATTTAAATTGAGATAAAGAAAGCATGTGGTTAAGTTGTGGATAGTATCAAAACGATATTTCTTTAAGTATTGAAAAAAAGTATTTCAACATTGTGTAAAATCAGACATTCTTAACAATAACTAATCCAACCTTGACAATGACGAGCCAACCCCACAGCGCATGATTTTATCTTAAGTATGATAGAGTAACATTGTGTGATGTCATACAAATGTTCACATGTTACAAGAATACTTAATCCGAGGAACACTTTAACAATTTGTGAATGACTTTTGTTATTCATTGCAATGATACCAAAGATGGAGAATGAAAAGTACAGGCATTAATACAATTGCTGCATACTTTTTTATTTACTAACTACACTATTCTTTAACTTTTGCAGCTATAAATAAAATTTAAATGTATACATCTCTTCTTTAAATATGCTCATAATACCTAATGAAGTTTTTCTAGAGAAAGCCTAAATGCCTATTATTTATAGGATGGAGGTATTAACATGTTGATGAACTAATTACTTTTATAGGATTTTATATTTACCAATGTGCTGAAGTCTCTTCTTTGTCAAATAATGATTTCATTGTAAACTGTTTGACTTTGTTCATGCTAGTTTTCAATACATGGATTTTCTAATACTCTCAGTACAGCATATATGTATTGTTTTATGTCTTCATAATATTAATAACTAGGAAGTATATAATATATAAAGCATCACGTCTTACTAATTGGTCAGGTTACACATATATAGATTAATTCTTTTGAAAGATACTTAGGAGATGAAATGTTATGATACGTTTGAAGAGAGTAGTTTGTAATTTAATTTAAATTAAATATATGTTGGCTAATCTTTTTTAAGAATCTAATAAAACTAAATAATCCCTGATTATTGAGTTACTTTCTTGATAGAAGGTAGATATTTTAATATTTATAATAAATTATGGATTTGTTTTATCTTTACTATGGTTTTTTAAGAGAATTTTTAAATGCATCTTTTGTGATTTTGTAGGTTATAAACATCCTAGCCCTAACAAAAAAACAGTAACAGTAATAAAATAAGTATAATAATAATAATAAACATAGTGACATAATAACAATGATTCATTATCCAGTAATAGGTCTGGGCCAAAGAGAGAAAAATGACTTAATTAGTCCACTCAGACATATGTGGCCCCATATAAGTGAAGTCTCACGAAGCTTCCTATTTTGCATTGTTAAATGATGATAAATCTGATAGGGTAGAAGTTCCTTTTCTTAACTATAAAAATGAGAGAGAAAAGGTTTTAATGATTTTCAAAGCATTAGCAGAAAATCGTCATGATAATAAAATCCAAACTTTACATATGGACAACGCCCTGGAGTAATGTGGAAAAGAGTTCACAGAAGAGTATAGCAGGTACAAGATGAGAGTTTATGGTAGCACTTTGCAGACAGACAGTGGCCTAGAGTATTGCAGAAGAGAGTTCAAATAACATATGTGTAATGCAGGTATAAGATGAGAGCATACAGTAGCAGAAACCCCAAAAGAAAATGACAAAGCCAAGCGCATTAATCTCAAGCTGGTGGGGATTGAACGATGAATTTTGTTGGAGTCTGGCTTAACGAAAAGTGTTTGGACAGAAGCAATTGCTACAGCTGATTACATCAGAAACAAATGTTCATCAAAACAGCTGGAAGATCAAAATCCTTACAAAATTTGGTGCTGTTTAAAACCAAAAATAGGACATTTCAGAACTTTTGGTAGCAAAACTTATACACTGAATAAGGCTCTGAATAAAGGAAAGTTTGAGCCAAGATCCAAAGCAGGTATTTTTATGGTATACATCAAAGAATCAAAGGCTTATCAAATTTGGGATCCTGGAAGGAAAAGAATGCTGAGAAGTCGAGATACTAAATTTTTAGAAAAGTTTGAAACTGTCAACATTTTGAATGAACATGATGAATATGCAAATTTTGAACCCGCTTTATTATTTGTTGATAACCATGTGAAAAATACCATGTCTGAAGAAATTTACACGTGCCAAGATAAGGTTCAAGAAAGTGATACCATTAATCCTGATCCTGAGGTTGATTAGAACAACCTCATATTAAACAATTTGAGTGAATTTCTTCCAGAAAACTCGAGCCAAGACTGCATCGTGATAGAGAATAAGAGTGGGCCTGATCAACCTAAATTGATCAAAGCTGACAAGCTTGAAGACCAGCCAAATCATTTAATTTGGTTGTGCAAAATTCTAAAAGTGTGAGCTTGGCATATGAGGAGGCAGTAAATTCGTCAGTACAAGATGTCTTAGAAGGACTGTATGCATCAGAAAGGCTGAACGCAATGGAAGCTGAGTTTGAAGCGCTGACACTTAACAAGGCCTGGATATTGACACTACGTCTGAAAAATAAAGCTGTCATTAGCTGTTGGTGGGTACTCAGAATAAAATATAAAGCAGATGGTAATAACAAACACCACAAAGCTAGATTGATAGCAAAGAGTTATAAACTCAACGTCCTGGGAACAACTTTCATATAACTTTTTCACCAGTTGCTTGACCTTCGCTCAATTAGATTAGTTGAAGCTCTAGCAGCCTAACTGACTATATAAATGGAGATCTTGATGAGCAGATCTACCTGGAGCAGGTGGACAGTTTCAATACTCCTGAGATATTTGGGCCAAAACAATTAGGCCTATATAGCGACAAGTGTGTCTATTATAATATGAACGAAGTTTGTGTGACTCTTATAGTGGTTGTCTATGTAGATGATTTAATTATAGCAGCAAACAGTGAAGAAGATTACACTAGATTTGAGAGACGATATGTCTCAAAACTTACAGATGAAGGACTTAGGAAAGCTGCACTACCGTCTTGGAATAGACTTCAAACAAGATGAGAATTCAAAGTCAGTCACTTTGTTGCAGAGATCCTAAATAGAACGTTATCAGTAAATTAGAGATGCAAGACTGCAAGACAGTGAATACTTCACTACATAAATGGGAATATTAAGTTTTCCAAAGTCATGAAGCCGTCTATTAATGAGGAAGCGGAGGAAACGAGTAAAGTTCCATACCAACAACTTGTTGGTTCTCTGATGTACCTCGCAGTATCTACACAAGCTGAAATTGCATCTGCAGCGAGCTCTGTGAGCCAGTACTATCTGAAACCTAGGAAAACACACTGGGTTGCAGTGAAAAAGTCCTGTATTACCTAAAAGGAACAAGCAACCAAGAACTAGTCTACAAGAGATCAATTGCTGAACTGATTGAATATGTGGATGCAGAATGGGGAGGAGCTCTTAATGATAGATCACATACAGGTTACATTTTTCAAGTGTCAGAGAACGCAAGAAAACAAGCTGCGGCTCTTTTGAGCACTGAAGCAGAGTACATGGCTTTCATGGATGCAGTAAAAGAAACAGGTTAGTTGAGAAACCTGTTAAAAGTTGGATTTTTGAGTGCCGATGCAAAATCGACCCGCGTTTATTGTTACACTCAAAGAACAGAAAATCTCATGCATAATACAATGCACCACTCTCATACCAAACATATTGACATATGACATCACTTCGTGCATGAAGCTTATGAACGAGGAGAAATTAACATGAAATACATCTTGACGAATGAGATGATAGCTCATGTGATGACAAAAGCTCTGTTCTGACTGAGCCATCATAAGTGTATACAAGGACTTGGCGTGAGACACATTAATATGTTAACACACGTTTGAGAGGGGGTGTTGTATTTAATTAATAGATATTCTCCTAGTTAACAAACATGCATTCTGTTGAGTTTAGGTTAGTGATGCCATGATACAAGTGTATATTGATTGCACTTTGTGGCCATTTTGTGTGTTCTCTTGTTTTTAGTGTTGATGGCCAACATTCGTGAGACCTATAACAGAACAGCATAGAAAAGTACATGAGTACCTTATAAGTATGTATAATAACATAAGCAAATAACTAAATAATGATAAATATTGATAAATTGTTACAAAAAAAAAGGAAAAAAAGATTTAAAAAATAGCTAACAAATAGTAAAAGCATAAGTATTTAAAAAGTAGTAACAATAAGCAAACAAATAAAGCAGAATAATGTAAATTTAAATATTTGAGGCAGAATCTCTACAGACTTAATTAGTGATAAGGCAGTTTCTTAAACAACTCTCAGTTTGGCTTTCCTTTCATTATAAAAGTTGAATTAAACAAATCTAAAATTGAGGCTACGGATAAAACAGCTAGTTATTGAGAGAAAATAATTTTGGATTACAAGAGGCCAAAGAACAGGCATGAGTTCCTACATAAACAACGGCAAATTTACAAGAAATTTTGCTGTTGAAAATATTTAAAACAAAAAGGGCATCACAATCAAATCTACTCAAGAAAAGCGTTTGGAGCCCTAAAAGGTATTTAATTCTGTCACAGTTATCATAAAACCAGTTAATAAGGAATTTATCATAGCAAGCAGTAACAGATTTTTGTTGAACGTTTTTAACATGAGAGAGTCAGTTAAGGTAATGGAATTCCAAGCAACAGTAGTGTATTCTAATTTAGATCTAACCAGGGCATAGAACAGAGATTAAAAAAAAACAGTCAACTTTCTTAAATGATAAGGTAATAAATACAATGAGTCCAAGTAATTTCAATGATTGGGGTATTATATGGTCAACATGATAGTGGAAGTAGAGTTTGTTGTCCAGGAGAACACCTAGCTCATTTATATAACGAGGGAGAGTTATGTTAACAATGACCAATTTATAACTAAAAAAGATAGGATTAGTTTTTCTAGTAACAGATATAGCTTTGGTCTTAGATTTATTAATAGACATTCCATTCTCAGGAGACCATTTTAAAATACCATTTAAGTTATGTTGTTTTGTAAGTCTATACAAAATGCAATTGATTTGATAATTTTAACCAGTTGTTCATCATCTGCAAAGAGTAAATAACTAAATGAGTTTAAATATTTACCAGTGGCATTAATAAACATATTAAAGAGAAGAGGACCTACATTAAAACCCTAAGGCAGCGGTTCCCAAAGTGTGCTCCGCGGAGAGATTGTAAATAAAAATAAAATAAATGTGACAAGATCTCAAAATTGTTTATTTGTGCGGTCATGAACTATTTTTAGATAAGTATTGTGTAGAAATAATTTAGCTCATGCATCATGCAGTAAAGCAGTGTAAATAGCAAGTATTATGGATCCAAAGTGCATTGTCATGCGGCACCTCAGTCAGGTTTACCCGCTCGCACCTTCTCGGAACCACACAAAACATTGAGAAAATCCGTGAAGCACACAGACTTCACGCGGCGAAACCAGACAGATAGGCTCAATAAGTACTTAAAGATCCAATTGTTAGCTTTGACACTTTTACAGAATTTTCTGGAAAGTCGCTATTGTATATTAAAAACTCTTTGTTTCTTCGCTCCTTCATTCTGTTGCAGTTCATTCAATGTTTAGTCGAGAGTCGAAACGAGCCAAATTTCAGTGCGGTGTTATTTTTTTTAATGAGTGCGTTTGTTGTGTGATTTTTTTAAAATAATTACGTTAGTAACTTTAATGGATCTTCCCTCTTGAGGACGATACACCTGCCTATTACAGGTTTTTTGGAGCACCTACGTAGTGATTTAGAAAATATCATAGATTTGCTTTCAATGGATCGCTGGCTGAAGTCTGGATCCTTAAAAAAGACTATTAAAACCTCCGCCACAGTTCCTCCAGTAGCTATGGAAGCATCAACAGCTAACAGGTATGTACAAATATTATGTTAGATGCATTTTTTTAAACGTTGAATAGTGTTTATCTATTGGGGTCTGCTAGAATAAGAGCGTGTGTTATTAAAACAAGTAACAGCTTTGGATGCCAATAACACAGGACCTAAAAGAAGAGATAGGGACTAAGGTACATACAACTTTATACAAATTAAATAGTAAATAAAGACTTTTCAGTATATGCATTGCATGTTGTACATATTGTTGCACTTTTAACAAAAATAGATTTCAGCTCAGGTTATTTTCGAATTTTGGCCTGTTAATTGGTAGTAACCTTGAAGCTGCAGCCAATTTGATGTCACCAAGCGATAGGATAAGATGGTTACTCACATTTAACAAGCATTGTGAGCAAACATGCGAGAAACATTTACATTCTTAAACAATATTCAACGTTAATTTAGGAGCAATGGTTCTTTGATCAATTGTTTTATTAAATACTTGACATTTATTATTATCATTAATATTATTTACCCAGATGATACGAATATTATTTTTATATTGTAGTGTGGAAGAAGATGGAGCAGTTGCCAATGCTAGAATTGCTGGACAGGATGAAGGGTTTTTAGACGAATCAGCGACAGCAGGTGTGACAGAAACTTCTGAACTGTTGAAAGAACTGCCTAGTACTAGTTCTTTGGAGATCAGTGCCACAGGTAAAAAAATTATAAAAAGGAAGTATCACGATTCCTACTTGGATATTGGATTTGTTGAGACTAGTGACAACAAACCACAGTGCGTAGTTTGCATGAAAGTTTTGCCAAACAGTGCGATGTTCCCAGCAAAAATGCGCCGTCATTTTGAGGGGGTCCATCCAGAATGCAAGGGCAAACCGACTGATTTCTTCAGAAGGAAGTATGGTGAACTTACACAAGCCCAGAAAATTATATCTTATCACTCAAAAACAGTTAATGAACAGACTTTGATGGCGTCCTACTTAGTCAGTTACCGAGTTGCTCAAGCTGGCGAAGCCCATACCATCGCTGAAAACCTTATAAAGCCTTGTGTAAAGGACATAGTTGAATGTATGCTGGATGCAAAAGCCACGAAACTAGTAGACACCGTTCCTTTGTCAAATAACACGATTTCGCGACGAATCGGGGACTTAGCAGAGGATGTGAAAGCTACTTTACTTTCACGAATAAAATGCACTAAGTTTTCGCTCCAAATGGATGAATCAACGGATGTGGCTGGATTGGCAATTTTAATAGTATTTGTACGCTACCAATACTTGGAGTCTTTTCAAGAGGATCTGCTTCTCTGCAAGCCTTTACCAACTAACACAACTGGCGCTGAAATTTTCAAATTAATAGAAGAATTTTTCACAGTGAGTGACATCCCATGGGATAATTGCGTTGATGTGTGCACGGATGGCGCAAAGTCCATGACTGGGAAGACGTCCGGTGCTATCTCAAGAATAAAACAAAAAGTCAAGGAATGCAGCAGTAGCCACTGCATCCTCCACCGCCATGCCCTTGCTGTGAAAAAAAATCCACCCTTCCTAAAAGAAGTCTTGGACGAAAGCGTGAAAGTAATTAATTTTATCAAATCTAGACCTAAAAATACAAGACTATTCAAGCTGTTGTGTGAAGACATGGGGAGTCTACATACGTCTTTACTTCTTCACACAGAAGTAAGGTGGCTTTCTCGTGGCAAAGCTTTGACTCAGCTCTTTGAAATGAGGGCTGAAGTCAGAACCTTCCTGATTGACAACGACTTCGCTTTGGGAGACAGGCTGTGTGATGAGCATTGGGTTATGAAATTGGCGTATTTAGCAGACATTTAAAAAAAAGTTAATGACTTAAGTATCTCACTTCAAGGGAAAGCAGTAACCGTTTTTGACGCCAGCGATAAAGTACAAGCGTTTAAAAAGAAAATAAAGTTTTGGGCGGATTCAATGAAAAATCTAAATCTAGACAGTTTCCCAATGGTAAAAGAATTTAGAGAAGAACTAGATTCTGACGTACCCGAATATATCTTAAATGAGTTTCACGTTCATCTGCTAAATTTGCTTGATAGTTTCAACTGTTATTTTCCAGAAGAATTCCACGATAAAATAAAAGAGAACTGTTGGGTTGTAAACCCATACTCTGCTGTGTCGGAAAAGCCAGCCTGTCTGACATCACACCAGTATGAGTGTATGATTGATTTGACATCAGATTCTGTGGTAAAATATAATTTTGCAACTAAGAATTCACTAACAGAATTTTGGTGTCAGCTAAAAGACGAATTTAAAGTTTTATCAGATAAAGCGAAAATCATCCTTTTACCCTTTACAACAACTTACTTATGTGAATCAGGATTCTCTGCTTATGTGGCTACTAAAACAAAATATAGATCCCGCCTGAATGCAGAGCCAGATATTCGGTTGCAGCTGTCCCAAATTAAACCAGATATAGCCACATTGTGCAAATCAAAACAGTCCCATCCCTCTCATTAGAATCTAAGTTCTTTGGCTATGCTTTATCGTTCTTTTTCGATACCAAGCTACATTTTTTATTTTGAAACTGTAATACCTTATATAGGTGAGTAGTATTGTATATTTACACTACCTGCTTTGAATTCGTTCTCAAATGTGTTGCATTACTTTATGTTTTTTGTTGTTGGTTTTCGTTTATGTATTTAAGTAAGTTCCTTATTTCTCTGAAATTAGTGTAGAAAAAATATTTATAATGAATAAAACTTGAGGTTTAAGGTGAGTATGCAGCGGACGCGAGTTAAGGAGAGTTAATTTAAAGTTTCTAGATCTAGAGCAAAACTTTTTTTTTTCAAAATAAGAAAACTATTGCTTCTATAAAAACATAGAGTTTAATTTTCTTCACATGGTGACCTCATTAGTTGTTGAATATCTGTCGTGAACAGAGCAGCATTATCTAAGAAACTTTTTAAATGAAGAGAAAAATTTGTTATTAAATTCCAGGACATCCTTGACAGATATTCAAGAAATGTTGATCTCGCCATGTGAAGAAAATTAAGCTCTATGATTCTATAGAAGCAATATTTAATTTATTTGATCCTAAAAAAAGTATTGCTATAAAAAGTGCAAAAACACTCGCCTTTTCTTGCGTCCCCTGCATCCCCACCTTAACATGTCCAAATGCTTAAAAATTCGTTTCCAGAGCCAATAATGCTGTCATTCTATGTAGGTGCTAGGTGAAAATATCTTCGCTTTTATGCCGAATACAAGTATGTGCAAAATTAGTGTTTAGAGAAAAAAAACGTAAAGTTCTAATTTTCAATGTCTTTCAGTGGGAAACATTAAGTTTGGATCAAAATGTAAGCTATTTTGAATTCGAAAAATAATTTGTGCTTTTGTTATATGATAAAAAAATTTGTCTATCAACTTGAAAATGCAGTTACGTAAGAACAGCCAAAATTGAACATGGTCTAAGGGCAACGATAGTGCTTCGTCACGAATTTCTCTCCTGAGAAGTGCTCCGCGACTCAAAAAGTTTGGGAACCGCTGCCCTAAAGTATACCACAAGGGACTGAAAATATATTGGAGGTGTGTAGATCTAATCTAATTTAGCAAACAATCTATCACACAAATAACTACTAAACCAATTTACTCATGAGTGAGGTAGGCCAAAATTTCAAAATTTTGAGAAAATAATACTAAGCTGTAGGGGTCTGCGAGCTTGGGTTTTTTCATTCAAGTAGAACTCGAGTCAAGTATTTCTAAAAACTCCTGAGTTCGAGATAATTCCTAATTTTAAAATGTTAAGGTACCAGTATATTAAAAGACATGTTCTTAAAATATGAATTACATTCATTTTTGTAAAAAATAAATACCTTTAAAAAAAGTTAAACAATGGAAATATCAGTTTTTAAATTAGATATAACACTTATAAAACACAATTTAAAAATAAGAACAAAACTTAAATAAAAATGTAATGAAAAAATAATTAAAATGGTTTCACACTCATATCTTTAAGGACATTAAAATTACACCAACAATAATTATAGAAAAAGTTAATAAAATGGATAATTGCATGATGGCTTGGAAACGTATAACAAGACAGTGTAGCAACACTGTACAGTGATAGTGAAGGAAGCCAACCTGAAAGGATAGTTAGGTTAAGCCTAGATAATAACTAACACACTTCTCTCTTCATGTCTTCTTAAACTTTTATACTTTCCACTTCTTTAAAACGTCCACAGTTGCACATTAGTTTGAATTTTCGGGAATATTACTTTTTCATTAATGTCTCTTCATTTGAAAAATAAATATTTCCAAAAATTCAAAACAATGTGCAACTGTGTAAATCTGAAGAATTGGGAAATGTAAAAGTGTAGAAAAAAAAAATAGAGAATTGTGTTTGTTTGTATCTAGGCCTACCCTAACTATCCGTTCAGGTTGACTACCTTCACCATCCCTTTACATTATTGTAGAGTGTTCCTACACTGTCTTGATAAACGTTCATAGAATCAACGTCTTAATAAGCTAATATATCCCCAAAATATGCTTCAGTAACTTAATTTACCCTATAATAAAAAGTAAGAATCATAAACAAAGAAATTTTAGGTGTTTCATATTTCGGGCGCCTACAAAACTTTTGATCTCGAGCTCGATAGTAAGCGACGAGCTCGGCTCGAAGCTTGAAATATGAGTATTCACAAAGCCCTACTATGTTGAAATAAGTCAAAAGCCTTACGTTGTTCAAAATAAATAGTATCAACCTAGCCTTGGGTAGACTTGAGGGGTAACATGCCCCAGAAATGTTACTATGTTTGTGACAGTAGATTTATTTTTCATAAAGCCATGTTGATTTTCTGAGAGTTTATTCTTTAGGTGGTGGAAGATATGTTCATGTATTAATTTCTCAAGAGTACTTTAGATATAAATAGGTATATAATTACAAACATTTGTTCTTGTCCCTTTTTAAAAAAAAATAGTATGAGAGCAGATTGTTTCCATATAATAGCAAAAGTTTTATTTTACAGGATAATGTTAAAGAAATGGGCTAACAATACACTGAAAATGTTGGCACAGCCTTTAACAATAAATCTTTGAGTTCCATCTATCCCGGCACATCTAGAACTAAACGTTTTAATAGTATTAGCAACATCCAAGGACGTAATGTGGTATGGATATAAGGACACACTAGTTTCTATAACAGGGTAGGGTGAGACAGGCAAAGCTGATTTATACACTGAATGACAGTAGGTATCAAACTGATTTGCAATTAATAAGGGCTCCATTATAACCTTCACCATCTCATGTACTCTATGTACTCCAACTCTTGCCGGGACTTCATTTCTAATCCTGTTTCTCCTTGTAACAGCTAGCATGCTTCTCAAAAACGCCATTCCTATGATCTCCACTTTGTTGGTCTTTATTAAATCCAATGTTCATGTTTTTGCTGCATATATAGATTGCTATGGGTACAAAGTATGGCTTATATATCACTTCTTTACACTTCAATGGCACGTGTCTTTTTCATGCCAGGTCTCCTATAAAGCTGTAGAATATTTATACTTACCGTTTAGTCCGGATCATAATTTGACACTTATGTTCTTAAACAACCCTTTAGAGTGGCATCTGAAAGGCTAGATCTATAATTCATTTTCACAATTTTCACTATGAAGAATACTGATTCACACAGAGAAGATGATCCAAAATATGATTGCTAAGATATTCAGCAAAGGAAATTTTGTGTGGTCTACTTGTTTCTAAAAATGTTTGTCTCTATGACAAGCCTTGGAGGATATGTTGTTTCGTAGTTCCGAAATCTCCGATTCTAATTCTTCAGCATTGGTTTCGTACATTTTATTAATTTATCTGGCAATGAAGGTAATATTCATGAAAATGAATGGATTTTCAAAAAACTATATCATTAACTCAATTTCAAAAATTTGTGCAAATCTTAGATAGAATATATCACCCAGCTTTTCTATGTATCCACCATATAATTTGCTAACAACACAACCATTTCTTGCAATTCTTAAAATGTTTGGAAAATGTACCAATACATTGTGTCTATTTTTTATTTTCAAAGGGAACTAGATTTCAGTATGACTGTCTTGATGGGCACATGCAAAAGGTCTGACAAACACAGGTGTGGGGTTGGCGATTCTTCTTGTAGCTGTTCCTGTAAACATCTTTAGTTATACAGAAAAGAAATCCTTAAAAGTACATCCATCTTTCATAAAAATATTATTTTATACTAGACAACTTAATTAATGATGTTCATGAAAAAAATTTCATTTCATGAATTATTAATATTAAGTTTTATAGGTCTTTTGACAAAATGAGGTCATTAGGGCTTGCATGAATTCTATGACCTTTAACCACACTTTTAATGCAAGTGAGATCACTACTTGCCAAGAATGTGCTTGACGCACAAACCTCTCATACTTTGCCTACTTCTACATAAATTACATTTTTATTAAGCCAGAATTAAAACTCAAAATATGTCCTGAGTGCTTGATTAGAGATCCAAATAAAATCCTTTAGGCTCTAAACCATGGATGAGGTGCTCACAATCTACAGCGGCACGTTTCCTTACAGGGTGTGAGACCAAAATTTGTTATATAAAGTTATTTCATGTTGCACTTAACATAACGCATTGCATTTGAGAATATATATACTGAAAATTTTAGTAAGAGCAGATAAGTTAACACCAAATTATATAATTTACAGTGGTTATTGTTTGCCTCATTTTGATGAAACAAAACAAATTAATATGTCGAATTTTCGAGATCAAGATGGAACTTGAAAGCATCACCTTCAACCATAAAACCCCTTAATACATTTTTTAAAAGTAGAGATGTGTCATATCCACTATTTTACGAATATGAATCTACAATTTATCTTTGAAACCCAATTCTCAAATCCAAATCTTGGTTAAAGTTATGAACATAAGAGAAAATAGAAATATGATGAACTAATAGAAAAAAATAGTAATTTTTATAAGCACCATATTTTACTACCCAGTCAGGTTATATACTTAATAGTAACTTGATACTAACATTCTTTCTTATAATCCATTTATTATAACATTTATACATTCAGTTATGTGTTCAATTAGTGTTCTGAGGTCTGGTTGTTAAGTTTATTCTATAATTAAAAAATTGTTTTGAGCCACCAATAAGCAGTATTAGAGTTCTAAAGTAAATTTTAATGGAAAAACTGGTGGAAAATATATATATATATATACACAGACACACACACCTATATTAAGGATTTGAGTCACAAATCCTAAATTTGATAAAAATCCTTTAGTCCCAAATATTCTTGAGGATTTGAGATCCCATCCCTATTCAAGAGTTGTTTTCTTTTATGTTTAAGTTGACGTTTATAATAAAACCCAAATGCTATGTATGAATTACAAACAAACTTAATTTAGAATAACCCAGCAGATATTAAACCCCAACACTATTACCATAAATTTAAATTTTTCAGTAATAATATAAATATTACCTGCATCTGTTATCACATGCAGTAATGCATCATTCCCATAGTAGTCTGATTTGCTGGTAACAGGTAGGTCAGGGTTCGACTCTCCTCAGGATGTAGTGAGGCTAATTTTCCCTAAATGATTTCACATAGATGTGGGCACATTTGCTCTAAATTTTTGTTTGCTCTCCCTATTTTATGAGTGTAAAAATGTGGTTATCAAGGATTGGTAGTCAGAGACGATTCAAAAAGTCAACATAATAATAAACTGTCCTATAACTTATTTCAGTCAATATCTTGTATGTCTATTGAGTCAAGGGTTCCGGTTTCAATTTCTGGCATGGTCGAAAAATGTCTAATTGCTGAAATATGGGTTCCCCTTTTCACAGTGATGCTGGATTTTGTGTTTGTTTTAGATCTAAGTCAGTTTACAAATTGTGCATTGATATATCAGTCGGTTTAGAGCTGCATGTTAAATACCTTAGATACAAAATTATATATAATAATTAACTATTTTAGGCAATACTAATAATATTATAATAGACTTCTAGATGCATGATTCTAGAACCTTCCTAGATCATACTACTGTGCCCTCTACTTTAGGCTGGGTGAACTCACCTGCATCCTCCCGCCAACATTAGAGTTGGTTGGCGAGACCCCTAGTCGTGGGGGTCGAGATGACCTCGAGGGCATATGGAGGTCAGGCGAGCCGGGAGAGGTGACCAGCACACTGGGCTTGTCTCTCCGACCCTCGTATACATCTATAACACAAGGGAGCCCATACATGTCATTGCTGCCAACCTCAAAGTTAAAAGTAAGCGATGATCGCACAGCAAAAGCAAATCAATATTTCAAAAATGTATTCATGATGTTTATATTAACTTTTTTATTATTAAAACTTAAAATACCCTAAAATAATATTCAGTAAAGAAATAGTATTAGTTAAAAATCAAACAAATATACAGTTTTAATTCAAAGGAATATAAGTAAAGCATATACGAGTTACATATAGCTGTATACATTAAGAACCATTAGAGAACAATTTATTTAAAAAAAATTTATAGATCAATCTGTTTATGTTTAAATTGCACACAAAAACAATACCTTGTTTTGTTTGTATAATAAAATATATGTCATAAATTATTACACTCATAAATTCAACTAATTTAGATATATATTTTAAACTACTCATGTGAAATTGTTATATATAAATATTTCTGTAGTTAATTTAATAAGAGTAGTGAATAAAATACATAACATGAGATAACTTTAATATTAAAGAATATACATACCAGTAACCTAAAATTTCTTCTTCTTGGACAAATTTCCTTTTCAAACATCAATGATAATTACTCTCCAAATACCAAAACATTATTCTGAAAGTGTCGTGTTGTAATAAGTCACCGAATAATTACATAATTATACATAATTTATCATATTTAAATGTGTGTGTATATTTAATTAAGAAATACAGACAGCATGCTTGTACTGTAAAGGTATATTTTAGTTCCTTTAGTTCTAAACAATTTATTTGTACATTATGTTATAAAATGGTGAATTGGAAGCAACTTAAACTGTAAGAATACAAATATACTATTTCAATTGAATCTGTGAGGAGAGTTAAAATAATTAAACAATTTATACAAACATACAGCTTAGTGTTCAGCCAATTTCAAGTTGTTGCTCCAAAAATAAGAGGGGGTTAACACCAAATACAAACATACAAATGATAGTATATATATATTTTTTTTAAATGCTATAAGCAAATAAGAACTCACACAAAGACAAAAATCATTATTAAAAAACAGTTAAGTTAAATTAAAGTAGAAGGAATACATAGCAACACTGACTGGCCCTGAAACACACTATGAAAGTCAAAGCATGCACAAATAAGTTTCGACGACCCCCCTCCCCCTCCCCAACTTTTAAATTCCCTTAGCCGATACAAACTAGCAGATACCAGCAACGCGGGATGCTACAAAGAGAAGCTGCATTAGTATGTACCCAAGTTGGACTAAAATGAATTAATCTATCAAGAGCATACTACAATGAGTTATTGTTTAAATTAAGAGCTAACTAAGATTTATTTTATTAAAATAAGATCAGACCGATGAAAAGGAACAGGAGACAATGGGACAGGAGTTTGTAAATTATAGCTCACAGGTCAGCAGAAGTAAAACATGTTTATTGCATGTTACAGATTGCATTTGCTTGAAAAATCCTTTTACGTAGTAAAACAAAAAGTATACAAATATGTGTAGTTACAAGAAGTAAGGTTTTCAATAATTTGAATTGCTAAATTGATTTTAACGATTAAATTAAATTATCAAAAGGATAAAAATACCAGTGCATACACAACAAACACACTAATGACAATGCAAATACATGCAAATATTTTAAAAGTAGCAATAAATCTACACCTTCTATGGATAAACACATGTTACAGTAATACCAACTTTACTAAATTGGATTGCTTGGTAATGTTTTGTTCACATTTAGTTGACTTCTTACAGGACTCAGATGAAATGAGTAAAAATATTATTTAGGCCTATCTTATATTTCTGTGTTAAATTTCCATTAATTGGAAAGCTACAAAACATAGGAATCTTGAACAATCTTTTTGGAAAAATATATTATTTTATAAGGCTGAAAGATATACACACTCATTACTATAGTCAAACTTCCTTAACTGAAAATACTGAAAGTTGAAATTAAGCGCATCCCCTCAATTTTTATTTTTTTATTTTTTTAGATTTTGTTGAACTTTTGTATGGCTGTAAACTATAATTTTCAAAATATTTTAAATACAATTTTCTTTTCGGAAACATGTTTCTTTCTAATTATAAATTTTCCTTATTTACTTGGAAATTCAAGTTAGGGAAATTTGACATTTTATTAATGGTTTTACCAGTAAGTGGCATATTATTATTTAGTGCTGTTTATTTGACTAGTTCAGGACATTCGAACCAAACTAAACATCTATGGCATTTCTTTAAATGTTCAATTATTTTTGGTTAAACAATGGAAATATATTTAGGCTACTGATGTAGACCCAACAAGTACCATATCCTTAAAATGAAAAATGACACCTGGACACAGAAATAAAACCAGGGACACTTGACTTCTCACACCAATGCTCTACTTAGGCCCGCCACAAGGGGAGCGAGGGGACTGTTGGCACCATGGTGCCAGGCCTAGGCCCAAGATCCAGATAAAAAGGTTGAAAAAAATAAAAAATAAAATATGAATGACGAGCAATAAAATGCCTATTCATACTAAAGAATAGTGCATGCCCAGCCCACCAGATGGGGTTTCCTATGGAGGAACTTACTAGAACTGTCAGAATGATTTAATTAATTTGGTCTAGTCTTGTCCTTCATGTTAGAAGTGTTTGGAAATTTCATGGATTCTATAATATTTTGTACTGAAACTAAATTTGGCCCACAAAGAGAGTTGGGCAGTAAATCAAGTTAAATTTAAATACTTCAACATGTGTGTAACATGTCAGTGTTTAGTTAAGTTACATATTAGTTTTCATACATTGCTTTTCTTTTGTAAAAGTGAAGTTTTTAAAAAATTGTACAAACCAAAGTCAAGAATTGGTGTAGAAACAGGGAGGAAGGGGGCACTCCCCTTCTGGAAAGAACTTTTCTCCCATCCCCCAAATGGAATAAACTCCTCCCTGCTCTGGAATAAACTTGCCCCCCTTTAAATTTATCATACTCCCCTTTGATATTCTTTAACATGAAGATGAAAGATGGCTTTGTATCAAAGTCGTCCAATTTTAAAAAATTTCTCGGGAGAAAACCATTTCAAATACTTTTTATAATAGGTATCTAATTCTAGGTGAGGACCACTCAAAATAGCTCCTACGGGAATTAAAATTTCCAAAGGTTTATGGGGAAGTACCTATAAACTTTTCTAAGTCCCCTCCCCTCCAGATGAAGGTCACTGTAAATATTTTCTAGACATTTGAAGAAGGATGTTCCCCAGGCCCATAAAAAAAACTTTTTATTTTGCTAAATTCCCCCTAGACCAATAAAATTCAAAGTCAAATATTACAAAAAGAGGGGGCCTTCACTTTACCCTGGCACCAGGCCTGGATTGAGCACCTGGCTGAGCTACTGAGCTAACCAGGATTTGTCCCATGGAAGGGCGGAAATTGGCCTCTATGAACTACCATTGATACCACAGCCAACGATAACTTGGGAGTCTGTCAATTTACTTTACATCTATTACTGTTTCCAGCCTATGGTCAAAGTCAGTTTTTTATTCAAGCCATATATTTGCCACTACCGGCTTGCTAGGCCTCTCATAGCTTTATATGCCTTATAATATAACTTAAGACTATGACAAGCACAACATCCAGTCCCCAGTCATTAATTTATCACTATTAAAGGGTAAACTCACATTTCACCAATGATAAATTTTCAGCCATGCCGGAAATCAAACCCAGTACCCTTAGCTCAATAGACAAACATGCTATCGACTGAGCTAAGGTGTTGAATATTCTGTCAATGAAAGTTCATAATAGCCAATAATTTCTACACATTCATCATATTCCGCCTTGAGCAATGAATGAAGAATGAATGAGCATAGAGTGAATCCTGAATGACCCAGTCACAGAGAAAGCAATGGCATCATTTATCAATTTACTAATATAACTTTTCGTTAGGTCCATTTAAACTTTGAAATTTACTATATTTTTATAAACAGTTTTATTTGGCTACATTAATACCAAATGCTGTGACAGCAAGAAAATGTATTTTAACTTTACGTTTTTAGCAACTTTTAGCAAGGATTGGCAATTATATGGAATTTTTTAAAACCTAATCAATCTATTCTAGGTTCACTCATGTGTTCTAAACACTATATAATAATACTGTTTGTATCCCTCTCATATATTCAAAAAGTCATGGATGAAGTGTATGTCTTTAAAAAAAACTGTATGTAAAGCTTCCTTTTAATACTTCATCCATGGAGAATCACGCATTTTCAGAAGTAATTTCAATACACTATGTTTTAAAACTTTCTTTCTTTAAAAGACTCCCTCCGTTGTATTTGAAAATCAGGTGCTGGATGAGTTGGCTGCCTTTACCAAATGGGAAGCTAGCCTTGGCAACATCAAGTTGCCAGGAATTCTCCCATTAGTTGGTTTTAACACTGGTAACAAGGGGTATGTCATATATAAGCAGCTTTTGCGTATAGATCCAGACAGAAACAAAATCGTAATCTTGACAGAAAAACTAGTAATATCACATGAAACATAATAATTTTCAGAGAGAAAATCTCAGTTGGTAACAGCACTAGCTCTGGCTTTCCGCATCAGTTGGTAAATGAACAAAAACTGTATCTATGTCAACATTATAATAATGAAAGTGCAACTAATAAAATAAATAGTGTACAACATTAAATCCCTACTAATTTCGACAATTAACCAATCAGTAACCCTACATTGAGAAACATAAAATCAGATCATTATAGCCATGTGATAAGTGCGCACAAAGGTATGCACGCATTGTCATAATCATAAAACCCGGTATTGTTATAATTACTGCTCAACCCTAAGGCATATACAAGTCCACATTATTATAATCACACATCATCATTCAAAAACCGACAACACTATAACTATGTGTTAATTTTATGTTTTTGTGAAAAGTAACATAGGTATAGCGCCAGAATACGACTAAGTCTTCCCAAACCTTCTACTGGACAGTTATAAAAATACATACTCAAGGTTTATATGCTATTGTAAGTTTTAAAACAACCTTCAAAGACATAAAACTTACAAATATTTCTTGCGTGGAAAAAATATTATATTTCTTTGCCACTTTCCTTAACATATTTCTCTAGTTGTCATTAGCTCTTTAAAATTCAATTCACTTTGTCCCTTCGCTTAATAGTACTTTTGTGATTGTATGTGAGTAGTTATTTTCATAAAAACTATTCAGATATTAAACATCTTATCTCAGCCTGCTACTTGTATTAAAATGTTTACTAATTTTATTTGCAAAATGTATGTCAAATATGAAATAAAGTAATATATTTAAATGAAATATAAATGAAACTACAACTTTTTACTTAGTTAGCTGTACTGTAAAAACTATTTCATATATAAAGAACACAAAATTAAATTAAAATGATAAAAAAAAAAGTAAACTACCCATACAGTGAAATCTATCTTTACAAAAATCTCCAAATAGAGTATTCTTCTTTATAAATTGCCTCAGCAAAATAACATCAGATCTTAAAGTGAAATAACTTCCCAATAACCAAATTTCTCAATAACGAATGCAAACAATGTTAAACATGCATATTCATGCATAAACATCTCTTAGACAGTAGACAAAATTTGAGGAGGCCAGTGAATATAGCATATTTTACTATAGGCCCTCCCGCCTTCCCCCTCTAGAGAATGTTTCTAATATAGCCTAGGTAGTAATGACTATGGTACTTTAAGAAGATCATACCTCCCACCCCTTCTGAGCTTTCAGTGGGGGTTGTTCCATCAGTGTAGTCTGTGCTCTTGCACACATATAAGCCTAGAGTACAGAAGGCCTACTGTTCACATTTTATTTTATTTGTGTATTGTTCTGTGTGTAATTTAATCTCAATATTTATCTACTTGTCATATTTATCCTGCATATAATAATATACAATGCAGAAATTAGATTGTTGTAGTTAATATCCACAGTATAGGTTCATATTGATTGAACTGTGTTCAAGCATAGTGATGTAAAAAATATATATATATTTATATTTTTAAATCACGACGGTATATTTGCATATATTTTCAAATAAAGGACACTTCTTAATAACAAACTTTTTTTAATTCCAACCACTATTAATAGATTTCCCTCTGTAATATTACAGGAATTATTAGTAGTTTTCATCCTTTGACACATTAGTATTGCAGTTCTAAAGATTAAAGTTAGTTTTAGTTTTGATGCAGAAGATATTGTTTTGTGGAATTTGCTCATTTGGATTATCTTACAATCATAGAAGAGTATCAATAATTCAAGTCTTGAAAGTTCAAAGTTACCTTAAAGCTGAGCAAGTCAAAAAGAAAATTATTAATTTTGGAATATAGTTGTGTGTTGTGAAACATTGATAGTGGGTGTGTATAGTTGCTAGTTTTTGTAGATTATGTTTATTTGGTTGTATCTTAATTTTTCTAGCACCACATCTTGCTACCTGTTTAGGCTATTCGGCTTATTCCCATTTTCTGTTTTTTTTTCTTTTATTTAAATTAGTAATTAGTTGAAAAATGACACCTCGACTGAGACGTTTGACTTAACGCACCTATGCTCTACCACTGAGAACAGGATGAATCCTGGATAGCTGTGGTAGAGCAATGGTGTGCTAAGTCAAAGGTTCTGGGTTTGATTCCCATATTGAGGTGTCTTTTCCACTAATTTAGACTAAATGAATTGTAGTCTCCTCCATTTGGACATTCCCTTAGGTACAACAATTTGCAATCTATGTGTTTGAAATTCATTGTTCTTTTAATTGTTTAGTGACTTTTTTACAAGTGTTCTTTAACTCACAACTATCCTTCCCTGCTGATTTTTCCCATGTTACTCTGTATAGTCCGAGTTTTCGGTATTTAGAGGTAGTCTCAGTTCCATCTACCTCAAATTATCAAGAGTATACTGTTATTATTAGATGTTCTGTCTCATAACAGGTCCATCCCTTTTGTATGTGAACTTAAGACCGCCAATGTATCCTATCCTCTGCCTCCTCCTTCAGATCCCAGAATTTCCTTCTTTCGTTCAAGTCATCTAATATTTAAATCCTCCTTCCTAAGCTCCTCTTTCCCTCAACCTTCCCTTCTATGACATGCAGAAGACAGTTCTTCCTTAGGATGTGTCCAATATAGTTTGCTTTGCACCAAAGAATCACATCCAAAATGGTTAACTTCTCACACTCTTCTTAGGACTTAATTTGTCACTCTGTCTGTCCACCTGATCTTTTCAAGTCTTTTCCAACACCACGTTTCAGCGCTCTGAGTATTTATGTTCCATCTTCCTAAAATTCCAAGTTTCTACTCCAAATGTATAATTTTATCAGTTTCGTCCTCAGTTCCAAACTCAATTGCTGGTCAGCAGTAGCCTCTTATTGTTGCGAGTTTCCTTGGCCATTGCAATCCTCGGCCTAATTTCTTTGGTGCAGAAGTCATCCCTTTGTCAGCAGACTTCCCAGGTACTTTAATTGCTCTATGTTTTTCAACTCTTGGTTTCCAATTTTGATTTTCCAGCGGCTCTTCATTTTTTTTAATTCCCATCACTTTTGACTTTTCAATGTCTTATCTTCCCCCTATTTCCACCAGCGGGTCTATCATTTCCAACAACTCTTCCTTATTTTTGGTCAGCAATGCTAGATCATCTATAAATTTGTGTTGATTATGTGTCCTCCTATGCTGAAATTGCCTCAACCCTCTAGGACATCACTGATCAGCCACTCGCCATACAAGTTGCAGATACTGGGTACCAAACCTCATCATTATCTCACTCCTCTTCCTATCTCTATGCTATTGGTCTCTATCATTCACCCACACCTTCACTCACTGACCTGGGTACAGGTTTGCAATCAGCCTTCTATCCTTTCAGTTGATGCCAATCTTCTTGAGTATTTCCATCAGTTTTTTCCATTTTACTCAAACGCCTTTTTCTAGTTAATGAAACCAATGTTGATTTCTTCCTTGACTTTCAGCACTCTTTCTGAAATTATTTTCCACATATTGGTGGCATCTCAGGTTCCTTTTCCGAATCCAAAATGATCTTCTTCCATCAAACTTTCTATTTTTTGTTCCAATCGCTTGTTGAGTATTCTAGCCAAGATCTTCCCCACATCAAAGTTGAGGCTGTTCTTGTGTGGTCACAGCATTTTTTAACTTGTTTATTCTTCTTTTGATCCACCATGGTTACATCTAAAAATTCCTTGGGTCATTCTCTTGTTTCATAGATCCTATTTATAAGTTTTGTCAGGCCTTTAATATGTTGTTTACAAGTTTCTTCAGAAGGTCAGTCGGTATGTCATAATTACCAGAAGATTTCCTTCTTCTCGCATCCTTTATGGCTATCTCCATTTCACTCTTTAAAATGCCAGGTCTGTTTTTGTCTTCCAACCTCTTCTGCTTCACTCTCTAGGTTCTTGGTCATACATTTCTTCTATATATCTTTCCTAAATCATAATAACCTCTTTATGATTTGTCACTCTCTGACCTTTGAGGGGTTTTCTATTCCTATATTTCGCAAACCTTTGGGGGGTTTTATATTCCTATTGTTCGCAAACCTTTGTTTTCACTCCCTCCCAGTTCCTTTGCTTTCTAATACATGAGATCATACCTTCCTTATCTTTGCAGTTTGATAATCTCATTGCATCTCTTCTTTATATAGTATTTCCTCGATTTGTACGTTTCCCTCCTTAACTCAATGTTTAGTCTCATATATTCTTCTTTGTTGACTTTTTTTACATTCACTTTTTTCTTTCATTTTCTGAAGTATTTTTGTTGCTACCCAGCACTTTCATGGAATTCTCTTCCCTTTTCCAACATTGTAATTTGCACCTTAAAAAAATTCTTAAAACTATTTCACATTTCTTTCACCCTTACTCTCTTCTATCACCTAACTTAACTTTTGCTCTTATGAATTTTTTACTATGTCACTCTTGCTTCTTAATTCTTCTTGGCCTACCTCGGTTTTTTCGTGCTTGTTTTAATACTTCATTCTCAATCTTGTTTTAATGTATGCCACCAGCAGGTTGTGGTCCAACATCCTTCCCCCCATTCCTGAATCGCTGTTTGACAAGGATATAGTCTAGTTGGTACCTGTTGATGTCTCCTGGGCTCTTCCATGTGTATAGTTTAGTCTTTCATTTCTTGAACCAGGTGTTTGTCCCCACCAGGTTATTCCACAGGCAGAATTTGATATACTAAGTAGGTGTGCTACTAAGTTTAAATCTAGTTTTTAATTGAAGTGGGAGAACTTTCATATTATTTCTTTGCCGAGAGAGTTGAGCCAAACTCAGTAACTAATCTATTTTCTGGGAAAAAAAAAGAACCGCCAGCTAGAGATAATATGTATAAAAATATAAAAGAGGACAGTTTTATTCAAAATGTCAGTCTCTCATTCTTTAAAATGTTAGTTACACCCCTGGTGGCTACCATAAATTGAAGCGTTTTATTTATGGAAATCAAAATTTTAGAAATTATCTAAATAAACCAGTGGCATATCCAGGTTCATTTTGAAGCTGTGTTTATTAAACAGTTTGGAGGGTTTTATTCACTTATCATTTTGAACAGTGGTTCCCAATTAGTGGTTTGTGGCACCATTCACATAACAAAATCTAGCATTTACTTTTTTATCAAGCATTTTTTTATTCTCATTTTCTTTCCATTCAATAAAAACACGACGAGCCGATGCAGACTGATTTAGTCGGCTAGGATCTGCTTACCCTCTTCCCCCTCCACCCTGAGAAACGATGAATTAACTCTGCAAGGTCTGCAGCTTAATAAAATAAAATACGCCATCTCCCGCCGTCCATTTGCTTCAATGGTGACATCATGCGCTAAAGCTCTCCCTCCTTCCTGGCTTCAGCTAAATATGGCTTTTCCACATCTGCATATGATTTATTGACAGCAGCTAAAGCTGACTTTGCCATTATATTGGCTGGTGTTTTACACGTTTCCTATGTCTAGCCGCCCGACAAGAAGTACTTTGAGATTCGTGTAAATCGTCTGAAGTTTCCGATCTAAGACTAAAAGGAGAGTGGGGTAACTGATGGATGTAGTCCAACCAGTATAAAATGAAAGCGTGGTTACAGACAGGATCTTTAAACAACCAGGTCACCCAAATTTTCCATGTAACCATTTGAACAATTTTATGTGATTGTGTTTGGTAGCCTACGTAGCAGACTTTTCACGTACTTGAACATGCTAAATACAAGTCTACAAGCTAGTGATGTGAAATAATTTTATGTTGAAAATAAGATTGAGACAGTGATAAAAAAAAACGGGTATGGGCAAGCTTAGTAGAAGGTGGTAACCTCACAAACAGTCCAACACTGGAGACATTTCCGAAGTCCACTGATGAAAAATTGCTACCAGAAGTAGAATATAACATCACTGAACACCTTCATGATTTAGCAACTAGCTTCAGAAATTACTTTACTGCACCAAATTCTGAAAACTCATGGATGAGGAATCCTTTTGAATGCTATATCTGTGGAAGAGCACGATGCACTTGCTGATGTGACTTGTGATGGTTCATTGAAATCATTTTTAAAGAATGTAGACTGGACCAATTCTGGGTGAAGGTTTTTCCTGATTATAAGAAGTTAGGATAAAAATCTTGAAACATCATATTCCCCTTAGTTCCTTATATTTTTGTGAACATTTTCGACATTTTGCTATATGAAGAACGGGTATAGAAATTGGCTCGATGTTGATGCATATTTAAGATTAAAAGTAGGAAATCTTGAACCAGATGGGGAAGGGATTTTTCAAGACAAAAAAGAGGCATGATTTCTCCCATAACATTTAGGTTTAGTAGCTGTTAGACATCTCATAATTTATTCACTTGTAATAGACGTTATTAGAATTAAGTTAGTTTTTCTTTCTAATTAAATAATTATCATCTTTGTGTGGTAACTCAACAAAATTTATGGCCTCTTTTTTTAGTAAGCCTACCTAAATCCCATTGCTCATTAGGGGAAAATACGTATTTTCTTGAAAAAATATCTTCGCACAGGTAAAACTAACTACCATAAAGATATCAAAATTCTCAATAGTAGGGGGTCCATTGCATGACTTTTTGAAAAACAAGGGGTTCGCAGTACTTAGCTAATTGGGAGCCACTAATTTAGAATGTTCACTGATTTTAATTTATGTTTTATTTTATAAATATTAAGTAGTAATGAGGGATCTTAATGCAAAATTTGGAAAAAAGAGAGGAAAATTTGGGGAGGTGCTAGTGAAATAAGGATGGGGAGAGAAAAGCAAGGAGGGTAAATGTTGGAGTTATGTGCAAGAAATAAAATGAAAGTGGCAAACAGCTGGTATAATAAAAAGAATGAAAGAGAAAGCCGTAAGATCACTAGATACAGTTAGGATGGAGAGCAAAAGTCGGTGATAGACTACTTTCTCATGTATGAAGAAATGAAAAGGCAAACCGTAAACATCAAGGTAAAACCAAGTGTGTCCTTAGATAGTGATCACAGGTTGTTGGTGACAGACATAAAGAAATAGGAATGTAGGAAAAAGGTAGTAAGACAAGAAAGAAAAATGAATGTGTGGAGGCTAAAAAATGAAGAGGAAATGGAACTGTACCTAATAAAGGCAAGAATATTAATACCCAAGGATGAGATGCAAAGTATAAAGGTTGAATGTCCAAGGTTTAAGAACAGTTTGGTAGGAGCTGCAGCGGAGGTATGTGGAAGGACAAGTAATAAGATGAAGTGGAAGGAAACACACTGCTGAAACAACAGGGTGAAGAAAGTAGTGTAAGAGAAGAATAAAGCATTCAGAAGGAATTTTACGAATAAGAATGAGGAAACAAAGGGAGAAAATAGGGAAAAGAAAAAAAGAGCCAAGCAAGTTGTACAGAAAACCCGGATGGATTTGTTTCAAAAATGGGCAACAATCCTGGAATGGAACCTGGAAGGAAGTAAGACAGTGTTATATAGCTAAGTAAGAAACAGAAGGAGAGAGAAAAGATAAGAAGTATGAATGATAGATGAAGAAGGAAGAACGTTGAAGATAGGAGAGGAAGAAACTATGGAGGAGATATTTTGAGAAAATGTTCAACCCGGAAGAGAAAAGAGATGAGAGTGAAGCAGAGGAGCATAAATAAATAGCATAATATGAGTAAAAAGATGAGAGTGAGGCATAGGAGCATGAAGAAATAGCAGAAGATGAGGAAAGAAGTGGAGGACACATTAAAGAGGATGAAACATGGAAAAGCACCGGGTGTGGGTGAAATGACGTTGGGAATAAGATATGCAGGTGAAGTAGGTACACAATGGTTATAGAGGGTGCTAAGAGTCATTTGAAAGGAGAGCAAGGTACTGGAAAGGGGGAGTTATAATACCTATTTTCAAGAAAGGAGCTCGAAAGAAGAGTACCAATTACTGGGGGATAGCTCTGATGTGCCAATGTACAAAAATATATGAGAACTTACTGAAAAAGAGAATAAGAAATAAAATGAAAGGAAAGTGGAGTGGAGTGAGGAACAGCACGGATTTAGAGAACTGAGATCTACAAAAGACTTAATATTTGCCATATGACAGCTGATGTACAGAAGATAAGAATATGGGAAAGACTTGGAAATGGTATTTATTGATGTGGAAAAAGCATATGATAGGGTGGATAGAAATAAAGTTTGGAAAGCGATGGAGGAAGTCGAAGTGAAAAGAAGAGGTGTTAATAAGAGTGAAAAGAATGTATGAGGATAAAAGGAGGTGTGTTAAGATGAAGAATAGAAGGACAGAGTGGTTCCAAATATAAAATGGAGTGCCCTTTCACCATTACTATTTGTAATGGTAATGAAAATAGTCATGAGCTAAATGGCATGAAAACTCGGGGAAGAAAGAATGAAAACCATGATGTTTGCTGATAATTTGATGGTATGAGAGAAGAAGGAAGAAAGAGGAAGTACTTGAATAATTACAAGAATGGAATGAGGAAGGTGGAATGAAATATAGTATGGAAAAGTGTAAAGTGATGGTAATGACAAGGACAAGGATAAGGCCTAGTAAAGCTATAAAGTTGGATGGAATAGAGTTGAAAAAAGTGCAGAATGTAAAATACCTTGGAAGTGTGAGTGAGGCGAAAGGTGAAAGTAGAGAGGATGTAATGAGAAAAATACATCAGGGAGAGTTTTCCATAGCTGTGTAAGAGATCTGCTATGGAGGAGGGAAGTCCCATTAAAGTGGTGTACTTTTTACCCATTGTCACATACGCAGCAGAAACAAGGACAATGATTGTAAGAGAGATTAGGAAAGTGGGGGCCATGGAAATTAGGTTAGTGAGCAGCATGTTAGTTGTCACGAGGATTAAGATGATTAAGAATTAAGTTATAGAGAAAAGAGTGGAGGTACAGGGAGTGTAAGAGATAATAAAGGAAGAAAGACTGAAATGGTATGGGCTCATAATAAGGATGGAAAACGAGAGGATACCAAAGAAAATGTTGGCAATGAAGTAGGTAGGAAAAAGACCGCAAGGGAGGGTAAGAGAGTTATGGGAGGAGCAGATAACAGAAAGAGTTCAAGTGAAAGTAGAAGAATTGAAGAAATTAAAGGAGGTTAAGAATGGTGGAAGGATAGAGGAAGATGGAGGCTTATTACTTAACGGATCTGACCACAAGCTGGAAACAGTTGATGATGATGATGATTATTATTATTATTATTTTATTTTATAAAATTTTTTCTTCGTTACCTCCTGAATATGCCAATTACTTGTGAAATAACATTCAAAAAAATTAAAACAAAATACTAAAGTTAAATACTAAAACATTAGGACAATTTAGAGGGTTGAGAATTATTTTTATGTTAAGCTTTACAAGATGAATATGTTAGTGTAGCATGTCAATCAGACAGATTGGACAGCTACAATTAAAAATCAATATTTTTATAATTTATGCAAGAAAGAAACTATGTTGATTGAATCTACCTCGAAGTTTATTTTCTCTGACTAGATGCAGTCTAATAAAATTACATATCTCCCTACATTCAAACACGTGGTTGGTCAAAAATATCGTTCTTTTATAAATACTGTACTAGATATCAAAGAAGAGGATTAATGTTATCGTATTTATGAATAAAATACCTTAACGCATACCCTTTCCCGTTGGGTGATGTCGGATAAAATTGTATACGCTTGTCATGCTGTCTACAGAAAAATATAGTAAAATACATCTATATCACAAATTCTCATAAAACTATTAAACTGATCCTAAATTATATAATCACACCAGAGATATTTAAATAGAAGATGCCTTGATATCCACTCACCCTTTCAAGATGTTATTCGATTCATGGGGCCACTAATTTGAAACACACAATTGTTCAATAATGGCTGCCACACGTGCTCACATTCTATCATCACTAGATCTAATGAAGAGAAGAAATGTATACGGTCGTCGACGCAGTGACCTACTGCTCATGGAACTCTAAAGGCGAGCCAAGGAAACTTGTCCCCCCTCCCTTTTTCACCGCTAGTGGTTTTCTTTTGTTAATTTTTCTTTCTCTTTTCTCCCCGCCTTCGTCCGTCCTTCTCCTTGTCTACATTTCTGAATTTATCACTCTCTCTACTTTATTACTTTCATATCAGGTTGAAAACTATATAAGGAGCTGCTCACAGTTTCAAGGTACAGACCCGTTCTACAGCACCGAGCGTCGAAGGAGGAAACTCTGCACCATCTGTAACGAAGAAGAGCGACACCCATGGAGCTTGGGTCGTCAGATCCACCACCTTAGCGACAACCATGGGGTTTGAATCGTCAGATCCACTACCTCGCTGGCTAGGATGTCATGCCTAGGGTATTTAAGTATCCTGCTGCCGTTGTCAAGTCCTTAAGACTTGGGGTCTAGTTTTTTGTTTAAAAAATTAGACAATGTAGTTCTAGATTTAAATTTAATATTTTTTCTGAAGAAGCTTATTTTGTTTTAAAATGATGTCAAATGGATAGTTAATCCATTTAAAGTTTGGTTAATTTCAAGATGGGGGATCTTTCAGTCGATTCTTTAAATATTGTGTCTTGTAGTCTGAAGGACAAGTCCGGTTCTAGTGACTTAGTAAGTCAAGTCCTGGCCACTTTTTATGTGTTCTTATAATAATGTCTTTACATTATGAGCCTCTGGCTTAGAAAGTTATAATGTCTTAGTTTTTGACTTATAAAAAAAACTTTCACAAGTTCCATTAATCTTTTGAGTCAAAGTTTTATCATGACGCCTTGTACGTTGTGAGCATCAGTTCAATTTATGGATGGCTACCACCAGGTTGTCTGTTTACTTTTTCTTATTACAGTTCGGTTAATAAATATCAATATTTTGGGTTGGTCAAGTAGTTATGCTTCACGTACTGTATTAGTTTGGGTGTGCAACCCAGGGAACTGCTCTAGAGTCATAGTGGGGCTCGTGCAAATAATACCTTTTTTCTTTGCCTTTTAATTGACTCCCATTGTTTGAGTTGCTCTCGATGTACTTGCTATTAGAACTTTATGTACTATTGAAGGCTCTGGCAGTAGCAAAGGGGAATATGACCGGCCATAGTACCCTATTGTTGACACCTGTTTCATAGCCATCTACTGCTGTTAAAAACAGATCTTCCTAATTATCCTAAATGTTTAATGGATATTATTATGAAAGCCCAATAGAGCAAAATTGTTCAAAAGTTACATGCATATTTTGTTCACTATCTTTGTTATTAATTATATAATTGTTTTTCTCTTTTAGAAAAACTTCTCCCTGTAGTACTTATTCAGCGCAGCTTTAACCATGTCATTAGAATAGTGCTGTATTTTCATACCTCTATTGTGATGTAGGCCTACCTATTTCTATGTATAACATGCTTCTTTTGTTTAGCTGTTCATTATCTGTCTCAGTCTCAAGATGGCCGACTTGGCGTTACTTGTTTACTGTGTGCCCCCATTTTCTTAATAAGTAAACTATTAAAACTATCTCTGATATACTCGGCGTTTATTTAATAATCCTAACAAAGATTATGAGTCCAGGAAACACATTACAATGTGCGAGTGAGATGGTGAAGTGAAATAAAGCAGTCAGCTTCAGGCAACAGCGTGTTCACTAACAAAAGTTTTACACTACAAATTGTAAACATGAGTGCGTCTACATCTGGATTGCCGATAGTAGAAAAACTAATTGGTAGAGAAAACTATTTCAGTTGGAAATTTGCAATGAAAGCATATCTGGAGCACAATTATTTCTTTGAAGTGATATAGAAAGATCCTCCCGCGATAGAAAACGAAGCTAAGGTGTGTTCTTGGAAGAATAAAGAGAGGAAAGCTCTATCTAGAATAATTTTGTTTGTAGAAAAAAACAAAGTATTCTCATATAAAAAATGCTAATACCGCGGCTGAAGCATGGAATGCGTTGGAAGAGCAATTGAAGACTCCGGCTTGACTAGAAGAGTGAGGCTACTAAGAATACTAGTTACTACCAACCTCAGTAACTGTAAGTCTGTGGATGAATATTGTGACACGATTGTATCGACTGCATAAAAATTAAACGAGATAGGATTCCCTGTAAGTGACGAATGGGCAGTAACACTATTTCTTGCTGGTTTACCTGAAAGTTATAAACCGATGATAATGGCCCTCGAAAATTCTGGCACAAAAATTACAGGTGATGCTATTAAAGTGAAGTTATTACAAGATGTGAAAATGGATGATTCAATCCTAACCAGCGAAACAGCTTTGTTTACTCCAAAAAGTAAGTTCAAGAAGAAAACAGCCGCTATGAAGTGTTTTAGTTGTAGCAAGCCTGGCCATATTGCCAAACATTGTAGAGAAAAGACCGATGGCAGGAATCATCAAAGTGTGTTTAGGCACAGCGATCACCCTAGTGAAAAGCCTTCTACACCCCAAAGTAAGAGAACTTTTTTGGCCTGTAAGGACAAGGTTAAAGATGAAGATTTTTGGTTGCTGGACTCTTGTGCATCGACCCATATTACAAGAAATACAAATAAACTTTCCGACATAGCCCCAAATGAAACCAAAATGACAGCTGCAGCCAACTCTGATTTGGTCGCAGATGTGTCAGGGACCATTAATATAGAATGTGTTGTCAATAACACTACGGTACTTTAAAAGTATAAGTGAGTAATGTGTTGCACATTCCAAATTCAGCAGTAAATTTACTATAAGTGAGTAAAATAGTGCAGAAAGGCCACATTGTAACGTTTAACCAAACAGGAGGTTATGTTCATGACAGTGATGGTGTACTAGTCGACAAAAGCCTATGTTAAAAATGAGATATACTGTTTGGACACACCCCAAACAAACGAAACCAGTTTTTATGCACAAACTAAGAATTTTTTGTGGCATCGGCAACTTGGTCACTTAAACCAGAAAGGAATGAAGAAACTAAGCCAAATGTCAGACGGTAAAGACCCTAACTTTTTAGCTGACGAACCGTGTAAACTGTGCATCATAGGTAAGCAGGCCAGACTCCGTTCAAGAGAAGCAAAATGTATAGTAAATCAGTTTGAGCTAGTGCATTCAGACTTGTGTGGTCTGATGGGAACAACTTCAATCGGTGGCAGTAAATACTTTCTTACATTTGTTGACGATTACTCCCAGAGAATATTTGTATACTTTATTTATACAAGATAAGTCTGAAGTTCATAGTGTATTCTTAAAATTCAAGGCAATGGTTGAGACACAAACAGGTCTAAAAATCAAGAAGATTTGCTCAGACAATGGGAGTGAATACGTAAATGAGAAAATGAAACGAACACTGATCTCCAATGGCATCGTCTATCAGCTAACTGTTAGCTACAGTCCTGCGCAAAATGGGCTGGCAGAAAGGACAAACAGGACACTAGTTGAAAAGGCTAGGACAATGATCCTGGATGTAGGACTCCCAAAGTCCTAATGAGCCGAAGCTGTGTCAACAGCAGTTTATATAACAAATCTATCGCCCGCGACCATTCTGAAATACGAAACTCTTCATGAAGTATGGAGTGGGAGGAAGCCTAATTTGTCACATCTAAGAATTTTTTTATATGAAGCCATGGTCCACATACCTAAAGCATCGCGGAAGAAATGGGATCCTAAGTCACAAAAATTAACATTCTTAGGGCATTGTGAAAACACCAAAGGGTACAGGCTTATTGACCCCAAAAGCAAGACGATCACAATTAGTTGAGATGTGGGGTTTCTTGAGAGTAAAGTCAAGCTCGAAGAAGTTCCCGAAGTGAAACCAAGCTGCTCTCCACAAATTTTTCCAAACAAAAATTATCAGGAAGATTAAGTAATCAACAACATACCAGATGATCATCTAGGCCTACAAGACAAAGACAATGGTACTGGAGAAATTTTTCGAGGTTTTTCCGACACAGAAAGTGAAAACAAAAAACGAGTCCTGAAGAACCGCAAAAATCTACTCTCAGATGTTATTAAAGACAACCTTTACTCCATTCAAGGTAGAAATTACTCTCTGGAAGGTCTTTTTTCCTACCAATATCCTACTACATAATAGATTTCTGGTAGGGAAAAAGGCATTTCAGAAAACAATTCCTAGGATTAACAGACTTTAAACCTAAGGAACAAAATGTTTTAGAACGCTCAATAAATGACGATGAAGCCCTGGAGGGAATCAACCATGAAAAGTGGAAGGAAGCCATGTCTAAGGAACACCAATCGTTAGTAAAAAAATATTTATTTGCAGTCGTTGATCTCCCGGAAAATGTTAAGCCTCTTAACAACAAATGGGTACTTAAGGTAAAACCTAGCGATAAAACAAAACCTCCAACATACAATCAAAGGATGCAGTCAAAGAGAAGGACTCAATTACGATGAAACATTCTCGCCTGTAGTCTTTATGATATTTGATGTCACTGGCAGCAAGGGAAGATCTAGAAATAGATCATTTGGATGTCACAACAGCATACCTATATGGAGATTTACAAGAAGACATCTATCTATGTGGCGCCACCTGAAGAACTGACCATAGAAGGCAAGGTGTGGAAGTGAAAAACGTCAGTGTATGGACTTAAGCAAAGTGAAATAAATTGGAGTAATAAAATTCACCAAGTCTTAACAGAACTAGGATTAACCAGATCAAATGCTGACCCGTGTGTTTATTATCAACAAAATGGTAAATATATTTTGATTATTGCTATGTATGTTGATGATTTGCTGTTATTTCAAACAACATGAAATTGAAAGAGAAGATGAAGCCAGCACTCAACAAGAAATTTGGTGCAGTAAAAAACTGCCATGGAATGGAAATCACCAGAGACCGAAAAGTAGGCAAGATTTGGATTTCACAAGAAGAATACACCAAGAAAATACTGACCTGGTTTAACATGATTGAAGCGAAAGCAGTGTCAAATCCGCTTGACCCTAGACTGGACTTTCAAGATGAAGACTCGGCAGAAGTACAGGATCCAAGTGTCCCGTATCAAGAAGCTATTGGTAGTCTGTTGTATTTATCAGACATTTGCTTTGCTGTTAATTACTTAGTAGGTACAACCAATCTTAAAAAGGGGTTCAATGGTTACGTGTCTAGAGAATTTTCAAATATCTTAAAGGAACGGTGGATTTTAAATTAGAATTCAGTAAATCGGGAAATAGAAACTTAATGAGTTTTAGTGACTCAGACTGGGGTAACAAAATCAATAACAGGTACTCAATAACTGGCTCTTGTTTCAAGTTACAAAACGGCCTCATTTCATGGTGCAGTAAAAAACAAAAAACATTTGCGTTGTCTACTTGTGAAGCAGAGTACATGGATGGCCATGTCCTTCACGGTTCAGGATTCTTTGTGGCTCCGAATTTTAATTTCTGAAATAGATTCGGAAAGAACCTTAAATCCTACTGATGTATTTTGTGACAATAGAGGAGCCATGCATTTGTCCAAAAACTCTGTTACTAATCAGAGGTCAAAACATATTGACATTAAATACCATTTTTTAGGAGAGCATGTAAACTCAGGTAGTTAATATCAAATATGTTCCTACTGAAAATATGTTAGTAGATGTCTTAACTAAACCTCTCTCTAAGGTTAAACATGAAAGCTGTGTAAAAATGCTAGAAATAGTTGATTGATTTTTTGCATATCAATCATAAGATTAATAAACATTATTGTGTTTATTGATTGCTAGGGGTATTCAATTATGGGCTGGTGTTAGAATATTGCTGTATTTTCATACCTCTATTGTGATGTAGGCCTACCTATTTCTATGTATAACGTGCTTCTTTTGTTTAGCTGTTCATTAATTATCTCAGTCTCAAGATGGTCGACTTGGCGTTACTTGTTTAGTGTGTGCCCCCATTTTCTTTGTAAGTAAACTATTAAAACTATCTCTAATATACTCGGCATTTATCTAATAATCCTAAAAGAATACAGTATAGTTATGTTCATGAATTATATAACAATTTTTCTACCTACACATTAGCCATTTTATAGTGCATCATGGCTTCTTTGGTACTGACTGACAGCTGACGGCTTTGAAAAGTTACCAGACCAAATTATGTATCCCTATGCCAAGCCATATGATCTGCAACAACATGTGTTTAGCATCTGTCACTTCTGACAGTCAAAATTTAGGTATATGCCTGAATGTTGACTGTCAGAAGTCAGCTGTGAGCTGTCAGTCAGCACCAAAGAAGCCATGGGGCTACTGTAAATTGTTGAATTTAATGTAAATAATTTCATAACCGCAGAATAACTATCTTACAGCTTAGTTTCATAAATATAATATATTTGTGTCAGTGCATTTCTATGGATGAATTTATTAATATTTTGATTACCTTTAAAACTGTTTCCCTGCCATTTATTATATTTTAAGGAACACTGCATTGATTTTCTTAATCATTACCATAAAATGATAATTAAAATAAATGGTAGCCTACAACATAATCACACAAACTTTCTCATCTTTGTAATATAGCTTCAAAGATTTTTTTAAATACACATAAAACCAAACACATCATCTTGTTAGTCACAATAATCACTCTTTATATATATAATTCAATCTTAAAGGCCAATTTTCAAAACATTCAAATTTTCTATAATTTGATTTAAGTAAACTACCCTTAAATTTATTTTATTTTAGATAAATGAAGATACATTATAAATTATATGTAAAATAGTCCCTCAATACCAATTTTGAACCAAATCACTAAAAAGCAATTTTTTTTAAATATAAGACTTTAAAAAAACCATCATTAGTAGATGATGGCCAAATTTCCCCCTATAACAAGTACACAAATTTATTTGTTTTTCATGTCGCACACTCCACAGATATACATTTTAAACAAAATTGTTTTAGCCATTTTCAAAATAATTCTATCTTCAATAGGCACTCCTAAGTAAAAGACCCTTTGTCCAATTTTTACCCAAAACAAAGTATAGAGGGTTATTTGCCATGTCAAACACTCCTAAGAAATCCATTTTGAACCAAGACATTATGATCATTTTTTAATATTTCTAGTTTAAAAAAAAATCAGTTATCAATAAATTACTCATAAAGGAGTTTTTACCCCTAAAACAAATATAAAGTATTAATTTTCATGTCATACATTCCCAAGATATCTATTTGGAATCAAATCATTAGGGAAATTTGCAAAATATTTCACGTTTTTGAACAAATCAGTCATCAATAAACTACCCATGAACGAGTTTGTAACCCCGAAACAAGTAACAAGTAAACAATGTTATTTGTTATGTCAAATACTATCAAGATACCCATTTGTAACCAAATCATTAGAGCCATTTGTAAAATATTTCAAGTTTTTGAAATATCAGTCATTAGTAAACTACCCTTCAACAAACTTTTGCCCAAAAATCAATTATATAGTGCTATTTTTCATGTCAAACAAATCCAAGATATGCAATTTAAACAAGATCATTAGAGCCATTTTTGAAAAATTCTCCATTTTCGAAAAATGTGGAATTCAAAAAAACAACCAATAAACTAGCCTTAGTTGAAGGGCAAGCAAGGCCGTATCCAGCCAATAATTTCAGGGGGGGGGG